>VYXB01006837.1:0-121028 GCA_013397135.1 Pachyramphus minor
GGAAGACATTTTTTATTAAGAGGCACTGGAAGAAGTTTCCCAGAGAAGTTGTGTTCCCCCATGGGGCTTTGAGCAACGTGGTCTGGTTGAAGACGTCCCTGCTAATTGCAGGGGGTTTGAACTAGATGTTCTTTAAAGATCTTTTCTGACCCAAACCATTCTGTGATTCTATGAATTTCACCCACTCCCCTTGCCAGTGTCCCCAAAAAAGGAAGGTCTGAGACACAAAGAGACATACAGAACCTAACTCTCTTGACCCACATGTAGCGCCCTATCTAGGAGACCAACTATCCTTCCTCTCAAATTTTAAAATAAATTATGAAGTATGCTCATATGTATTATGATAATTAAATAAAATGACATAATAAATGAGAACTTGAAAAATTAAAGCTCTACATTTAAATGCTTTATATTTAAATGTTCTATATTTAAAAGCATTAAATTTAAAAGCTTTCTAATAACTTGTCAACTCCAGAGATTTTGAAGTAGACAGTTCAGATGACCAAGTGACATAAGGGCTGGGCTTCTCTCTGCTTCCTAAGTTTGTTATTTGATATCTAGATACCAAAATATACAGTATCTACACAAACTTCTGGACATTTCAGCATGACACAGAAGCATCCAAAATAGCTCATAAAACATGTTTCACAATGGAAATGTAAAAAAAAAAAATTAAAAATAAAAAAAAATTAAAAAGTAGAGTGGCATTTTAAAAAAAAAAAAGAAAATAAATGGGAAGAAATAATAGTATTTTTCAAATAATTTCAGTGACTACGACATCAAAATGTCATTGTGGAGACCAAAAGAAGTTTTAAATAATTTAGCCGAAAGACTAAATAAGTTCCTAATTTAGTTAGGAGACTGCATCTAAATGTGGGAGCCTTTTAGGTAATTTGATCTTTGCATCTAATAATAACACCTACACATACTCAAGTCAAGGTACAAACATTCTTCAACAGATGCAACTGCAAGAAAGGTAAAACAGAAGATGAATGAAAACATCAGCTTTGGTCAGCAAGATGCTTTTTCTCCGTGAGGAGACATCTTCTTACTCCAGAATTCCCAGTAAGTTACCTGGGAAAATCCATACAAATGCCCACAATTAGAAATATTCAGTTCAGGTCATGTGTTTGCACTAGGGGATTACATCTTTAGTTACAGGTGCTTCTGAACAGTAATTCCATGTTTTACAAGAGAGATTGCACAACAAGGGGATTCTGTTCTTATCACAAGTTGGCATCATAAATCAATTGACAGAGACTAAGAAACAACTTCATTTTTACTCAGTTATCTACTCTGCCTGTTTGATTCCAGTCTCCGTTTCTAGCTCTGTGATAGGCAATAGCTGAAGTCAAGGAATGGAACCAAATACTTTAAGAAAAAGAAATCAGAACTTCTCTCAACAAGACTGATGTTTTCAGGATTTTTGTCTCTTAATAAAAGATACTGTTTTATTTAAGGGTTTTTTTTCCATAGAATATAGAGTGAGATGGTTTTTTATGAGCAGAAAACATGCACTTTGTGGAAGACTACTAAGCTATAAAGGAAAGTTGGATATCCAACCCCCTCCAATTTCTAAAGGAAAGACAGCATCTCAGTTCTCTTACATACCTAAAAGAAACAGGATTTCTGTTCTTTGCTGCTGGTATCCAGTGATTTGCCTAGGTCTTACAAGAACTAAAACATACAAGCCCTGAAGGTTTTGTTTTTATGTTTAGGAATTTTAGAAAAATTTGATTTTTAAGAAAAGGACAGCTGCAAAATGTGCTTCTGTCACCACAGAAAAACAGTTATGGATGCTGTGCTCTGAAAATTTACCTGCAGAAAGATGCCAGTGGGACCTGCAATCACTGAATTTCAGGGCACTCAGCGAGGAGTGCAAGTCAAGCACATGTTGTTGCTTCTACCTGACAGCTTTGTCACTAGTCACAGAATGAAAAAACAGAAGGAATGGCTGGAGCAGAGTGGTTGTCAGCACCTTAACCCCTCTGTGATTTAGATCTTATCTGGCCTGACTGAAGAACGCATTGGTGTCCCATCTGGACTGTATCCTGAAAAATTAAAAGGAATTCATTGGTGTCAGTAGTCTTGCCTAACATTGAATAATAACTTTATTAAAGTTTAATATATTGCAAATTTGAGGGAAAGATGGCATGCAGTGCTCATTTGTACTGAAATATGAAACATAACCAGGTCATTGTTGTCCTCATTTCAGTGTAATTGCTGAAGAATTGTCCCATTATTCTCTGGCAATTCGTGAACAGCAAAAAAGAGCTGTACGAAGTGAACTGAAAATAACATCATCAAACAGCTACAAAGGACAATAAAGAAGAAAAATGGTGTGAAAACAAGGGCAGCACTGGACAATAAACATCTAATGTGTGTGGCTGCAATATGATTGCTCATATTTAAATATTTATTCATTTTAGGGATAATTTAGTCCAATAAAATTCTAACTCTTTTGCAGTCCTTCTTATTTGAGCCATCCTTTATTCCTGTGTCTATGTAAATCAAAGAAGATGAATAAATTTGATAAACAGCTTGTGGATGAGCTGAAATTCTCGGTGGATAGAGGCTTTCCTCAAGGCTTCAGGGATTTCATAGGTCATGAATCTGAATCCTGTAACCACTTCGGGTGGGAACTGCTCATGTTGTTGTTAGACTACTGCCCCATACTCCCCCTGTTCACAGGTCAGTGTAAGGACATTGCAGAAAACATTGTAAAGGTTATTCCTTTTGAAAGTTATTAACAAACCAAAACCAGCTCTTTGAAGTCTAGTTCCTACCCTGGTCTTGTCACAGCCCCGGAAACCTCTGATGGTCCTAAGAGGAGATCACACATAGGCTTTCACCTTGCCAGTACCTTATAAAGTGTCATATCTCTTGCCACTCCTGTTCAACTAAGTGCTGCAGGGTAGTGCTTTACCCCAGGAACAGCAGTGTTTGTATCAGGTAAGGTGGGAGAGGGGAAGTGAAAGGATGGAGAGGATTTGGGACAGGAAAGGATTGTTATATCCTCCTGTGGGTTTGCCACTGTTTGAATGTCCACTGAGGCGTGAAACGGTAGAATGATACTCATGGCTATTGCATCTCTACTAATTCTTTTCCAGGCTGAAAGAGCTCATTGTTCCTAAAATGCCATTCTTGATCGACTGTAAATTTTCAGGTCTGTTTTGCAAGGGTCACAGCAACATTCAACAACACTTTAAACCCAGTGAATTTCTGGATGTTCTGTGCAGCATTGCTTTTAATGGTGCAGTCAAGCACAGTTTGTCACCATGTTGCTGTACAGAACTTTCGTGGCTCTTTTTGTCTCAATGGCCATGTCATAACTGAGCAGCGTGACAGCCTCAAGCATCTGGGAGCAAAAAGGACTTTTTTTTTTTCAAGATTTATCACAAACCTTCAACCTTTTGGCAGTGGAAAATGCTGACAGGATTTTTTTTTCTCTGGGTCGAAGGGCTTTTGACAGGTCTGGCTTAAGGAGTTCAGAATCTCAGTGCCATATGACATCCTAGATGCTTTCATTCGCCCCATGCACTCAATATACATTTCCATCTGTCTTAAAGAACTAAGTTGTTACAGGACAGTCTAGTTCTTATCCTGTGCAAAAGTCATTGTTAACTCTCAGTGAAGAACATTAATCATCTGCATTGATTGTATTTATGATTTCTTTTTTCTCATTAAATGAATGTGCAATATTTTGCTGTTTGTCAATGGAAAAAAAATAAATTTGAAAGCAACCAAATTCTGTTCCCTTTCTTTCACCTCACTGTGGTATTAGTTGTCTAAACAATGACAGCAACAACATATCCTATTAAAAAGTCATCATATTCCTGCTGCAAGCAGTGCATATACAGAGAAAAGAAAAGGTAAAAGTAGGTCTCCCTTGACATTCAAGATAAGTGTATTTCTAATCACTGTAATATGGTAACTGAATGCCAGCACATAGGCAAATCACTCAGCCAGTCCTTCTGGGTGGCAACGTTGAAATTACTTTCCCAGTAATTCAAGCCAGTGACTTTAAGGAATGACACTCAGTGTCTCTCATCTGTGAAAAAAGAGTGAATGCTGTCAGTTCAGGAGGAAATCAAGTCTGAAAGGAAGAGTAAGGAAGGAAGACTCAGTGTAAGTGGGAAAATCATGAGGAAAATTGTAAGCAAATGATGAAGAAATAAAAATAAAAATAAACTACTTTGTTGTATGAACAAATAAAATCAAACTAAAATCACAAAGGGAAAAAAAAAATATATAGAAAGAAGAGAACCCAATCTACTTTAGGAAATACAAGTTTAAGACAACAATGAATAGATAATAGGGATGGCTATGTTCCTGTGCGGCTATGCAGCAATAAGGGCATCACCTCAGTAATATTTGAACCTCCTAACCCCTGAGTGAAATCTGCAAGGCATTTGTTAGACTTGGGCTGTGTCTTAAAAGCCTATAAGAATAGGGTTTTGCTTTTCCCTAAGAATTTGTAGCCTAACATCTTAAGCTTAGTCATGCTGAATTCAGCAGGCACTCCAGGTGCTCTAAAGAAGGTCACTCATATTGAAGTGCCTGTGCATGTGTTTAGTTATTGTTCCACTGGCATTCTAATTTGCTCAGCTTTTAAAAGATCCTATGCTGGTGTCTTTTGAATTGATGCCAAAACATAGCAAAGTTAATGACTGTCAGTGCCATACCTATACCTGCACATAGAGGTCAGAGGATACAGCACCTATTAGATAACTGAGCACAGACAAGGAAAACAGACCCCCAGTTGTACTACTCAAAACAGATGTCAGAGCTCCAGAATTCATTGTGTAACAGTAGTTGGGAATCACAATTTTTTCAAAAGAAAGGTATAAAAATTCAGGAATATGGTAACTTCTTGGCCCACCTTACTGTGATTAGAATCATAGAATCATAAAATCGGGTGCATAGAATGGACATCTGAGATCATCAAGTCCAACCCTTGATCCACTACCACTGTAGTTACTGGACTATGGCACTAAGTGCCACACCCAGTCTCTTCTTAAATTCCTCCAGAGATGGAGAATCCACCACCTCCCTGGACACCCCATTCCAATGCCTGATCACTCTCTCTGCAAAGAATTTCTTCCTAATATCCAACCTAAACCTCTCCTGGAGGAGCTTGAGACCGTGCCTTCTTGTCTTAGTGTTGGTTGCCTGGGAGAAGAGACCACCCCCCACCTGGCTACAACTTCCTCTCAGGTAGTTATAGAGAGTGACAAGGTCTCCCCTGAGCCTCCTCTTCTCCAGGCTAAACAACCTCAACTTTCTCCATCTCTCCTCGTAGGACTTGTGTTCNAGGAACTGAAATTAATTGTCCTGAAGGATTAATAAATTTATCCTGTTTTTAAACCACTTGAGTGGTTTAGACTTTATGCCAAGTTTTTACATCTGTTCCAATGCTCACTGATTTTTATATATATTAAACTGTGTGAAGCAGCATGTATAATCATGTTAAGACTTGTGAACAACTCCTTTCCCAAGAAAGTAAATGAAGATACACTGGAACCATCATCCCGACGTGCTGTTAAAAGTCAGAGTTCAATGGCACCTTCAAAACTGCCTTTTATTCCTCTTGCTCAGTGCTAAGATATCTCAGAATAGCACTCCATATAGTACTGGATCCAGGATCAGCTTCTCTCTTTTTCTTAGCTACCTGAAACTGTGTGTTGCCTATACAATGCATCCTCAGCTTGCAGAACTGATAATTGGTTAAACTTTCAAGGAAGTCAGGATGAAATTATGGCAATCTGGAATATTCAAAAAAAAATATATTTTTTTGCTTATAATCATGCAAGTGGAAAAGAAGCAGAAGAATTTTTAATTTTTTTTCCCCTTTCATTCTGTTTGTTCATTTAGTGGCTGAGGTTTTGTGCTCAATCACGGAGACCACAAATTCCCTTTTCTTCTTTCTTTTAAGTTATTGTTACTACCACTGTTGGGTTTGTCTTGGTAAAAGCTAGACCTCTCTGCAAAATCAAACTAATCCTCTGACTGGAACTTTAAGAAACCTCCAGGATAATGAGGTCTGTTGGAGGAGCTGGCAGCAATGAGAAACTCATACAGAGAGGTGAAAATGAGACTTAAACAATTCTACTTGAAAGTTTTAATTAATCTGTGACATGGAGATCTCTCTCTATTTTTTCCCTTTTTTTTTTTTTAACTCAGAAATAGAAGACGTACAGACTTTGTAGTAAAAATGTTCAGAGACAGAGGCACCTGAAGTCACTTCTTACCTGAGTGACTGGATTAGAGAGGGATGGCTGTACCAGAAAGCAAATCCATTGCTTCTATTTACTACTCCCTGTAGCAGAAAAGAAGGAAGCAAGGAGTAAAAAAATGGACAAAAAGGTACATTTCTTGTGTGACACATTGTTACTCTACAGATAACAAAAACTACAGTGGGTTCTCTTGGAGTACAGGTATATCTATATGGGTAATATAGATTTATATTTCTTATTACTGGTAAAGGCATATAATTGTTGAACAACTCAACACGGTAAAAGAGGGGGAGATGACAGAAAAAGGGCCAGATGACACAGAGCATCAAGTCTGGATAATTATTCAGAAGTATTCCTGTTACTCTGAATAAACAATTCCTGGAACAAGAAATGTTATTTACTGCAGACATATTGCCCTTTAGACTCATAGTGTCTCTGAACTGAGGTCACTACCCCATATATAAGGACAGTCATCACATTTCCAACTAAATATCAAATAACAGTGGGTGACCTATATTTACAAAATGTGTGTTGGCATAATCCAATTTGAAGAGAAAACAGCTTAATATTTTGCCTAAATCCGTGTCCTGCAAGAAGAAGCATTCATCCCAGCCTTTCCAAGATAGCCCCTTTTTGTTTAAACATGTTTAAACCTTCTTTTCTGTTGGTATGTGTTAATCCCTTAGCACAACAGTGGTGCAATGTAGGAGACAGGGAAACTGTTTAAGTGAAGGAAAGTAGGTTTTCATCCACCGGTTAATACTCATCGTATGCACAACGAAATATTAGTGTTAAGACAGAGCAAAGGCACTAACTAAATCCCAGCTAAAAACAAGAGGCTGAAGGGCACAAATGCATACTGATGACCTTCAGGTGGACCTGGCAAATATTTGTGATGTCACAAGAGCATGAAACACTGTTTTCTTTATTGGACAGTCAAGAGGATTTATTGAGCTCTTTATCCACCACAGGTGAAGCCGACTCAGAAAACACAAATATTTATCTTTCGACCTACAAAACGCCTCTGTGACACCGGGGGAAAGAAGCTGCTCGGAAGGCATTAATCCTCTTTCCCTCTCCCCGGCTCTGGCAGCGGGGCTCCGGCAGCCCAGCACCGCTGGTGACACCCGGCGGCGGCTGCAGGGAGGGTGCGTGGATCCTGAACCCATCTCCCGGCTCCAGCACCGCGCAGAGACAGACATAGATCGCAACAAAAAAACCCAAAAAAAAAAAAAAAAAAAAAAAAAAAACCACAAACTACCACATAACAACATGGATTTTGTTTTTAGATCCCATTTAAGGGAGGCAGTAAGGGTTTTATTCCCTCTGTTGGGAAGAGGAAGAGAGCATCGGCAGGCTTTTTCAAGGGAGCTGTTCAGTATCTCTCACCAGGCTGTTAACTTTTCCAGGTGAACAGCTGTTTTCCATCAGGACTGCTCTGTCCTGCTTAGCTTAGCCATGCTGGGGCAGGCTGGGGGCGTGGGGTAGGGAGGGCACTCGTTGTAAACCAGCTTTCACGGGAATCCTAGAATGGTAGAAGGGTTCGGTTTAGAAACCATCTAGTTCCAAACCCCTGCCGAGGTCAGGGATGGCACACACTAGACCATGCTGCTCAAAGCCCCATCCAGCCTGGCCTTGAACACTTCCAGGGATGGGGCATCCACAGCTTCTCTAGGCTACCTGTTCCAGTGCCTCACCACACTAACAGTAAAGAAACTTCTTCCTAATATCTAATCTCAACATATCCTCTTTCAGTTTAAAGTCATTCTGCCCTTGTCCTATCACCAGGATTTGTAAAAAATCCCTCTCCAGCTTTCTTGTAGTCTCACTTTATGTACTGGAAAGCTGCTAGATGGTCTCCCTGGAGCCTTCTCCAGGCTAAACAGCCCCAGCTCTCTCAACCTATCTTCATCAGCCCTCTGATCATCTTCATGGCCCTCCTCTGGAATCCTCTTTAAACAGGACCAAAATAAAAATGCATTTAAGTAATTTTTCTCATGTGTTGGTAGGGAAACAGGTAGATGACAGTGTAGTAGTATCATGTGTAGGTAGACATTCTTTGACAAACATTTTTAATAAAAGCAGTGCTGTGAGACGGGACACTCAAACAGGAGTCTCCACAACTTGCATCTGATTTTTTACACCTCTGGTACACCTGGCACACATATTCAAAGGCACTTGTGCCCTCATTCCCTCTGAAACACATCCAATAAGTCTGGAGTGAAGGGAACCATACCTCTGGTGGCCAGGCTGAGCACAGCTGTCCCTGCACACTCATTTGTAGGGACAACTTGAGAAATCACTTCAGAAAGACTGGGTTGCACAAGACAGAACTGTGGCTGAAACACTAGTTCTCATTACTGTGTAAATTAGGTCTATTCATTAAACAAAAAGTTCTGTTATATGCTTGTTGTGCATAAGAAGCCATGTTCTTGTACCCAAGAGCCTGTTATACCTTGAAACAAAAATACATTTTCATCATTTAAAAGTCTCTGCTCAAATAAGTAATACTGTTGCATGGGACCACTGTGTTCTTTTTCCAGCCTGATACTCTAAGTGCAATGTTTACAGAGAAGGGGACCAGCAGACACTGAAATTAAACCAAAAAAAATATAAAACATCTTATGTACTTATATATAAGAATTAATTCCTCACAATATATTTAGGTCATATTCATGCAAATTTACAGAGCTAAGAATGGTAAACAGTTTTATAATGCATATGTATAAATTATCATGTAAACGGGATCCTGTGACCACATTAATATTAAATGTATTTCTTGCTTACTGCATAAACAGATACTGTAATTCTACAGCACTCATGTGCTAGAATAATATAGTCAGAATATTTGTTTGCCTACAGAGTTTTCTGGGTTTGTTTTCCAAATGCCATCTCAATGGTAAATATTTATTTACTTAAGACAAATAAGGAAGAAACTGTTTTCTTAAGCTGTTGGGGAGGGCTCCAGTCCACCTGAAGTTGAAGCATCTGCCTTCAGTAGATGGGATCACCTCCTGGAGGCATCCAGGGACCCCCACCTCCCCCCAGCCCTGGCCTCAGCCCCTCCTGCTGCAGAGGAATGGGAGGCTGGATCCCTCTGCTTGCTTCATTCCTTGCTACTTAGATCATTTGTTTGTATATGTGATATTTTAACCTGAAAACCACCTCAGAAGGTGGATGCAGAGTCAGAATATTATGAATTATGATATTTGATGGTTGTTTGGTGTAATCACATATGATAAATAATTTCATGTTTTTGAGTGTGAGGTTTCTTTAAGTTGAATATACAATTAGTTCTGAAGGATGAAATCAATTCAACTTTAAAAAGTATTTCTCCTTCCATGGAGATTTTGCAGCATATCAAGTGTAAGCTTACCAATGCACAGCATATAAATAGCATTATATTAAAATGATGTCACTTTAGTTATCAAGGACTATTTTCATGTGCACATGTTCTAAGTAATTGCATGTGTCATTTTTTTAAATCAATTTTTCAAAGAACTCAAAAGTGGGTAAATTTATTCAAAACTTATTCACTGGAAAATGAGACCATGAAGAAACAAACAAAAAATTATTTATGATAGGTAATTAATAGTCAAAATTTTTGCCTTTGTTCCAGAGAAAATGCATATTTAGTTAGGATAAAATTATTAATAACTGGAATTGTAATGATCTGAAAGTTTGGATAAAAGAGTTCATATCTCTAAATCATGAATGTGTAACAGATGAGTTAGGTCCTCTCTAAAAGGTCACAGGGAGCCCAGAAAGATGTAAACCCATACATAACATGTAATGTAGCCTTTTATAAGTCTTCTGCATATTTTCTACCTCTTGAGTAATGCTACTTTAGATTTAGATAAAGATATTCAAAACGCTTTTCAGAAAGAAAATAAAGAGTTCTGTAATTTGTCTGCTCACAGAAAGAGAAACAATCTGATGGTTTTTTTCTCCTTTGCAGTAAGCTAGATGGCACAGATTATTTATACTTCCAGAAACTCTCTGACATTGTATTTCTTTCATTGTTTCTCACTCAGGCTCACATTAGCCTCTAGTTCTGCATACACATGTGCACATACATACATACAGATTTATAGTATCTTAAACTTTACAGATGCCATTTAGTTCCTGTGAAAAAATGCTCAACTACAAATCAACTTGAAAAATACATGACATATTTTACAATAAATGTTGATTTTCTTTGCCTGTGATCATAAGAGTCATAAGAAATCAAGTAAAGGAAACCTGTGAAAGAGGTTGGGAATCTATTTTTTTTATTTATCAAGCAACATACCTGAAAAAAGTGCAGTGACTTCTCTGCCTGTTATATTATCTGTAATAGTTAGTGCTTCTTCTAGAAGGAAGGACAGCCTGAGGCTTTTTTCCACCAAAGTTTTGTCCAAAAAAAAGTACCAGTCCATTGATATCCAAGTATGGCAAATTTCAAGCATTCTAAGTTTGAAGCAAGTATTGCTAAGCCTTAGTGAACCCAGAGAAAATTCTGGTTTGATTGCCTCAAAGTAAAGTGTCTAATTCTTCCTTGCTCCAGATTTTGGGGCCAGAACAACAAAAGCATGCCCCCCACCCCCTTTCCCCACCAGTATCTCCAGGTCATTAGAGCTGGCAGAGTCCCTCAGACTGCACCTCAGAGGAAAGCCCCACTGGTTGCTCCAGTCTGGGTAACACACCACAAGCAGACAGTATGGGCAGTTAGGGCACTTTATGCCTGCCCAGGTCTTGGTTTGTGGTTTCATAGCAGGGAGCCCAGAAATGCTTAGGACCTGCCTCCAGGGGAGCTGCTTAAACCTTCCCACTGGAAGGCAAATCAGCTCAGCAGTGGGGACCTGCTTGCATATTTTATCCAACAGTTACAACGCTGAGTGCTACTCCAAGCAAGAATCAGTAGGACACTGACCATTTTGCTCCCTCTGTTTCTGGCCAGTTAGTTTTTCCCTCTTTCCTTCCAGTGTCATAACTTGAGCTACAGCAATGAGATGGCACTGTGGATTCTGCATGATCTTAGGTGACATGAGAAATAAGACACAGATATAGGACTGAGGGGTGGAAGGTCCCCTTAAAAATCAAGAACAGTTTAGTCCCTTGTCTCAATTAAAAAAAGAAAAATGACTGGGACCTCCAACCCCATTGCTGGCACTGGTTAGACCACTGCATAGGAGACCTGGATCTTCCTCATGCCTCCAGGTGAACAAATTCAAACACAAGATGCCAGAAAGTACTCTACTCCCCATTACCGTATAGGATTTCCAGAAGAAAAATTCTTATTCCATTCTGTAAAAAGGCTCCTCCATTTTTTATATAGTATTTAAATATTGATCCCTCCAGAGAAAGCAGCCAAATGTCACTTTAGTTCTGTCAACCTGGTTCTTGTTGAGGAAGGATGAGAGCTACATCCTTCTAACACCAGAAATCACTCACTCAAAAATTTTCCATGGTAGGATGACAGGCATCCATCCCAGCTGTCATGACAGTGCCAGATAGTCATGTCCTTTTTCATGCCCAAGATCTGACTTAGTAACTATACTGTATAAAAAAACCAATAGTTTCAAGAGGGTGGACTGATCTCCTACTCCACCGCTGGGAAGAGTCATCACCCTGGATCAGTGTCTGAACAATGGGCAATGTAAGCACACTGAGAGAGGCACATTTGTGCCCTCTGTGAGCCCTGGTCTTGTCTATCACATGATGCCTTGGGAAAGGCAGGAGCAGGGAGCAGAATGGAAAACACTCCTGCCTTCCCTGTATTTCATTGACAACTGATGAGGCATGTGCTGCAAACACATTAAGCCAAGAGACAAGGTGGGTGGAATAATGTCTATTCTGTCCTTCATGAGATAAAAAGACAGCTGCTGAAAGCAGAGGTGCATATGTGTGTAACTAGGAGCAAGAAAAATTAGATTTAAGAAAAGTAGGTTCTTTCAGGCTGTGGCAGCAATGGAGCATCTTTGATAATCTGAGTTCTGAGTACAGACAATTAAAATGGCATCTGAGTTCCAAGGAATAAATTTCTTTGTGTGTCTAGCTATAAAGCACAAATGGTGTAACTTGTCACTAAAAAGAATATAAAAGTCATAAGTTGAAAAAAGAAACACTGTTTTTAAAAATTCAGTTTTAAGTATAATTTTGGTTTTGTAGACAGATAAAATAGGTTTTTAATACATGTCTTGTCATATGACTATTCATATGTCATCAAAGGAAAGAGAAGACTAAGTGAATGTTAAGTTCTTCCAAAAATATAACTTGTCAGAGGATGAAATAACATAGAATTATTTTTTTATGAAAGGACGTGTAGGGTTAATTCACCATGCAAGACTCATGCCTCCTTGAATAAAACAATAAAATCCTGCTTGCCCTCTTAACTAAGATACTTTCTGGTCTCATAAAGAGACTGAGTCTTTCTCTGTAAACATGTTATTGGAGGAAAACATCTGGTCTTCGTAAGTGCCTTCTAAATTGACCATATAGTACACAGTGATATTTGCTTCTAAAAAAGAAGTAAGCATGGGCATTTGTAAAATAAGATGTTACTGACTTTATTGTTGTCCTTCTATTTGATCTTGTCTATCTATTGTTCCTTTCATACAACACAAACATGCAGGGGAGGGGTCTTCCTTGTTTTAAAAGTATTAGAAATTAATAGAAGGTATTCCTTTGTCCTTTTTTAGGATTAAAAATTCTTCATGCCTTTTATTAAGTAATTCTTTTTTTTTTTTAATTTGGAGGAACATAACCACCCAAAACAAACTTACTGATTCAAAAGCAAAACCATTTATAAAAAATTTTTCAAAGTTTTTCTGGTAATATTCAAACAGCCAGTGAGGTAAAAAAAAAAAATAACCTCTCATATTATTTCCTTTTTTTCCTCTTCTACTATTTCCCTATAGCATCACCCTCCTTCTACAGTCAGTGATAGTTATGAACCTTAATTAATTTTAATTACTGACACTTTGAAGGATAGTTTAACACTCTGTATCCCCAATTTTCTCATCATGCTATTATTTCTTCCAACAATCCTTTAATTTATAGTGCTCTCAGGACTACTTAATAATTAAAAAGATTTAACAAACATCAGGTGCTCTCTTACAACCAGACAAAACCAATTTAAAGGTTTGAAACTTTCTTTTGTACGTAACTTTCTTACTTCTTCACTGTCTGGGAACCTAGGACTCAAAAAATGAATTCCCAAAGTGTAAACAATTTCAGTCAATTGTTAGAAATACCAAGAGACATCAGAAGAAATTAATTTTTGTGTCTCAGCTCAAATCCTCATGTCACATATTCATGCTATTCCTCAGAATAACAGGATGAAGGAAGAATGCCAGGGATGCAAACCCAGGTAACCCTCAGGGCAGAATTGGGGCAATGGTCCTAAGTCTCCAAAGGATGCATTTGCTATCACAGCCAGAGCTCAGTACAAGTTTCCTTTCCTGTCCTTCTCACCCTCCAATGAAATTGGAGGAAATGATTTTTTATTATCATCTGCTTTAGTCTTTCTTGCATCACAAAACTAACACTGTCAATGTGTAGCAAATTCATCCTAGAAAAAAAAAATGTGGTCAAAGCTGAAATAATACAATTTGAAAATGCAGCTTCAATGCCTCACTGCAACTTTGATTCAAACTTCTCCAATTTCCATTTTTCCCCTACATGCCTGGCTTTCAAGCCAGACTACCTCTTCTGTGATGCACAGTGTCTCCCAGGAGAGCTCCTGGTCTGCAGGAGAGATGTAGCTTAACTGAGAGTGTAAATGCATGGGGAAAAAAGAGTACAAGATGAAGAAAAATTAAATCCCACAAGATCCCAGGGTAGTGCATCAATAGATATACTTCATCTTTTTATCTAAAATATTTTTGCCTTGGGATTTTTTTTATATCAAGTTTCTGGGCTATGCAGATGCTTTTCAAGCTATGTATGCTTATATTTAATATTTTGTTTTACCTTACAAAATAACACTTCAGTGGAAAATAGTCCAGTACCCATCGGATTGAACCTCTACAGGGAAGCCACAGCCACTTTTGTGTGACTAATGCCTTATGGATACAGTGGGGAAATTGGGACTAAAAAAGGAATTTATTTTTTCTCTGAAAGTGTCTGTGCAAACTATCTGTCTTAGTATAGCCATCTGCTCCTAGTGTTTATTCAGTAGTAGTATCTGTTTGCTTTATTGCCTGAAACTTACTTTTATTACCTTTACTACTTCTTGTTAGCGCTGCAGTCCATTGTCTTTAATGCATCTTGCACATCACAAACAGAATTGCTAAGGCCCAGATAAGTTAATTATTGTTCGTCGACTGTGAATATGAAGTAAAGCATCCTCTTGAGAAGATGACTTTCTTCTTCTCAAGATATGAGAATATCATATATTCTCAAGATATATGTGTAAGGCTGGCTGATAGAAGAGAAAAAAACATTGTTTTACTTAGGAATTGAGCAGATGAGGTTTCTCATTACCGAAAATTATCCCAAAATTCCCATAACACTACTTTTGCAGTCAATTTTTGAGTTGAACTTGAAAGGGCAAATGGCCCACTGTTGCTAATGGAAGGAGTTTTCAACTTGGAAGTGAAAGTCAGGGGCTCAGATGCCGAGAAAGTGTTTGTGGGAGCTTCCTGCTGTCCATGCAAGGTTTGTTTAGTATGCAAGTCTCCGTTATTATTCTCAAGCAATAAGTGCTTTTTTTTCCATGTCCTAAACTTTTCTATTGAAAAAATAACAGAAGTTTTTAGGTAGCTTTCCTATAACTCTTGTTCAGGAACAGAAATACATATATGTGAGAAAAGAGTGTTGACCACCAGGTTGGCTGGAAACTTGACGGAACTAAATGGATGGATATTAATCACTTTCACTAGATGAGTATCTGAACTTTTATATCAAAATTAATGCAGAAAATTACACACTTACTTGGGCAAGAATAAAAAGCTAAACCTTACATTATTCCTTACTACATTTTTAAGCAAACATAGACTTACAATGTGTCAGTGCAGTTGTACTACCACCTTCCATTTAGCACAGCAAGTTGATCCATAGGCAATAAATATGTCATCACCAAGAAAAGTCTAATTAATCATTTTTAAAACACACCCCTTTGTAATTCATAACAACAAATTCACATATCCACTTAAAACTGTATGTGATCAGCAGTCCCATAAGCACGTAGTCTCAGTGCTACTAGTGAATTTTCCTTTGAACAGTTTGCTTTGCCTTAATTCACATTCACATTATTTCCACATTAAAAATATCATTTGGATCACAGTGAATTTACAGATATCTCAGGAAGTTATTTTGGTCAGAACAGCCCTTGTCATCTGAGTATATTTCAGTCCAAAGCATTTCCGGCCATGTTACACAATTAAAATCCAAGTGCATTCCTGCATAAAAGATAAATAATTTCTATTCACATTTCTTTTTTCTTTTTTTGTTCTGCTAACAAACGTGTCAATCAGCTGAGCTGTTCAGGAGCTCAAGTTCTTTCTAACTACACCCTTTCAATTACAAAAGCTTTGGTATGACCAAAGGTATAGAACCAGATCCAAGTTTGATTACCACATGGGAGAATAATCATGTAAACTGTAATGAGCTGACTTGTTTCCCTTTTTTTCCCTCCCTAAAAGGCATTTAGAAACGTTTTAAAGCCCTTATTGTAGCTCTTTGCTTGCATATAGAACAGTTGGTAATGAGGATAATAATACCATATTCAGACCCAGGCTGGAGATGTGTGTCAGCAAGTGGTGCCTTCAGCTCTCCACCACCTGGCATGGTCCTGAGGGAGGAAACACCAGCCTAATGGGGGAATTACCAACCATAACCATGTAGGATTTCCTGGCCTTGTAAGGAAAAGGTATGAAAAATCTGGAAGCCTAATGTCCCTATTCCAGAAACTCCCACATACAAATCCAAAGCACAGTTTTGATCTGCATAGGTTGCAAAAAACCTTGCACCAGCTTTGAGAGGTTTTTAATAATGTTTTCATTTTACACCAAGTTAAGCAGAGAGTATTTTACTTCTCAAAAGAAACTAAGATACAGATGCTTCAAGTCCCAGAGGCCTGGGGTTTAGCACAGGGAATTCTGCTGCTGCTCTTATTTTTGTTCCCCTTGTGAATTCTACCAGTCTGTAGAACCAGGACTTAGAACACCAGTTGTGCCATCTTGAGGCGGAATTTCTTTGCCATGGAGAAAGTCAACTAGTAAATCGCAGAGTTTTGTTAGAACCATCATGACGCACTCAAGGGCCACAAATGAATCCTGACTTTGTCTATAACTGAACAGGTAAAACAACAATAAAGCTAGTGACAGAAGAGTAACCATGTAATAACTGCTGTGAAACAGCATACGTTGTTTCATGGTAATTCTGGCAACTAAGTAGCAGCTCTGGGAAACAGTAGTGTTAACACAGTGATCTACATTCAATTTTTACCTCCTTTCTTTCTTCAATAAGTGCACAATTAAGTCCTGGCATCACTGTAATAGCATTTCCACATAAGATCAATAATAAATTCTGCTTCATTGGAAGACAATGCTGAAAAATTAGAGTGGCAACTATAGCACCCTCATTTCCTTTAAGCACATTTTCTTTTCTTGAACCACTGACTCACTGAGGGGATAACAGCAAAACTGGACTTTTAATAGCTAAATTTGCTTTGTTAGAGATTTCCAAGGTCTTCCAAAAGAATTTACAAATCTCTTTTTTCTTGAAGTCTATTCACTAGTGTAATCACCAAGCCCAGCCACAGGTTTCTTCCACTCCACTTTATCCAAGAAGACTGTGTTGTTATTGTCTGGTATAACCTAGAAGTAATAATATCAATAAAATGAATTATGAAAAATTGCATATTCATATCAGTGAAGTTTCTTCTTTGGGATGCCAGTACTAGGTGTCATGCCAGCTGCACAAGCTATAATTTCTGGTCTACAACAGCTGGATTGTCAAATCTGTAATTACAGAGCAGGATTGGAGGTCCAGAAGTGAGACTGGGGAGTTTGAAGGAGTCTGTAAATTAAAACCAAGAATAAGCTTTTACTTTAAACATCAATTTTCACTAAAAAGACTTGTTGAATATCACCAAGCCTAATTAAAATGGAAAAGTGGTTTTGCTATTAATACTTAGTGATTTATAACTTAGGAATGAAGTTTAGGTTCTTACGGCAATTGTGTGAAACTCCAAATTTTATCATGGCCAGGCAGATTAAGTGAGGAGAGCTATTGTCCTTGGACAAAGTCAGATCAGAGACTACACTGTTACTTTCTATGCTGTTCCTACATTTTATACCAGTATAATTCCCCTGGTCTCAATGTAATAACAACATCTTTCTCTTCAAAAAACGAAATTAAACTTTCCATTTGTAAATGTCATGATCTTCATATTTTGCATAATTTTGTTTAAAATTAGCCTAAAGCAAGGATGACTGTGCATTAAGGGACATTCTCAATATAGTAATTTCAAACATGTAATTTTTCTGTACCATACATGTTTAGATTTTTTTTTTATTGTTTTGTTTAATGTCTGAATTACTCTTATATGAAACCCATCTTTAATTTATCAAGATAGGTGCCTTCTTGAAACACAAACTTGAAAAGTCTTTTGAGCCAAAAGAAAAAAAGTGAAATAATTTTTGCATTGCCATTTCTGATTAGTTTGAAATCTTTACACTCTTTTGCGAATAAATAACTTTTCCTTTCAAATGGGGTCACTGCCAGGAAACAACCACAAAATTCTGAACACTTAAATCTCCAGTGCACATTTTCGCTTAAATGTGCTAGTTCAGTACATGAATGCAGGAGAATAAAGCCCAGATGTTTTCCTTGCACTCTGTGTCAGAGTCAGGCACACAATAGTAACCCTGGAGGTTTATTTTACATGAGGAAGCAGCAAGTGTTACGAATTCCGCCCCCTCCCCCCCATCTCAGTGTGTTCACAGAACTCATTATCTCCTGGGCTTCTGTGCAGGCTGTGCTCGGAGAGATGTAGTAGCTCTATGTACACACAATGAAAGGTTTAAAATGGATGAGATTTTCAGGAACATAAAGTTCTTGGAAAAATAGGGCATGATCTTTGCAGTCATGGGGAAACATAGTCAGAACCTTGTAATAGCTTGCTAATTGCCCCGAGTAAAGTAATTTGTTTTATCTGTCTGCCACTTGATTTCCTGCGAAGCGCAAAAAAACTATTATGGGATTTTACTGAAACTAATTACTACTATTTTATCACAAAGGCTGCTGAAGCATAATCCTCTCACTTTCTTTCTGTGTTTCTCTCACACACTATGCCTCCCCTTCCTTCATCCTGAATTTAAAATCCTGTAGAAAATCAAGAAATACTTTAATCACCCAGTGTTGTAATAGATCCTGCTGATATTCAGCCTCACACTATAATAATATGGAGTGATAGCACAGTACATCAGTGCAAACTCTAGTAAGCTGCATACACCACTGCTTATTTGTTCATAGGAAACCTGCACCCCACAAAGTATGAGATGTGCTGTAAAGGTACCACCTGCCTCCCCACAGAAACTGAGTGGTACATGTGCCTGAATGACAAGCTGAGTAGAAGGTAGTTTGTTTCCCTCTTTTCCAACTTAGGCATGCAGGAACTCATAAGAATTTGTTTTAAATACTGATGACTTTGTGACTCAATAGTGACAGTGTATCCTGGTATTAATGCAATATCTGGCTTATAATCATAATTTGTTAGAAACTCCGAAATATCTCATTTTGATCATTAGCATGAAATTCTGCTGTTGTTGAGATACCTCATTAGAATGGTTGGCAACTTGTCTTGATTGAAATTATTATTCTTTTGAAATGAATGACACCTGAATGTGTTCTGTCATATCTTGATAGTTAATTACATTGATTTTATCAGCATAGTCAACCACACAAAATGCAACCCATTAAAGAACATATTTGATAAAAAAATAAATTGATCATCAGACTCTCATTGATATGATGTACAGACACTATCAGTATTTCTGACTTCGTATAAGCAGCAAGAGTTCAACAAGTGCCAATGGTACTAAGGAATTACACTGCACTTTTAAAAAAGTGCCCTCCTAGAAGGTTCATTTTTCTCTACAGAAAAGTAAATGAAGATTGATAGCTACAAGGCACAGCAGCAAGAGGATCTTAAAGTAGGAGATGAGGTAAAGGTTTTCTTTTTCCCAAAGAGAAGTGGGAAGAAAATAATAATTTTTGCCATTGAACAATTAGGTCAGAGCAGCTCCTAAAAGGAAGGCTCTCACTCATACAAATGTTTTATCTACCCAAATGTGTGTGCCTTCAGATATCCTATGGAAATGACAGAAACCCAACAACACTCACTTTTTGAATTATGCATGTGCTGCACATCACATTTTCTTTTTTCACATTTCTTGTGAGTGTCATGCCCAGTATGGTGGGTTTTTTAGTTCTTGTGTTACATGTAAGCATCACATCCAATCTGGGGATGTTCTTGCCGGCTGACTTTGAAGGCAATGTTATTAAAGATCTGATGTTATTCAGATCTTCATCTGAATGCAGCCTTCAGTGTGTTAAGTATTCGAGCCCTTACTTTTGTGACATTCTAAGTCCTCTCATTGTAGGTGGGTGGGTACTTGACAGAGCTGGCCAACGAAGCAAAAATATTCTATGAATAATCATTCGCATGTATGAACAAATGCACTTTCACTGTGTTACCAGTTATCCAGTTCCCTCCCCAAGAACACACACACCTTAGGAAGACAAAAACAGACTGAATCAGACCCTTGATACAGCTATGACAACGTCCAAAACCAGCACCTTTACAGAGGGAGCCTTAAGTCCGTATTGCATTTTAAAGTCTCAAGATACAGCCTCTTGGTATTCTCTTGGGCTTCAAAGCAGATTTTTAAAAGCAGAATTTCAGATGCATCACACCTAGGAGAATTAAACCCTGCAGAAGAATTCTTCACAGTGCTTGTTGCAAAAGACAACAAGAAAACATTTGCATATTTAGGCATCTAAATGTCATCTTATAATCCTCCTCTAAGCAGTTTAATGGCTCTTCCTCCTGTCCAAGTCACCAGGATTCAAAGCTGAAATACCTCTGAATATCCTGCCATTATATCCTATAGACTTAATGAGATACAAGCTCCCAAATCAATTGTGTATTTCGATTATTTTAAGGGTGATCTCTGAAAGTAAACAAACTGTGCAACATTATTTTCTTTAGCCACAGTGAAAAATATGTTATAACAACAAAGAAGAAACCTCCTGCTGTATTCCCTAATCTCCCCTGCTGCTGTGATCACTTGACACGAGTATCGACTGCAGCTTGTTCTCCCTCAGGAGCTGAACATGCAGTGGCAGACTGCAGCCAGCTTCCCACCAGAGAGGTACCCGGAGCTTACATGGCTCCAAATGATAAGTAATGCACACCTTGCCACCACACTGAGCCCCAGAAGAGGTGAGTGTGCAGATACAGATATGGGGACACTGAACAGATGTCAGATACTTAATTCATTAAGTGATCATTGCCCTTCCCAATCTTTTTGAGACTCTGGCCTTGGCTAAGCAATCGCGGGCTCTGCCTGGGTAGCAGTGACTCCAAATACACATTTCTGCTAAGCATCTTAATTTTTCAAGAATGATCCAGTGTGTGTTCTACCCACATGTGTCCCACACTGGACAAGAAAAGGAGCAGAAAAAAAAAAAATTAAAAAACACAACTCTAGAGACAACCACACTGGGGAAAACAGACATGATTCAGTCCACAAGTAAAAAGCAATTAGAATAAAGGACAATAGCTTCTTTTTTTTCCTAAGTGATCCCTTTTAAACAGAACCAACAATGAAA
Organism: Pachyramphus minor; assembly: GCA_013397135.1. Lineage (NCBI taxonomy): Eukaryota > Metazoa > Chordata > Aves > Passeriformes > Tyrannidae > Pachyramphus > Pachyramphus minor. Next base: position 21,060 of record VYXB01006837.1, read on the forward strand.
AGAGAGGAAGGAACCTAAGTAACTGAATAAACAATGACCACAAAGGAAGGCAAAGCTTTTAAGGGCACCAAAACCAAGGAGGTTTTTGTACAGTACAGATCAATTACACGGTTTTTGAATTAATAAAATCGTCATTCAATTTAAAGAGCCTTCTTCATTCTCATGATTTATGAAGAGCAGCACAGGTCTGAAACTGAATTATAGCTTCAGTGTTCACTTTGGGACCACAGGCTGATGCCATTAATATGGACTAAATTATTCCTGCAGGTTTTTTGAACAAGTAAGAAACAGATGCCTACATCACAGAGGGTTCAGCAAGCAGGACATCACACACAGGAACCAGCCAGGGAACCTTATTTCAGGCAATTGGAGATTGTGTGACTATCTATCACCATGGTTCCTAAGCAGAAGGTAGACACATAAGCAGCAGGAGAAGCACTGAGGCAGAAACACAGCTTTGATCATTAATCTTATCATCATTCCTATGGTATAGATTTAATGCAGATAATTAGGGGTTTTAATTCTCCGTTGAAACAGAATGCCAAGGAAACATCTGGCTTTGACTGATACACTACCTATTGCTCTGTTAGAATTCATCCCTTATGATTTGTAAAGTCTCTGACTGCTGTATTTTATGGTTCCTTCCTTCCTGATCACATTTGACACCTTAAATCTGAATTTCTTGCAAAGACCATGTAGATTATTACTGTCTTCAATGTCCCTTAATCAACCCTTGTCCCATTCCAACATGATATAGTCTTCAATGGCAACCTGTCTTCCCACACCTCTTGAGCGGATGGACAGCAGGATAGGGGAGCAAAGTCCCTCCCACTGTAAATAAAGATCATGTTCATGACCACCTGGGGAACCTGAATGTATGTAAGTCTACGTGACCTGATGATATGCATCCCAAAGTCCTAAGGAAATTGGTTTATGTCATTGCTAAGTCACTCTCTACAATATTTGAAAATTTATGGTAGCCAGGTACTCCGGTTGACTGAAAAAAGGGAAACATTTTACCCATCTTTAATAAGGGTAGAAAGGAGGACCTTGGCAACTGCTGTGCCTGGGAAGATCATGGAAGCTCCTAGAAGCTATGCTAAGGCACATGGAGGACAGGGATGTGATTTGGGACAGCCAGTACAGCTTCAGCAAGGGCAGGTCCTGCCTGACCAACCAATGGCCTTCAATGATGGGGCGACTACATCACGGACAAAGAAAGGACTACAGATGTCATGTATCTGGATTTCTGTCAAGCCTTTAACATGGTCCCCACATCATCCTTCTCTCTATATTGAGAGCGATGGATTTCACTGTTAGATGGGTAAGAAAGTGGTTGGACAATCACACCCAGCAGTAGTGGTTAATGGCTCAGAGCCCCCATGGACATCAGTGACAAGTGGTGTTCCTCAGGAGTCTACGCTGGGACCAATGTTATTTAGTATCTTCAGTAGTGACATCAACAAAGGGATCAAGTGCACCCTCAGCAAGTTTTCAAACGACACCAAGCTAAATGGTGTGGTTGACACACCTGAAGGATGGGATGTCATCCAGAGAGACAGACTTGAAAAGTGGCCCATGGAATCTCATGAGGTTTAAGAAGACCAAGGGCAAGGTGCTGCACCTGGGTCAAGGCAACTCCTGGTATCAATCCAGTCTGGGAGATGAACAGATCGAGAGCTGCCCTGCCGAGAAGGACTTGGGGGTGCTGGTGGATGAGAGGCTGGATGTGACCCAGCCATGTGCACTCACAGCCCAGAAACCAACCGTGTCCTGGGCTGTGTCCAAAGCAGTGTGGGCAGCAGGTTGAGGGAGGGGATTCTGCCCCTCTGCTCTGTGCTAGTGAGACCTCCTCACCTGGAGAACTGCATCCAGCTCTGGGGTCCCCAGCACAGGAAGGGCATCAACTTGTTGCAGTGAGTCCAAAGGCCATCAAGATGGTTGGAGGGATGAAGCGTCTCTCCTATGAGGAAAAGCTGAGAGAATTGGGATTGATCAGCCTGGAAAAGAGAAGGCTTTGGGGTGACCTAATTGAGTGACCTAATTCTTCCAGTACAAGAAGGGAGCCTACAAGAAAGATGGAGAGAGACTATATACAAGGACATGTAGTGACAGGACAAGTGGGAATGGCTTCCAACTGAAAAAGAGTAGGTTTAGATTAGATATTGGGAAGAAATTCATTACTCAGAGGGTGGTGAGGCACTGGAACAGGTCACCCAGAGAAGCTGTGGATATCCTATCCCTGGCAATGATCAAGGACAGGTTGAATGGAGCTCTGTGCAATCTGGCCTAGTGTCCCTGTCCATGGCAGGGGCATTGGAACCAGGTCATCTTTATGGTCCCTTCCAACCCAAACCATTCTATAATCTTATAATTCTATGATATTGTGGAGATTCAGAAACTTCATTTAAGCCTACTGATGCAGGAACATGGGTTACTGAAGTGAGAACTATCGTGTTAGCAATGTAATAGGACTAAAATGTCCATGTTTCTGATGTAGAAATAAAAGGATTATTCTTTAGTGATGCTTAAAAAAGGATTACAACTGACATGAATCAGAAAAGCTATTAAGCGACTAATGAAGGGAGAGTTTATTTCATTAGTAATGTACAGCAGGTCAGGAAAATTCATTATTTTAGTGGTGCACAACAGCAATTTCGTTGTGAAGAGCTATATTACAGAGGCTAAAAAACAGGATCCTGCAACCAGACATTGTATGTCACCTTATGGGCGATACATAGTTATAGAATATAGAATTAGAGTCAAAAGCAGAAAAGCTCTGTTTCTACAGCTTGAAGAAACATCAATCAGGTAAAAAGTCAGTCTGCTTTTGCAGCTCCCCTAAGGAGCCTCTGCAGGGTACAGCCCAAATGAGTGGCAGGGTAGGGAGCATTAGTGGGATGATAGGAACAGCTACTTCTGCAATATTCCTGAACTATTTTTCCTCAGGATCTATTTCTAAGCTTCAAAATGTCATCTGACAAGACAACAATTGGAAACACACAAATGTACATTTCTTGTCTGTAATTGGCAAAAAGTTGTCACAGGATTTTGATCTAATTTGCAGCACTTCAGTGTACCTGCCACAGAGGAAATACAATCTTCTCCATTTGGTATAAATGCAGTAGTCTGCTTTAAATTGCCACAGACAGGCTCGGCAATGTTGTCATTTGTCCCAGCTAAATACTGTCACACCTGATACTGTAAAATAGCAACTGATACTGGTGCTGGATGACTTCATTGATTAATCACTTAGAAAAAAGTCTGGGAGGGGAAGGGAGACAAGATTCAAAATCATGTTGAAATCATGTGGAGGTTGAAGTTACCCTTCAAAAGAAAAATTAATATTTCCCCCTTCTTTTGTCAAACATGCACTCTGCACAGCTATTGTTGAAAAACAGTTGTTTTTAAATTAGAAACATGTTCATCTGTCTTTGCCACTTCCACACATTACACTAACCACAAAACATGCTGTAGCAAGGTGCTGTGGAAAATGATGGAAACAAAAGTCTCCCATAAATTCACAACAGCTCTCATGGTTACTCCTTGATTTAAAATCATGGTTTAAAGAAGGGGAAAAAAACCTGTATATTATAAAGGGAGGTTGCTGAATATCAGTGTGCAGGCAGGTGGAATGAGATAACTTACACACAGCTGCAAGCAATATGTATTTTTCTTACTTCAGAATTAATGCTGCAACACAGTGAAGGCAATATATGTATAAGAAAATCAAATCACCAGTAGCTGCAGCATGTGCTCCAAGCGAGTGATCTCATACATTTCTAGCGGCACAAAGAGGATTGTGGGGAAATCTGGAAAATTTGATCAGACACCTTTCAAAAGATGCTGGTAAAGGCTGCTGAGGAGCTGCTGAGCTGGGTATTGTCTCCTCTCCTCCTCCTACTGACCTCCCCATCTGCAGTTCCTAATTGTGGTAAAACAACAGCAAGAGCCCAGGAGTCATACTCAGAGAGCGTCCAGAGAGAAAGTGAGTGCAGTGAAAACATCATATTGGTACTACATCGTAAGGTGTGTGGCAGAGAGCACCAATCTAAATGCAAAAGCTCTGGTTCCTGCCCCAGAATAAGCCTGCCTGATGCATGGCCATAGAACATCATAATAACCCCTCAGTGGAACCCTAGGTGGCAAGGTTAACAGCATGTGTGAAGGTAAGGGGATCAAACTTGATTGTCTAGACTACCATGGCATGCTCTATTCAGCTGGACACATACAGTGCTATGTTCCTTGGTAGCATGACTGTAACAACACATCACTTTTTAAGGTCCTTTTGTTTGGAAAAGACTCATCACCTTACCTGGAACTAAAAGCTTTGTATTACCATTGTTTCCAGCTGTCTTTAAGATGTTTCAACAAGTTCCTGATGAGCCATGAAATATTATCCCAAGATGAAAATCACACTAATGGAACTGCTTAGGTTTGCATTGAAAAATTGGATAACCTAATTTATACTTCAATTTCCAAGGCACCTGTTTGTTAGCTAAGTAATTTACCACCATCCTTCATCATTTAAGTCCTTTTCCCCTCTGAAGATTTAATCAGTTTCCTTCTCTGTCTCACAAGAAATTTTATTGAACTGTTTCAGGTGGTCCAAACAAATGCCCAAGAAATGTTCCTGTGAACACAGAAGAGAAATCAATAACTTCCATGCCTGTCCAGTAAAAGAATGCAGCATTTTCTGATAGCTGCAAACAAGATGGGATTTCAGCCGCAAATGTTTCCCAGTCAAGCATGAAAACAACACTGGTACCCTGCTGGTAAGCAGCCATGCAGCCCGGGATTGACCAGTGGCAGAACTCATCCAGGTTTAGGCCTTTTGAAAATGATTTGCCCTGAAAAAAATCCCATAAATAATCTAATGTGGAACAAAACCATGCATTTCACCTCTCATAATAAGCACACAGCATGATATATGAGAACAGCTACCTAACTGCTTCCAAGATGAGCTCAGTTCAATAAGTTCGATGCTATTTATTTGTCTGTGCTTTTTTCTTCTATTATACATTATCAAGTTTCACTAAACTGCCTTATGAATATGTCATTAATCTCAAGTCTACTCCTACTCACTTTCACAGAGGTCGATCTAAACCTCTCATTAGATCCAGTAGGGATAGTTTTGGGTCCAGAATGAGTAACCTTCCTTACTTTCCTTGTTTACTATCTTTATTTCACCTTGGTCTAACCTTAATTACACAGTAACTTAATATTATCCTTCCTATTCACACAACCAAGTAATTGCCCTCTTTCTGTCATCTCTGCTATTTTTAACATACCCTTTGTTGTTTTTTGAATACTAATATAAACATTGATACCAATCACAGAGTATGCAAACAGGACTGGGCTTGCACTTAGCAGCTGCTAGAGGAGGACAGTGACTGGGACTTGGGGGACAAAGTGTCATTTCCTACACCTTTACATGGTTCCCAGCACTCAGGCCCTGGTGTGACAAATGCCACCATCTCTGTCTACAGGGATCTTTTTTCAAGATTCTCATCATTTCAGTCTTCAAGCACCTCATATCATCTCCTATCTGTATGAGCTAAGGAAGTTACTGTTTTCTCACTTTATGTTTAAGACATTGAAACCTGTGAAATGTGGGAATGTTTCTTTTTACTTCAGAGCAACAATCATTTATGTTCCATTTATGTCTTTTATTTCCACTGAAAGAAAATGTTGGTAAACAAATTAAATGAAGGGTCAAGGTGAATTTGACTCCATACATCCAGCTTCTGGATAGCTCTGGGTTATGGCCTGTGCCATTAGGTCTGCTTTACATTTATCCTCATCAAACATAACAGTGGTTATGCACGTGGACTCTTTTGGATCTCATCCTCAGGCACTTAACTATGCCTTGGCAGACAGAGAAAGCTTAGGCATATATATTAGTTCCATGCATTACATTAGGACAGACAGAACAGGTTTGTTTAATGAACCCTCAAGCTCATTCTCTGAGGTTTGCTGGAGTGTCATGCTTCATGAGAACAAGACACGCTTGAAGTGTTGCTTTTATCATGCTCTTACCCAGCAGTCAGAGGATTTGGGACTTCCTCTGAGCTGGGTATATAAAAGACAGTTGTTTTGGCATAGAGCACTAATGTGATTAACCCTTTCCTTTTGAGTGGTTCAGATGGTAGTTAAAATTTACAGAAGGATGCAACTAGTACTCAGGGCAGCTTGGGACAAGCACACCTGAGTTGCAGGTGCAGGCTGTTGGGGCTTATTCAGACTCCATAAGAAGTTGGTGAGTGTTGATGTATTGAGATACATACTGTCTTCCTAACTGCTAGACTCTGAGCCTTGCTACAATTTAAATAAAAGTAACTATGAGCAGCTAACTATAAACTGCAACTTGGCATCAAGCTATGGTCATTATGGCAGGTATCATGCCTGATGCAGAGCAAAGAATTTTGGTAAGGGCTGTAAAACCTTCTTTGGTAAGGGTTGTAAAACATCTCCCCTGGGAAGGTTCAAGTACTGCACTGCCATGATTTATAGGCTATATTAGCACTCCGCTCATGATCTCACTCTCCACAAAAATGTTTGGAATTGGGAAGGTGGAAAGATGCTCATAAAATAACAATATATTTGACACTCTGTTCAGTAGGATCAAAAAGCAATCTGCAGAGGTCTGCTGGCAGGGAATGCTGTTTAAAAAAATCACAGTAATTGTCAAACTTTTTCCTTCTACCATCCAGGATACAAGGCCAATTTACAAAAAGGCCTTGAACAGTCATCAGTCATCAGTCATCCAACAAGACTGACAGTCACATCAACTTGCCCACAGGCTGGGCAAGCATTTTGTGTCCTCTGAGGCAGCTTGATGGTTCAAGCTTCAGTAACACAGAGGTAGTTAGAAAGGCCACCAATCTGTGCAACAGAGGTAAAGGTTTCCCTACACATCAGGTAGCAGCTCTACCTTCTGCTTTTTCATTCTGCTCCCTTCCAGTCTTTTAATCCACCAGGACTCAGTTGTGACTTTGCCTCAATGAAGGTACTTGTCACGTGTCCATGTAAAAGACAGTGTCTCTGGAAAGGCTGTTCTCCCTTGTGTACTGCATGTGATATTAGCAACTCCTGGGGGAGTCTTCAGCTGTTTCTGATGCTCCCTGTGGGGATGTGCCACAAACATCATATTCCTTCCTTGGTCGGCGCAGAGGCTGTGCTGTGAGACCAATCTGAGCTAGGCAAAAATAAAGTGCTTCCACGGCATGTACCTCAAGTTGGAGATTCAATGTCATGATCTATATTTGTTAACCCTCACAATGGCTTGCTGTTTTTCTTTTTCTTTCCCAGGTAAAACCATTCTTTTTCTTTCAAATTGTAAAAACAAATTTTGCCTAAGAAAATCCACACTCACTATATAAGACATTATACCAAAAAGTATATGTCCAGGAAATAAAGCACCTGAGATCACTTCACTTAAGCTAGAGAACTCACATTAGTCTCCCTCTAACCCTTTTTCTATCTTTTTTATTGTTTTACTGTTTTCCTTTTAAATATTACTGTCGTTACTCACGCAACCTCACAATAATTTCTTGGATGCATTTGCTCTTAGTACCTTTTCCTCTCTCTGTGACTCCTTTCGCGTGTATCCAGCACAGGACAAAGGTTTCCTGTAGTACACAAGCAGGAAATGCCCCAGGTCTCCTGCACCATTCCTGAATGCAGCTTACAATATGCATAAAGCCTCTTAATAAGTTCTCTTTAGACATCTTTTGAAAATGTCTTTATATGCAAGATAGAAGCAAATGTATCATCATACACTGAACTCAGAAAAACTGATGTCAATGACATGCAGAGTAGGGGAAAAGTCCATTTCTCTTTTCGGTTTTTTATTAATGTTCCCTCAGAGACATCTGTGTAAAGCTCATTCTTTCTGTCTTCTTGCAGTCTTGGAAACACTTTTTCTCAGTCCCCTCATAGTTCCTGATATATGAGCATCTGACAGGGTTCTCAACACACCTGCTCCAGCAAAGAAAAATTATTTCTTCACAGGGAGAGATTTGTTCTTAGCTATTTCAGCTGAGCTTTGTATAAGACTTGGAAATAAAGCAAATTTTTAGAAGGTGGGGGAAAAAAGAAAGCTATACCTCTGCACTTTGGGAAGTATACCTTCATCTCATTCTAGGTCAGTACTCTGACCTGGACATACATCTCCGCCTTTCATTTCTTCTTTGCCTTAGCAAAGTGATCAATACATTACAGCATTATTTTTCATCCTCTCTTTACTTACAAAAGGTTGTCCTTTCTCTGAAAGGCCACCAGCATGTACTAACAGTTATCTCAAAGCAATAGTAAAGCCAGAGCAGTATTTTACTTTTACCTATGGTGCAAAATTCTTGTTCTAATGTGTAATGCCTAAAACCCATGTGACTTCAATACACTTGTGCCCTCGTGATATTTTCTGGCATTACTGTGTGGAAGGAAAGTTTAACCTCACCTGGGTAGACAGAGATATGCCTAAATATGAGTGCACATATGCTTGCTTTGAAATAAACTCATTGCATTTTACTTTCTGTCTAAAATACAACAGTCTCTAGACCTGCCCTATGGTTGCCAGAAACTGAGCACCATTCAATCCATTTTTCACAAACAGAAATGTCAAGATCTACTTTCTGGCACACAGCTGCTGCTGTAGCTACCACAGACATTGCTGCTGAAAAGGGATAGGGCTTTGCCTGTGACACAGGCTGTTGGAAAGGGCAAGAATAGCAGCTTTTCAACTCACATCATTTCTCCACAGCTGAAAGGCCAGTTGTACTTATTAAGACAACTAAATCTCCCAGTGCAAGGGATTAGAAAAAGTGTATAGCTGCCTGGTTTCTAAGCAGTCTAGTCAGCTTTTTATTCCAGTACACTAGTTGTACTCTGACATAAGCTGATGCTTTGTTATTGCATGCATATCCAATATTGATGTATTGAAGGATGTGGAGGTCAAGTGTCAATCTCACATGAAGATGCTTAGCCATTATTTGCTTGTCTCTAATAGATGATTATATTATCATGTGAAATCCCACAGTGCCCACAGAAAACAATTCCAAAATTGATATTTCATCAGCTCTCCTGACAGGGACAGAGGCAGAGAAAGGACCAGGTGCTTCACTGAGTTGTGACTTCTACAATCATATGCACAACCTACTTAATTCTATGCAACATTTTGGAATACCTATAGGGCCTTGTTCATACTTTTCCTGTACCTCTTCCAATTAGCACAAAAATCTGAATTGTTCCTGGAGTGCTAAAATTTGTATCTAGAAAAGGTTATTTGTAACAGCCACAGGTACTTAGCTGTTAACAAAGTAGAAACACTCCTGGTTTCCTTCTGTATTCTGCATATTTCCCAGCTCCACCTTATTGGGCTCACATAAGACTTTCCTCTTAGGGCATTCAGGTATGACATTCTCACCCCACAGAGATTCGTCAATGGNGAATAGCAGCTTTTCAACTCACATCATTTCTCCACAGCTGAAAGGCCAGTTGTACTTATTAAGACAACTAAATCTCCCAGTGCAAGGGATTAGAAAAAGTGCCTGGTTTCTAAACAGTCTAGTCAGCTTTTTATTCAAGTACACTAGTTGTACTCTGACATAAGCTGATGCTTTGTTATTGCATGCATATCCAATATTGATGTATTGAAGGATGTGGAGGTCAAGTGTCAATCTCACATGAAGATGCTTAGCCATTATTTGCTTGTCTCTAATAGATGATTATATTATCATGTGAAATCCCACAGTGCCCACAGAAAACAATTCCAAAATTGATATTTCATCAGCTCTCCTGACAGGGACAGAGGCAGAGAAAGGACCAGGTGCTTCACTGAGTTGTGACTTCTACAATCATATGCACAACCTACTTAATTCTATGCAACATTTTGGAATACCTGTAGGGCCTTGTTCATACTTTTCCAATTTGCACAAAAATCTGAATTGTTCCCAGAGTGCTAAAATTTGTATCCAGAAAAGGTTATTTGTAACAGCCACAGGTACTTAGCTGTTAACAAAGTAGAAACACTCCTGGGTTTCTTCTGTATTCTGCATATTTCCCAGCTCCACCTTATTGGGCTCACATAAGACTTTCCTCTTAGGGCATTCAGGTATGACATTCTCACCCCACAGAGATTCGTCAATGGTAAATTTGTCATTAGCTTGGTATCAGTTTTCAGCTGATAAAGAAAGAGATACGAACATTGTTACTATTTCTAAGAAATGTCATAAAGCCAACAGTAATTTTTTCATGAGTAAGGCTGTGCACTCTGCAAACACAGCTTTTATCAAATACTAAAAGCCACCAGCCTCTATTTTACCAGGAGGATGCATATGTTTAGAAGACTGCAGGACTTTCAGTGTAGCTTTATAGGCTGATATTTTGCTAACTTAACTTCTAAAGCTTCTGCGCAATTCTGTGCTTTATGAACAGTTCAGGAAATCAAACATTAAAAGACTGTCTGAAAAAATGAATTACACAGTACCTTCAGATATCAGAATGAAAATTCCATTCCTTACCTGGGTACCAGCCCAATTTCTACAGCTCTATAGCAGTGACTACTAAGAAGCATTTCAGGGATCTTAATAGCAAATTTCCAGGCTCCCTCAAGTTCAAAGAGATAATTATTCATAACATTAGAGTTGCTTTCAGGAAGCCTCAGTCTTCAATCTTCATGAGTTATGCTCAAGACTATCAATAGGCTTAAGTTTCACAACAGGTCCTTTTCCCGAATTCTGCATTCCAGAAGACAATTTTCTGTCAGGTAAAGTCAAATTCCTCAGATTACACATGAAAGGTTACAATAAGAAAAGATAACTCCACAGTAACATTAGTGGAAACACATAAAACTACCCAGCCCTTCAGCAAAGAAATAGCTTTCTAGGACCAATGCAAATACAAAGGTCTGAAGATCTGGTGCAATTTGCAAATGCAAATCAGGTTGGCAACAGAGATCCCAACTTTATGAATAAACATCTCTAGCTGTATGGCTTCATCTTCAGTACTCAATAGGTCAAGGCATCTTTCTATTAATAGGAATTCTTTTTTTTTCTACCTAAAAATATCCAAATTTTCAGAATCATAAAGAAAAATAATCTGGGGTGGGTGGTTCATTATGGAAATCCTGCTTTCTGTCTATCACAAATACTATCAAATGTCTTTCATGAAAACAGTTTTCTTCAGAAGAAAGACCTGCACTGCCCCTTCATTTTTTTTCCTTTCCCATCACTTTGCAGGGGGAGGATAATGCTTTATTATGTTCCTAGGTAAATAGGTACTTGCCCAGGTAGTTGTCAAGAATTAATGGAATTGTGGGATCATCTGCAAAATCTCAAGGGCTTATACAACGTTCTGTTCATTTATATTGATTAGAAATAGTAATAACTGATGCTAGTGATGTGGTTTCAGTAGAACATGACACAGAAGTTTCTCTGTGATTTTGATTACAGCACTGCAAGCAGTATTACACTGGCTCCAGTCCATCTCATTTCATTTTGTCTGCAAGTGCATCAAAATGTAACCACGTAGTCTGAGAGAAAAGAAGAAGAAGATAATTCAGCCTTTTGGAAATAAGAAGCTAATTTTTTTATTCTGTGGAGTGAATTCCAATAAGACCTCCAGTGGCAAGGCTGTCAGTTGTCAATGTCATATGTCTGCCCCACTCCTCCAGCACAGGAACAAGGGAAAAGTACCAGATACCTGCTTGGAATCCAGCTCTCCTCTAAGGCAAGGAATGGTGCTATAGGGCAGAGACAGATGGCTCCCCCACAGCCACTCAACACACCCTTGTACAATTCAGGCAAGAAGGGTGCTGCCTATTTCTTAGGCCTTTCCTCAGGTTGCAAAGGTCTAATGTCATTTCTGCCCTCTGAGAAGGGCATGCACACTAGTCATCTATGTCCAATTTTTATGAAAGCTGGAGCCAGGAATGCAAGAGCAACAGGTTAAAAGGTGAACATATCAAGTGGAGTTTGACCCTCCCCTGTGATAGGCAAAAAGAGACAGAGGACGCATTCTGTGAAGCGTGCAGCCATTTTATAGTAGATAAGCATGAGTTTGGGGGTTTTTTAAAGAAGGAGCTCTAGGAGAATTCTTTCTGCCCAGCTGTGTGTCCTAACCCCCAAATTAAAGACAAGCTGGCTATTCCCCTTCAGGTCCCATATTTGCTCCTTTAAGCACACAGCAGCACTATGTTAACATAAAGAATGCTCTTTGCAAGGTGGTGAAGACTTCACTGGCTGGGATATCACCCTGAAACCTGTGCTGAGGCACTAATCAGCTCCCAAGGTAGCTCTTACCAGATGTGATTATATCAAAAGTGGGCATTGCTACTGAGAGTAGTAGTCATAGATATAAGCAGTTTCTCCAAAAGAATGTCTATCCATAGCTGACTAAGTCAGTCACTTCAAAGCACTCCTAGCTACCTCACCAGAAACATCTAGGAAACTTTCAGAACAAGGAAAGTGTCTGAATTTATGATTATAGAGTTTTTCTCAACACATCCAAAGGGAAGTCTGACTACCTCTTCACTGAGGAATGAATGAAAAAAAAAAGCTAGATATCTGCAGCAAAATCACTGCAAAAAGGTTGATGAGCTCTACCACTGTCAGGGCTTTAGGAAGCCCTTTTTTTGTGTCTCAGGCACAATTTATACAGACTGTCTCCTACTACTGTGTCTTGGCCCTCTGATGAGGTTCAACAAGAATGTTAATCAAATTCTGCTGCAAATCCACTGTCTCTGCTGCTCCACCTCATTCCAGAATGATGGTTGGAACACCATTTATAAGTCACACTGATGAGAACACTTTAATAATATAATTTGAACTATTTCAGACCACATATAGACACATGTATACATGTTCACACACTTGTACAGTGACCATTAGTTTACAAGCAACACTAACAGAGTAAGTTTAGCCTTGTCTCTAAACTGAGGTCTCATGAAGGAATTACTCCACTTCTGGGGTGCCTAGGAGAAGGGACTAACAAAGTAAAGCCAGCTACCAGTGAATTAAATATCACTCAGTTCTAACACTGTCTTCCAAAACAGCTGCTAATAACTTCATGTCTACACTTTCTTTTGATTTTTTTCTAGAGCTTGTTCCTATATCAAGTGCCATCTGCACTCACAAGCTATTCAAGGTAAAGCAAGAGACCACCTAAAGAAGACAGAAAGGGGCCAAAACCTTAGAAAAACTCTAGGGAAAACCACACTTAGACAAACTAGAAAATAATCTCAAAAAGGAACAGGCAAAGCCAATAGTTCCTTCAACGAATGACGTAAGCAGCTTTGGAGAGAGAAGTAGTTTCCATCCTTCTGAAGCACAAAATACCAACCATTGTTCACAAGATGATGCAGTGGGTGCACTGGTGCATTCATGCCTTGGATTGAGTCTGGTAGCACTTGTGTCTTATATTTGTGTGCCATGTCAGTATACTTACAGATAATCAGAGAGAGATGGCTCATTTTTTTTCCCGGCATGATGAGTGAGCTGAAAGAACACTTTTGCCCTAATCTGTGACTTGGGGAAACTCCACTTGCCAGGATAATCTAATATTTCATCAAGGCAGTTCCTGTCATTGAAAGAACCTGGGACTTTGCCCTTGACCTTTTCCTGAAGCACAACTTGGTTGTGAGTTTTTTGTATTTTAGGCCAGGTCATGTTTGTAAAAATGTGAGGAAATATTTTGCAGTCTTTTGTGGGTTGAACAGTCATTTTTCAATTAGATATTTGTTCACAATTCTCTGCAATTTCTTGGGACTGCATTCAAGAGTTAAGAAGCCTCTTGTGTTTTGGTTTCACCTTCTACTCGTTGGTGCCCAATTGGTTGATCTCCCACAGAGCAATCCCACGGGCTGCAGAGCAAATGTGACCTTATCCTCAGACCTAAAGAAAACACTTAGGAATTTTTCCAGAAGGAAAAGGCTGCAGGCTACATCTGAGCTCAACTACGTCCCCAAAAAAATAAATCAAACTGTGCAAGCTATGCCATACTGAGACCTTGGACAACGTGCTTTCTCAAATAATGCCATAGTACTTCTCTTTCTCTACCTTGATGTCCATACATCATGAGCACTGCTGCAGACCATCTTCTTGATATCAACTGAAAGAACCAGTGTAAGGATCATTTCTATGTCATTCAGATCCCCAGAACAGTAACAGGTAAGACCCTTCAAGGTCTTTGAGTGATAAACACAATAGTTTGAAGGATTCTGAGTAGGAGGACAAAAGAATATTTTAGCCACAGCTGAATAATATTCAGGAAATAGCAGGTTTCAATCATGGACCATCTAAGGCAAGTGGAAAAAATAAGAAAAAAAAAGCAACAGATGTAGTATTGGATAATAATGATTCAGAATTATTTAATGCATTGTTTTGACAGATTTCACATCATAAAAGTAAAAGGAGACCTTCTTAATAATAAAATATAGATAGAGACAGAAACACAGCAGAGCAACAAAGAACATAATGGAAGATATTTGAATCTATTTTGACACTTTTTTTCTCTTTAAACAATAGAATTTACGTACATTTGTAAACGAGTCTGAATATATTCATGAGATGCAGAAAAACAACAAAAAATACCCTTAAAATAAAGGCTAAACTAACTCTTTCAGCCATTTAACACCATCACAAGGACACCAAAATTACTGTACAGCAAAAATTGACTAATGGCTATCATGTAATCACCAGTGTCATTGGACAGCATCCCTTTGACTTCTGTAGCATGAAGATATATTTGGCTAGCTGTGGAATGCTGGTGTACTGCTTTTACCAGAAAATATATTTATTTATATTTAGTGATGATTGCTCTGAAAATCCTTGGAACTTGAAGCACAGCTTTCTGAACAGAAGACTAAATGTGAAAATACATTCAAATTCAAGGTGACCTTAGTTTAGCTAAGATTCACATCTTAAACTGTGAAGCGTCATGAGCTCCTCCTGTTTAATATCCAAACTCAGAAGGCACACCAACATATGTATCTAAAGTCCATAACTATCTAAACTGTCCATCTTGCAGATCTGCAGGACTTACCATACTGTCCACTGAATCCTTAGTTCTCTTGCCAGCCAGCCAGATGCTCACCCACTGCTTAGGGAGCCCTTAAAGCCACCTGCCTCATGCTGATTGTCCCAGCCAGTGGCTGGAGACCTGCACTGCTGGGAAAAAAATGGAGCAATCAGAGTCCCTACCAATATAAAAATACATATTTAACTCACCGTTGAGCTTATCCATGTGCAGAAAAGGACTGACAGTCCATTTGGCAGGCTGCTTGCCAGGAGTGAGTAACATCAGAGTAGGAAATAGGAAATATAGGAATGAGAGAAGAATTCTGTGGTTAATAGGAATATTAGTGGGCCCGGCCCACACATTTTTTTCTTTTTTTTTTTCAGGGACTGGAATGGGCTGCCAAGGGAGATGGTGGATTCTCCNTGAGAGAAGAATTCTGTGGTTAATAGGAATATTAGTGGGCCGGGCCCACACATTTTTTCTTTTTTTTTTCCAGGGACTGGAATGGGCTGCCAAGGGAGATGGTGGATTCTCCCAGAGGTGTTCAAGAAAAGACTGGAGGTGGCACTTAGTACATGTAGTGCATCAAGGGTTGGACTTAATGATCTCAGAGATCCTTTCCAACCCGTCTTATTCTATGAACAATTGGAAACTGGCCAGGAAAAGGTCAAGCAGGTATGAATGAGAAAGGATTCATAAAAGAATGACCTGACCTACAGAACCAGGAGGAGCAACAGGCAGGCAGAAATGCATAACATGAGGACAAAGGCAAGTCTGGGTAGTAGACACCATATTCTCAACAAATTCATACAAGAGCAAGGGTGACTTTAGAGAAGCTATGTTTGC
Source organism: Pachyramphus minor (assembly GCA_013397135.1). NCBI lineage: Eukaryota > Metazoa > Chordata > Aves > Passeriformes > Tyrannidae > Pachyramphus > Pachyramphus minor. Next base: position 36,921 of record VYXB01006837.1, read on the forward strand.
ATGTCTGAGAAGTCAATAAAAGGTACCAAATCCACGTGTCTGGGCTCTAGCTTCTGCAGTTGTGTGTACTCAGACCCCCAACAAGCAGCATTACCTCAAACTGACGCCACAAATTTTTTGTTCTTGGAGACAGACTGAGCCCAGGAATGCCGCTGATATTAACATCATGCCTGTAGTTTGCATGAACACCATGCTTAGCACATTAACAGTTGTTTTCTCTGATAGATCTGTCCTCTAATTTAAGCCATTTTACTGCTTCCAGAATCAAGACAGAGGTGTGAATGTTTCTGGGCATCACATGGAACAGCTTAGAAAGTTCTTAGTCAGTTCATGTGTACAAAGTGACTGTAGGGGCTGTGCTACATGGCTTGAAGACATGAAGCTGGAGATCTGGAAGGGACAGTGAAAGCAAAATATCAATGGAGATGGCTGCACTAACAGTAAAGGGAGAAGTGAGCAGGAAGTTAGGTAAATCTGAGTCAAAAATGCAAAGCACATCTGTCTCTGATAGGAAGCAAAGGACAAGAAAGGCTAACAAATGGAAGGAAATGCCTATTAAAAGAGTTTCTGCATTTGCACTTCTGGGTTCAAAGCAGCCCACCATAAGCAGCAAGAGAGAGAGCACTGAGAAGTCATGTATTGGATGTACTTTGAGAGCTTGTGTCTCTTCCCATCATTTTCAGGCTCTCCTGTATCTCAGAAGAGGGCACGGTGGGATGGAGAGCTACTAAACATGAGAAAAATCAGCCAAGTTCTCAACAGGAATTGCTATCACAATATAATTTACAATTAATCACTTCTTTTGATTTTATCCAGAGAACCGTGTGTGATCTATTTGCTCAAATGCAAGAGCATTCAAATGCAGAGCTTGCTTATTCTCCGATGTTAGAGGAAATTCTCTGCCCTTTTGACATATCATCATCCCCAACCACAGAGAGGTTTACAATTGCTGAGGGGTTTTATTCCCAATGGGAACACTTTTTTTTTTTTTGCACTGTATTTCTTATTAACAATATGACCAAAAAAATGGTCTTTATCCTTGCTGAGATGTAATGTCTCTTTAGCAATTAAGGTGAAAGTAGATGAACACTCAAAACAGATGAATATCAGGTGTAGTGCATGGACAATTAAACCCAAACTATATGAATTCTACATTTTAATGGATAACACAAATATTGTACCTGCTTCCCTATTGCCTTGATCTTTATGTAACTATTTACACCTGTACTGTCTGGATCTAATCTGCATGAATTGTACAGGCCTGGTTTTGTCTATAAACATAAGTGAATGCATAAGAGCAAAAAACAGTAGTAAATCAGTCACTGGGTTTTTCCTCTGTGCTCTTTCCTTGATTGAATCAATAACAAAGCTGGTCAGCTCCTGATGAAGCAAATTTCCACTGCTGGCAAGTTGAAATTAAATATTTTGTAGAAACATGGTTCTTCTGTGAACATTTGCTTGGGTAGGGAAAATAAAGCCTTTTTAAAGGGAACAATCTGGGGGTTTTTTGCAAATTGATTTTTCATTTAATTTTATTTTTACCATTGTTGAAAGGTTTTTAACATCCTGTAGTACCAAAAAAATTACTAATGTAAACATTCATTTGAAGCATATCAATCAAGAGGAAACAAATGCTGCAGACTGTAACATTCCACAGAAACTTAAAATTTGGCATGTTTCTCCTATTTCAGAATGGAAAATGAATATCAATTAAAAACTGGGAGTAAGACATGCTGATTTAGAACTAGCATGGTCTAAATACTAATCCATCAGAAACTACTATGATGACTCTAAAATAGGAATTATTTGTGGTCTTCAGTAGGTCTTCCATTATCCCTGTTCTGTTTTTAAAATGTTGCATTTCTTTTGGCTTTCTCTTCACTAGAGTTCATGTTATAGTCCATTTCTGGCTTACCAGCTTCTTGTTTTTTATTTAATTTTTTCTCCTTTCCTTCTAATTTTTAATTAGTAATAAATTCACCTTGTATTTCTTTCATTTACTTTCTATCCATTGTGATCCATCTGTCATCCTCCTCCTTAGTCCACACCTTCAGCCCCCTCTCTGTCCTTACCCAGGTTTGCTTCCCAGTAAAGCCATGAAGGCACAATGCAGGTGTCGAGTACCTGGGTCCATGCCCAGCACACAACCAGGAAACTGCAAAGATTGTTGCATTCAAACGGTAAGACAAAACCATAATGCCAATTCCTAACATTTCAGATTCTGGACCAGAGGCCATACCCAGGTGATGGGCATGTGTGACAGGCACAGGAGCTGTAGACACCTCAAAAATGCACCCACCACCCCCAGCTGCCCTGACTTTTCTGGCAATGCACTCATGCTCCTCTCTCTTTCCTCACCTCAGTACCACAACCTGATCCATGGGGCAAAATGCAAGATCCAGCCTCTCAGAGCTGAGAGGAACAGGATCACCCAGCTTCTGGATCCCAAAAAAGGAAGAGTCTGCCTGTTTGACACTGGCCCAAGAGGTGGTTTCAGAGCTTGGAAAAGTGCAGTGGTGTCTGTGCAGTAACCTCTGAGCACTTTGGTACTCTGGGGTGAGGGCAGCAGATGAGCAAGGCCTGACCTGGGAGGGGGAGGGCTCATTTGGCTGCTTTCTAGCACACAGCAACAGCCATGGCTCATTTCAGAGCCTGCTGCCTCTCCACAGAAGCTTCCCTGAGGATGCATGTTAAAATTATGAACCAAAAAAAAAAAACATCCTTGAGTTTCACTAAATCCAAGCATCCTGTATGGTAAGTGTGTAATGAATGCTGTAATTAAGGCTTAGGACTGCTGCTGCTGCTTTGGATAATTTATGGGCATTTCTTGCACAGAGCTGTTTTTTAGAGTAAAATGGACAAAGCTTAATCACACTTCATATTAGAGATCCATTTATAAATCACTGCTATTCTCCAAATAAATTATTAAGACATTTTGGAGGGGAATGTTTAAACCAGTAGTTCAAGAGGGGTTAGGTTTACATGATGTACAAGTCCAAAACCTCAGGCTAGCTTCTACTTAAATTAGCTTTTATTTAAATTTCTCTGGATGCCTGCATTCTTACCCATAACATTCTCTTGGTACATGACTTCTGACAGTAACATTTGTGACATTTGCTGCCTGTCACGTACACCTTGGCAGAAATGGCCCTCTCAGCATACTCAGGTCTGCCTATGAGCAACAGTAACAGTCTCTCAGATTTCAGCAACAACAGCAACAGCTCACCTGGAAAATGTCCTCAAGCTCCTTCTAAGCCTCTCTTAAAGAGCAGAGCTTGCTCCTATCTCATAACCCAGTCAGCAGAGGACGTTTTTAGGAAGCAATAAGACAGGTTGACCTCCCACTCCTGTGGGAATCAAAACTAACCTAAGAGAGACCCTCCTGAAGGAAGACCTGCCCCTCCTCAGGAGGAGAGGTCTGTGGAGTGCAGAGGTGACCAGTCTTCAGAGGAAAGGGCTATCTGGGAGAGTGGGTTCAGCTCTAAGACTTAGGGGAGGGCACAGCAGTACAAAAGGAAAAGCAAGCCCAGGAGTTTGATGCAAAGGCAGCAGCCACAGGAGGCAGTGACAAAACTGCAGGCACAGTTATTTGTGCTGATTCAGTCCCAGCTAAATCCCCTGCTAGCTGTAGGAATCATCTCACTTAGCTCCAGCCACAAACACTCAGGCACCTCTTCAGTCATGAAAAGTATTGTGTCTCTTAGAAAGGACATCCACCCCTTCTTGATCTACACCACTGCTATTCTCCAGCTCAGTCTACATTTACTGTGAAGCAGAATACAAGACGTGTTTCTGGCCTGATCTGTACTTGGTATTTAATCATTAGGCTGTTACACCAAGGAACACGACCCACAGGATTTGCAGGCAATGTCACTTTCCAGACAGCAGTGCTAGGTTACACTTTGCAGAAGTAAATCATTAGTAGCCTTCATCTAATTATATTCATCTTGCTAAGCAATCTCCACATTAAATGCCTTTGATCAAATCTTCAGATGGTTTAATTAGCAGACTTCAGGAGCCCATGTTAGTTGTAAGATCTGAAATTCTGCCCTTTGCTAATCACTAGAAAGTACATCTTTCCGCCTTCCTCCATCACACCAGTATTACCCTTCACTGCACAGAAGGAAATTCAACTGAGCCCTTCTAACCTACACGCAATTGTTAATCAGCAATCTTTCTGTAGCATGTATTTTGTCTGTATTAGTTGACATTAAAAACAAATATTTATGTCAGGAAAGGCACCAGTGACATAATAAACATGATCTTCCACAAGCATAAGTCTACACTGACAAGCCTGCCTCCTCCATCTCTGTACTCCCACGCAGTGTTTTATCAGTTGGAAATGGCCCAGGCCAGTATTTTGGATCTTGTTTTCCAGAACCTGAGTTTTGTGTCTCTGGGTGACACCAAACAAAATGCCTCTATATCAGATGCCAGCATATAAGCCTGAAGTTGCCCAAAAGTGGAATTTGGAGAATGATAAATTTGTTATATTGATAGAAATGGTCACTTCATCTAAGGCAAATATCTTATCTGAGTTTGCCAGTTAAACTCACAGAGGTTTAGTCTCTCTCCTTCCATAGGCTAGTCAGTGAATTTAGGATTCTGAACTGGAGCCCCTAGAGCCACATAAGAAGCACAGGACACTGGAGCACCTTCCAGGGTGTGTTAACAACCACATCGAACTGTGTTATGGCCACATGGCAATGCAGGAGACCCCAGGGGAAATCAATGCCCCCTCTTCATTCATCTCTTGGTTTTGCAGTAAGAGAGCTCAGGCAGGCAGCAGGGGAGCTGCATCCTCTCCTGCAGATTCCATGACCTTGACAACAGGGCACAGGACCTCTAGAGGGACCCTGCCCCACAAGTTAATCTGAGATACCCCCTGAATTAAATCTCTGGCACTGTGCATCACAAATGTTTGAGAACCTCACCCTCCTTCCTGTCTATACTTTCTTTTTTTTCCTAACATTCCCTCTGGAATTGCATACTGTCACCAATATTTTTTTGTTTTGTTAAATAATATTTAAATCAATAGGCCTATTATTCCCTTTTTGCTTGTTCATTAGATAGTGTGGGAAGTTATGTCACACCAGTGAAATCACAGTCAGAAGCTGATATGTGTCTGCAGGTTTTATCAACACATATAAAACTCACATTCAAAAATGTGTCTCGCCCTTTTATTACAAAAATTTACCTATCTTCTCCCTTCCTCCAACATCCAACAACAACAACAGGGAAGAAGTTTTCTTAGTCAAACAACATTTGACACTCAAAAGTGCAAAATGAGCTTGTGAACAATACTAATTTACCCAACCATCACAGCTCAGGCAGTTTTACTTGCCAAGGAAGTGTGACAAAGAATATGCAATTGTTCAGGGAATTGTGCAAGCAATAAAATGTTATTTTACTGTACTTAAAGAAAATTAAAAAGAGCAGGCATAGAATAGTTACACTCATGTCTTTAAAACAGCGTAAGCGCAATAAGGGAACAAGGACTGAGGTCAGGAAAAGAAGGACTCTTTAAAGTTGATTACTCTGATGAGCAATTTTGTATTTCAGCCCATTTGTTTTGGATAAAATGTCTGTGTTTTCATTTCTCTGTGTTTTGCTTTCCTGTATTATAGAGATACAGAAATTCTCTAGACTCATTTGCCAGGATGATATGTTTTGGAGAATGGAAGGTGTACCAGGGTCTTGCTTTTTAAAATGCATTGTGCAGCTCGACAGTGCAGTGCCCAGACTTCAAATGTCTCACCATAGTCTTTAGCCCCAAGACAGACTTTTTGTTTGCCAATAAAGTGTATGCAAGGAAAGGAAAATCCAGACACTAAAGCAGAGCCAACCATGTGTCAGTGGGGATGACTGTCTGTCAGAGGCTCAGCCCATGCCTGCTCCTGTTTAGTTCAACAGGCAAAAAATCCAACATCACCTGGGCATACATCTGAGCAATCCTTTCCATGCCTGTCAATAGGCTGTTCTGACACCACTTCTTTGTCACTCACCTCTGCTGATATCATCTAACCATTAAACATCCCAGATGCCCATGTGGTGGCTCAGGAAACATAATTCGGATGAAGGAGTTTGGTGCTAATAATGCCAAGGCAACATGTCTGATCCCCATACAGGCCATTCACTTAGGAGTTGGACTCAACAATCCTTGTGGATCAGATTATTCTGGAAGGAAGTTTAGAATGTAGCAGGACCTGCTTTCCATGTATAATTTTAATGCATTTTTTCCCTTCCCCCACTCCTCTGATAATGATACAAATAGCAAATATCTTCAAATTTGGACTACTTGAAGATAAAGTTTAAAAGGTAAATATAGTTGCCCATCTTGTCTTCCTTTTCTTCATTGGACCTATCCTTAATTCACTTCAGGTGGTTCAGATGACTGGATTTATGGTAAGTATTACTGAATTTTCTGTTTCCAAAGCCAAAGCAATTCTTCAGCATGTAATAACAAGCCTTTTGTGTTGAAAGCAGCCAGAAGCCATTTTGGCGGGTGAAAGAAATGAAATTCTTTTGTAACTACAAAGGGCAAAAAACATAGACATGACCTGTACATTTAGATTTTCTTAAACACGAAAGGTTGCCTACTGACTCCAGGCAGCAGCAAGATCTCACAGCCTGGACAAATATATTCTCTTTCAAGTGACTGTCTGAAAAAGGAAAAAATGCTCCAAATCTTTAACAACCTACATATTCATACAACAACATATATTTATTTATATTTATATACAAATAACACCCTGATAGAGAAGAACTGTCAGCTATTATTTTCCAGGTGCCAGCACTTCATATATGGCAAACTGCTGCACACCTCTTCTCTTTCAGACATGACAGAGCAGTTACCCTAGTATTTGCAGAAGTGTTTTTACCTCTGCACTCACTCTGTAGCCCCTCTGATATTATAAATCTTGGTATAGACATCTAAAACACACAGCTACAACCACACACTGTATCCCTGACATGTTATCTGGCTGTTGAATTCTGTTTTGCCTCGTGGATTACAATCAGCATTCAGTGATTTTCTACTGAGAATGTAGAACTCCTTGGGCTTTATACTGGTGGCACAAGTTCTTCCCTTTCTCAGGGACTTTCCCATCTATGAAAGTCTCCAATTTCTCCCCAACAAGCAGATACATGTAAGGCATAGTTCAGTTCTTCAGTTCCATTCCCATTATTTTTAATATTGGGAGCCTTTCCTCACCTGAAGATACACTGGAACACTCTTCTACCCACCAGTCCTAGAAACACCTGAAGGTGAAAGGCACTGTGCTTAGTTTACCAACAGATCCTCTCATGTTATGGGAAACCACCAGGAATGTAAAGCTGCTGAGTGGAGTCTAGCATGACATGTTATCAAAGCTGCCAAAGGAGAAGGTGAGCCAAGCAAATTTGCAGAAGTGAGGTACATTCAGACAGACTTCCAGGAAAATTGCCAGTATTCTACTTCTATAGTGACCCCATGGGCAAATGCCCTGTGGGAGTGGCAATGGAAACAGACCAACTGGCAGCACAGGGGTTAACTTTTATGGACTGGTGCAAGACATCAGTGCCTGCTTATAAAACATTGCTCTTAATATCTGGTTTGCTGGCCAGGTTTTGGTAGCGTGAGAGCTACAGGGGTGGCTTCTGCGGAAGTTGCTACGAGTTTTCCCCATGTCTGACAGAGCCAATGCCAGATGGCTCCAAGGCAAACCCATTGCTGGCCAAGGTCAAGCCCGTCAGCCATGGTAGTAGTGCCTCTGGGACAATGTATTTAAGAAGGATGAGGGAAGGGGGGCAATGGTGCAACGACAACTGAAGCTGGAGAGAGAGGAGTAAGATTATCTGAGAGCAACAATTCTGCAGATTCCAAGGTCAGTGAATAAGGAGAAGGAAAAGGTGCTCCAGGCACTGGTGCAGCGATTCCCCTGCAGCTCGTGGAGCCAACCGTGGTGAGGCAACTGTGCCCCTGCAGCCCATGGAAATCCACCGTGGAGCAGTACATCCACCTGCAGTCCCTGGAGGATTCAATGCTGGAGCAGGTGAATGCCCAGAGGAGTCTGTGACCCCATGGAAAGCTGGTGCAGAGCGGACTCCTGGTAGGACCTGAGGACCCGTGGAGAGAGGAGCCCACACTGAAGCACATTTGCTGTGGCAGAACCTTGCAGGGGACCCACGAAGGAGCCAACTGTTCTTGAAGGACTGCACCCTGTGGGAGGGACCCCCACTGGAGCAGTTCATGAAAAACTGCAGCCCGTGGGAAGGACTCACTTTAGAAAAGTTCATGAAGGACTGTCTCCTGTGGGAGGGACCGCACACTGGAGCACGGGAAGAGTGTGAAGAGTCTTTCCCTTGAGAAGCTGCAGCAGGGACAATGTGTGATGAACTGACTACACCCTCATTCCCATCCCCCTGCCCCACCCGAGGGGAGGAGGGAAAGAACACAGGACTGAAATTAAGCCCAGGAAAAAGGGTGGGGTAGGAGGAAGGTATTTAAGATTTAGTTTTTATGTGTCCCTGATATATCAAGGGACAGGGGATAATGGTTAATGTGGATATATTAACTTGACTGTTGGATGTAAAGATGGTTTGTAAATGTTGTAAATGTTGTCAGTGTTGGTAAGAGGGAACTTTGCAAGGATCAAATAGAAAGGAGAAACAAAGGTATGGAATAGAAGGATTAAATATTGTAATGAGGTGTGGGTTAAGTAAGTAAGTGAGAAATCTAAATTGGGTATAGAAATGAAACAATATATGAAAGGGATGGTCAGACAATATTTGAACATTCCAGATAAGGTGGGACCTAGGTATGATATGGAATAAGGTGTGGAGATTGTACTGGGTCTGGCTGGAATGAACTTAATTTCTTCATAGCAGTCACCATGGTGCTGTGCTTTGGATCTGTGGCTAAAACAGTCCTGATAACACACCAGTGTTTTCGTTATCACTGAAACAGTGCTTGCACAACATCAAGTCTCTCTTCTCCCTCTCCCCAAAGCGAGTAGGCTGAGAGTGGGCAAGAGGCTGAGAGAGGGCACAGGCAGGACAGCTGACATGAATTGACCAAAGGAATTTTTCATACCATATGACATCATTCTCAAAAATAAAAGCTCAAGAAAGAAAGTGCAAAGGGGAGGCATTTGTTGCTATGTTGTTCATCTTCCTAAACAAACAACTGCATATGCTGAGGCCCTGCTTTGGTCAAAGTGACTGTACATCTGTCTGCTTATGGAAAGTAGTGAATTAATTCCTCTTTTTACTGTGCTTTAGCACTCAGTTTTTCATCTCCTTGTTAAACTGTCAGTATCTCAACCCATGAGTCTTCTGACCTTCCTTCTGTTTCCCCTCTCCCCCATCCTAATCCCATGAGACAGAGGATTAAGAGAAATGTTGGATGGGTGTTTGTCTGTTGGCCAGGGTCAACCCAGCCTAGGAACAGTAGCATAGTTGAGTCTGGCCCCTTATGACTTGAGAAAATTCATACATGGGAGATGCTGCAGACAGATTATTAAGTAGCATGAATCCTGACTTCTTGAACCAACTGGTCAGACAAGCTAATTCTGTCTTGTCAAGATTTTAACCCAAGCAAGGCACAGGAGCTGTCCCATGACATATCAACCAACCAGTTAGTAACTGGAAGGTACATAAAATATACTCAAAATGCAGAAATCTCCCAGGAGTATTTCATTTCAAAGAGGGGAGAATGAGAAGGCTACACAGAAGGTAGTTCAATGGACTGGCAGAGGTACAAAATGCGTAGGAGACCCGAATTATGGAATTCTTTACAGATTGTCCCTTAGAGCCTCAGAATGCATTGCCCATGACAAAAGATTACCATCTGACTACGGTAAAAGCTGAGAGTGTTCAGTGGCAGAGTAAATCCTGGCAATTAGAGGTAAAAGGCGATCTAAAAAAAAAAAAAAAAAGACCTAAATGAGAAGAATTAAAAAATACCTTGAATTTTAAGGAGTTGTCTGTAAAACTTTATCCAACTATCTTCATAGTCCAAAGACTATGAAGAATGATTTGTAAAAGAACTAAAAAACTTAAAAATACTAACTTGTCCAAGAAAGATTACCTGGAAGGCTACCAGTGAAGAAGCCAGGCTGAAAAGTCATATCTAAAAGGAGCACTCAGGGAAGACAAATTCGAAGAAGAAAAGCTAAATTAATTCTTCCCCATGGTGCCCCTCCCATGGGAACTATGGGACACACTGACACCAAAGCCTTTACTCATAACACCGAGTCCAGGGAAAAATCCCAAGCCAGAGTGATGAAGAAATGGAAAGAATCGTAACAAACTGAGAAGATCAGATGGACTTCACCCAGGATGAAGAAGCAGAGGCACAACACTGCTAAACTATGAAGCTTGGTAGCTTTTAATCTCTGGTTTAGATGGGTGTCTTTACAGAAGAAATAAAGGACACAGCATGGGACCATGACTTCTGAAAGCTACACTGATGGTGACAGCTACTGTGCGCTGAGCCTGGATGGCATAGTATACTGAATACTGGTCATTTTGTCATAAATAGCACATAGATATATTGGAGAAAAGTCAGATCCAATACAGCTTTTTAAGGGAAAGAAGTATTTCAAAAAGCTATTGATGCTCTGTTAAGAGATCAGTGAACATATGGAGAGAAGTGACATGGTTTTATCATGTACCTGAATTTCCCAAAAGCTTTTGAAGGGTTTGAACACTAAAAGCTCTTAAAGATATTAAGCTGTCATGGAAGAAGAAACAGGGAGCCTCCTAATTAATAATTGTTACTTTAAAAGCTGAAAAGTCAAAAATTGTGGCTGGTCAGTTTTTACAATGGAGGAAGATTATCCCTCAGGAGTAAGTTTCAGGGCTAGAGCCAGCTCTATTCACCCTATATTCATAAATGAAGTCTGTTCATTACAATTAATGCAATAAGTCTCTTTTAGTGAGATGGCAAATATTCAGCTGCTAGAAAAGAGTTGAGGAAAATCAAACCTATAACTGACCTCAAAGACTTGAAGAAAGCTCTCATGGAGCAGAAGAGATTCAATGTCAATAAATGCAAAGTAATGCACATGGCAAAATAATGATCCTAACTATACATATGCAATGATGGGCTCTACATTAACAATTCATGAAAGAGGTCTCAGAATAACTCTGGATAATTTCCTGAAATGTCAGCTCAATGTTCAGTAGTCAGAAAGGTAAAAAGACAGTAAGGAATAGGGGAAAGAGAATGAAAGCATGCAGAAAAACATCACTGCGGCATGGTCCAAAACCACCATTCACCCACAGCTTTCCCAACCACTCCATCCCAAAACAAATGGGGCAGACCCATGAGGGGCACAAAGCTGTTGGGAGGCACAGGCACTAGAGAGCATTAGCTGCATCTTGAAGGACAAGAGGTCTTTGCTTGATACCTGGGCCATCTCAGACAAACTGCTTCTTTCTGCTTCCTGTGGCAAAGAAACTCATGTTCATGCTATGTTCAAAGCAAGAGCAAAATAGCTAAAAACATTAAACTGCAAAGCAATTTCTCTTGGTTTTGGTGCCCTACAGAGCTGTGTTGTAAGAGATAAATCATCCACCAAAAATGTAAGTAATCAAGAATCATTTTCACTTGGTGAACCCGCTTTTCTCATTTTGTCCTTCACAAACTTTCATGTTGAGACTGAAGAAAAAAGGGACAAAGATCAGAGAAGTTGTAATATGAGTTGCAAGCTAATGGGAGAAGGGGAATAACATTTGTATGCTGCATATTTTTGAAACTGTAAGGCCTTTTTGAGTTTTAACTTACATGATGATTAAATTGTATTCTGTCACCCTTGAAGTAGTTCAGAAGTTATCTGCAAGCTGATTTAATCTTGTACCTTTGCTCTGACCTCCTCCTACTACAAAGAGTCACAAGATATCTGTGACTGAGTGACAGAAAAGACAAAACAGTATAATCATAGTCTGAAATTGTTCTTTCCTGAATATATGTGACAGTAGAATGCAAACCAGAAAGCTGGTTTTGTAAAGTATCTTTGATCAAAGTATAGGTGCCTGGAGAGTCCATAAAAATTACAAGACATACAACTACACGAGACGGACCAAGAAGGAAAATATTTGCTGTTGAACTCTGTAAGTCCTGTTATTAGAGACAGCAGTGTTGGTAGGAATGGTCAACTTATACACAGAGAAAGATCACGGAACTGCCTCCATCAACATTTCAGAAAAATAAAGCCAGAGATGGAGAGAAAATGAATAACGTAGTCTCTTTGTTGAACAACAACAATCTATCTATCCTGTTCACAAATGCAAAGGTGCCTTCTGGTCACACATGAATACCAACTATTTTGATACTGAAAATAAGAGGTCTCTATAAGAAACAGTATGGCCAGCAGGGAAATTATTGTCCCCCTATACTTCCTGCACCAGTGAGGCCACATCTCGAATCCTGTGTTAAGTTTTGGGCCCCTCACTACATGAAAGACATTGAGGTGTTGGAGTAAGTCCAGAGAAGAGCAATGGAACCGGCAACAGATCTGGAGCACAAGTCTGGTGAGGAGCAGCTGAGGGAGATGGGGTTGTTTAGCCTGGAGAAAAGGAGACTCAGAGAGGATCTTATTGCTCTCTACAACTACCTGAAAGGATGTTGCAATGAGGTAGTGTTCAGTCTCTCCTCCCAAGTAACAAGCAATAGGACAAGAGGAAATAGCCTCAAGATGCACAATGGGAGATTTATATTTGGTATTAGGAAAAAGTTCTTTATAAAAATGGTTGTCAAGCATTAGAACAGGCTGCCCAGGGAAGTGGTGGAGTCACCATCCCTGAAAGTTTTCAAAAAACATGGATGTGGTGCTTAGGGACATGGTTTAGTGGTGGACTTAGCAGTGCTGGGTTAAAAGGTCTTTTCCAACCTAAATTACTTTATGATTCTGTGATTTATAATTCCTGCCATACCTGTCAGGCTCATTTCTACAAATTAATCTTTGTGCACCCGAACAGTCTTTGTGTGCTTGCAATTGAGGCAGCCCCATACTGCTGCACAGTTTCTGTGCTTACTTAAGTCCACACGTCTGTCTAACCCTTTGAGAAAAAAAAATAAAAGCTTGCCTTCTGGAGACTGAGCAAATAACCTGCCTTAAATACGTGAACATTAGCACTGTATTCATTTCCACATGACATTTAAGACTGTAATCCATGTTGTGCAGAGTCTGGGGGATCCTCCTTTCCCTGTGAGTCATTTCACTTCCTGCTTGGCCTCTGAATCTAATTGACTCTTCTAGTTAATTTCATTTGGATTGTCATTATGATTATGACATTTAACAAGATTTCTTTTATGTTTAATACATTTAAATAATAAATTAAAACAATAGCTAGCCACTACTGACATTTGCAGAATGTAGGCATTTGCAGTTATATTTTCCATACACTATGAATTCAGATGATTGGAGAAGAGTTTTTGGCAGGGGGGCAGTAGATTTTTTGTTTGTTTGTTTTATTTCTTATTTACTTTGTAAAGAACTTACAGGCAGGGCATTAGCCTTAATCTGAGATGACCCATATACAATTTGTTGATGTCATTAATCACTGAATTAAGTGATTGAATCTATTTGGTTGCAATTACAGACCCTCCCTCTCTCTCATTAACCACAGCAATAAGACCCTGATTTTCAAAGTTATGACTTTTTCTGAAAACAATGACAGGAGTATTTTCCTTTGTAATTTATTCGAACAACTTTGACTCATATTTTTGCTTTCACACAATTCACATATAACCTAACAGGCAGAGGGGTTTAGCTGTGGCTTACTGTCTCTGCACAGTTCAAGAAATCTGAGGATTTATGTGTATAGATAGGAGGCTGAAACAGAGAGAATAACTACACCAAACGTATGTCCTAAAATTGCTTTCTCTCAGGAATAACATTTTGACTGCTAGATAAATTACACTGTGTTTGCACTTTTGTGGAGCAATCATGACATCCAGTGGGCATTCTCCTTACTGCAGGGCAACAGCACTCTGACTTCACTACAGCAGGAGAGGTAGTGGGCCATGAGAGGAAAACACCAAAAAAATTTCCAGGGAAATAACATTTTAATTTCTTTTTTTCTTTTTAATCTTTTTTTTTTTGCTTTCTTTTAAAGCTTTCCAAGCATTCTGTGGACACATTTCTAATTATTAGTCTTGATGATTGCATGAAGTGTTAAACAGTATTTCAAGATCTTGGGATCACAGCACAGAATGCTGCATGGCATGCTGATCCATAGAGACCAGTAGTTTTGACATAAGCTCAGAGTAGAGGGCAGTCAGGTCTGCCCAGAAACAAATCCAGCCTTCAAAGGACTGTCACAGGTTGTCCATGATATTCTAGGCTGATGTGAGTTGGATGTAACAGCTGCAGACTTCGTATGGGGTATTTCTTGTCTTTCACTAAACCACTTCAGTGACCTCACCAGCCTTTGAGTATGGGCAAGAAAAAGAAGAGGATTTTGCCCCCTGCTTTGGACAGTCACGATCTTTATGGCAACAAAGCTTTGGAGCATCATACATCATAATGAGGAATCCATCATGTATGGTGGCTGGCACTGTTATAGTAGAGGGACCAATTAAACTGGATGTGGGTGAGCCGATGAATTTAAAGGCCTTTAAACATTAGGTTTCTTCTTTTGTAATTTGCAGCACAAACATGTGAACACTTTTGCCCATCTGCAGTTGTTGCTACATCCATCACTTCCTGTTCTTTTCCTATCCAGAAGTTCACAGTTGCCATGCCTGCGCCAGCTGTTCAGTAGCACACGTCTGTACTCTGCTCACCATTCTGTGACAGATTCTGCCTTGGGGAGAAAATTGCCATCTCACTCATCTTTTTTTACATCACCATCTTGGTCAGGGTCAGGTCTAGAACAGAGCACCAGGCTCAGCTTGAGTCCTCACGTCTGACTGATGCCCTTTGAAGTAACTAAGGCTCTGCTTGGTAAAGTAATCACTTACATAGTTGTCATCATCTGGTTTCAGCTTTGATGCTGAAGGCAAAGGGACTGGGTTCACCTCCCAGATACAGATCCAAAGAAATTCCCGGGCTCAGTCCCGCTGACTACATAGGATTTGATTCATTTTTCTGCCGTCTGGCTGACATCCATTTTGACTGCACTGTACAGTTTCCCATTCAGAAGTTTATCTTCCCAACCAGTCTTAGGCAGTGCAGTAAAAGTCTTATAGCTTAAATCTTGAAGAAACTGCTGGTTCCACCTGGGAGATGGTAGGAATCACTGAGCATTGGCTACAGTCAATCCCTGCAGACGAACCTGCATACAGGATGCTGTGTGCATAAGGAGAACAACAGTGCTAACTAAAACATAAATTCAGGGTTGTCATTCCATTAGTAACTAAGCAGCAATGGCAGAAGACACCATCCCTCCTCTCCATTCACACTGGATTAAATGATGCACCTTTCCAGAGCACAGCATTACTCTAAAGCCTTTGGAAGAAAATGAGAGTAACCTTTTCTTCAGCCTGCCAAGGGACTATGTAACCTTGTAATTATCTGGCTTTAGATAGAGGAGATATATTGTAATTGTGTACAAAAAAGGTCACAGTTTTATGCATCCTCTGACAGACTCCAGGAAGAGAACTATGGCAAAACCTCTCCAGCAGACCTTTTTAATTTATTTTCCCCAAGTGCATTAAATTTTAACGTCATCTTTCTGACCTGTATGTTAGCGTATTTATGAACATGTGATTAACTGGTGCCACAGCACAAAGCCAAAAGTGTCAAAAATGGTTTGGTTATAATTGATTTTGGCTCTCTTTTCTCTTAAAAAGAAAAAGTTAATATTGCACAAAAAAAAGAGATTACAGAGTTGAGAAGGAAGACAAACTTAGATGAGCTCGTATCAGTGACTGACAGTCAACAAAAACAGACCATAGCTAAAAACCTGCCGTCTCCCCTTTCAGTAAAACAAAGCTGTTATTTTTGTTGTACAGACACAGCTATGGAGGAAAACATGCAGTACAAACACAAAGCAAAAAAAATGCGTTTTGCACAAAATGGAAAATAACACCACAGAGAGAACACACTTATCGTGTAATGAATGGGTTCATCCCAGGCAAAATATCCACAATGGTAGTCTCCACCAAGTTTTGGTAGGTACCCAGTGTGTGGGAGTGTTAAAGGGGAGCTAGAGATGCATACTATGGTGGTCTGAGATGACTCATGAGAAGCGGGTGTCTCTCACAGGCTCTCCACCTTCAGAGTAAATTTCTGCTGGCACACCAGGGAACAATGCACTGTATGCCCATAATTTAACCTCTGTCTCTCCACAGCTGAAACAGGCTTTGGTGATCCTCTTCCAGTCCATGGTGAAGAATTCTGTTGCCTGTTAAGGTAAGGTATTTCTTATACCTCAAGAAAGAAGTGAGTCCGTCCTTTGCTCAGTGTGCTACTTGTAACCGCATAGTGAAAACACTTTAGGATACCTGCTGAAATGGCCCAGCCTGAAACTATATCCCAAGAACATCCTTATCTCCACCTACAGGGGACATAGGGAGAGGAAAAACAGACTCTCAGCCTTTCACAGAGCTAAGAAAACAAAGGGAACCCAGCGGTTAAAGCACTTAATTGTGGGTTTGTATAAAGCTTAAAGTAAACTGTTTAAAATAACCAAGCAGGCATCAGAAGAGGTTCTTACAGTGTTGAACTCTACTTATATGAAAGGACTTTAGTGTGAGAGCATCCTCATCCATCTAACAGACAATTTTTAACAAAAAAAACCTACAGCATTTCAAGACAGAGATGTGACCACTGATAAAGCAAAGGGATTCAGAGGCATCATAGTGACTCAAAGTATTAAGGAGCAATCTGGTTGAGAACAGGAGCCACCCTTAAATTAAATCTAAATTCTTCTCCCACACAAGGAGGTGTATCAAAGGTCCAGCCAGTCCATACAAGACCAACAAGTGCTTGCAGCAATGTAAGGCCAAGGACCAACTCCAAACCACTCAAAGAGTAAAGCAGCCTTCGCTAGTACACTTTTGTAAGCTCTTGTGTTCATGTAAGCTGTTCTGAGTATTATTCTTACCAGGTATTGACAGCAAGGAAAAAATAGCTGAAGAACACTTAGGAGGCAGTTAAATATGTAACTGGAGCACCAAGCAACCTCAGACAGAAAAGACATGCCCCAAGCAGGCACAGACCAGAATTCAGGGAAGAATTTAGGGAAGGAGTTCCTGTTCTCCGTGCAAGTCCCACACGTTGAATAACTGAGGTGCTACCATCCCTCTCCAGTTCTATTTTAAACTTTCTCATGACAACTATGCAATTGATGTATGACCTGAAAAGAAGTTACAGAAAGAACTTTGTTCAGTCACTTGTATTGAATAACTAAGGCCTAAGGAGGTATTTCATTTAAGTTAACAATCTGTTAGTAAGAGCTACAAAAACTTTTGAATGCCAATTCTTTTGCTTTTTCTAGAATTCAGCGACTGAGATGCTGACAGTGCAGTATTTGTTATTGGATTAAATTAGGATGAAAAATCTGGAGTCCTAGTTTTGCCTCTAACAGAAATCTATTCCCTGTGTTAATTGTGGAGGAACATCTCTCCCCATCCTCCTCCTCCACCTCAGCCCTGCCCTATTCACCTCTACCCAGCAGGAGAACACAAAGGGCCAGGCACTGCCCACTGCTCTCCATTTGCTGCTCTGCAACTCCCATGAGCATAGAAAGAAGATGTTCTTAATATACTTTCCTTTTATTTATCTTTGTAGGTATGTTTGAATTACCCTTAAACAGGTTTAAGTGGTCATGAATCTCCATAAACATCTTAGAAATCAAAGTCTTTGCAAGCAGCCCCTGAATGCTCACAGCATGGGACTCCTTCACCCTTCTTCCACTTCTGAAGCTGGAGAGCAGTGTCAGCTCCTGGTGGGTAACTGGGCAAGTTGAGTGAGATGATAAACTCTTGAGTGCCACAGAGAGAGAGAGAGAATGAGAGACAGAGAGAGAGAGAGAGAGAGAAAGAGAGAGAGAGGGCTGGACTAAAGAGAAAAGTGAATAAGGGCAAAAAATTCCCCTGTAGGGAAAAAAAAGTCTAATTGCACAACACAGTCCAGGCTTGTCATGTCGCTTCTCTCATCCACCCCCTGCTCCCACCAGCATGATTTCTCTGAGAGCTGGGTTTTCAAACACCTTTTATCTGCCTCCAGCAATATTTTCCTGCTGGGGAAGGTGAGAGACTAAAATGTGCTAAACATTAAATACACAATTGATCTCAGGTAAATGTCCCCTTCTTTTCTACTCTTGAAAAAAAAATTAATTTAGTGGGAGTTACAGTGGAGGTGCTTCTTCCTTCTTGTAAAGGCTATAAAGGCCTTTCTGCCCTGTTTGCTTTCTGTGTGGTGAAGACACTGGACAGTTACAGGGATATGGAGGCGAGGTATGGAAAAGGCATCTTTGCTTGCTTGAAAAACCTCCTGTTTATCTTCATACTCTTGACCATCCAGTTGCCTCTGATAAGCTCCAGAGATCTATTAGGTAAAAATACACTTGAAGAAGACACCCTACAATGCCCCCATGCTCTGACTCTCATGTTCTGACTTTGTGGGCAGCGAGGTCTTGCTCTTTTGCAAGGTCTGTGCAGCAGGTGTTACCAGATGTTCCTCAGCCAGCATCAGCCACTTCCAACAGTGCTCACAGAGATTTAGAAAAGCAAATCAAGCCTCACACTTCCAGCTCCAAAGCACCCTTGGTCAAGGGGCAAACATCTGATTGCCATATTTTGGGGGGAGTGTGAATACAGCACAAAAGAAAGAGCCTTCTGAGGAAAGTCTGGTGAGAAAGCATAAGTGTTGGTAGGAGCCTAGCACAAAGGAAATGGAATGAGTGGGTAAGACAGCCCAAATTTCCTTTTTTGTCTAATCACTAATCAGAAGAAAACTTCTCCAGCCACAATTTTCTCAGTGGTTGGAATAAACAAGACTGAAAAGGGAAAGTGATCATGATAGAAGCAAAAAATTTTATTATACCTCAGATTGATCTGGTTGCAGCAAGAGAACTGGTCTTTGCTCTTTACTTCTGCCTCCAAAACAATTTCATCATTTCAGGGGAGACAATTTTGCTTTCCATTATCCCCTTGAGCCAGGGATAAAAAAAATGTAAAATTTATGCCCCAAACCAGAAGGTCTTAAGCAGGGCATTTGAGTGACTGGAAAGATGAAGAGCAGGAAAAACAGGGCAACATTGCACTTCATCTGGGTCTGAACCAAACTTCACTGCTTGTTTCTTGTTTTGGTGCTTATGGCTTTTTCGTCTAAACTGAATTGTAAAAAATAAATTCGTCTAAGTTTTCTCTCCTCCATTAAAACTATTCACTCTCAAGTCTCTTTCTCACATATAAAGTCTTATTTTTTTCGTGAGATCTTCTGTTAAAGATAAGCAAACTGTATGTGAAAGATACTTGTTTTTGACTTTAAGCCTTTAAAGTGCAAACCAAGTCTGCTGAGGTCTTCTCTGTTAAAATATGGAAAGTGCTTCTACTTTTTCCCGACAATTTAATAAAAGTTCTACCCTGCTGTGTGCATTTGGAAGTAAAAAGAAATTATATGGAATATGTTATTGATCATTCCTGGTGGAACTGCACAGTTCATTAGACATTGACAGGGTGAGGTACTGCCCTTCTGGAGCGTGGGGTGCAGACAGCAAGCAGATGCATTATAAAATACCCTATTTTTATTTAACTCCTCAGGAGCTGCTAGCACTCAAAGAATTGCTTTCCGTAAAGTTTCACTGTCTTTTAGTTTGATCAGGCTTTTGTGGAACATACAGTGAAGATTAGGGGAAGCTTTGCTTACACATAGGGAATCCGCTGGAAAGCAAAGAGCTTTCTTTTCTGGAAAAAATGAATTGTCCTGTATCTAACAGGATGATTCCCTTCACATTTAAATCCCAAAGCCTTCCAAGAAATAATAGTGAAGTTTAGAGATTCAAAATCTAATGCTAGCATTGAAAACAAAAAGTCACTGTTGTCTGTGGTTATTTAGACATCTAATGATACCATTGTCAGCATTACATGTTGTTTATTACTTGCTTTTCCTGCCACTACACAAACAGTAGAAGCAGGCACAGGCTCCCATACATCACTGCAGCATGTGACGCCCACAAATGGATTAATCAGCTCTCATTAGTTGCTAGGTAACAGTGCCTTGACCTCAGTGTCTCTTTAGCCAAAGAAGGACCGGGGTGCAGAGACATTTCATGTGAGTGCTGTGTGGCCAGACACACATTGTGACCACATCTGCAGCTGGGCAAGCTACATGGCTCATCCCCCTGCAAGTTGCACTGCACTACTAAATAAATTGGAAAATGAGATGACTGTTCACATCACGGCATTTCTTACAATTTCTGTCAACACATCTTGCGCTTCTCTGCGTCAGATTCAGTGCGATGCAGGCATGATTCAGAAGGGCTGTTGCAAGGTTTCAAAAGCAGTGGAGTCACTCTTTCTCTTAGTTTCCTTTTGTAGGTTTTTCTGGTTCCCTCATATCTGGTGTTACTCGGTTTTAATTCCACAGTTGCTGTTACTGGTGTGTCTCATACAGCCCTTCAAGATCCCAACAGGCACTGTAGAGATCATAAACATCGCTGGGAAATGGTCTCTACTCTGACACATTTACACCACAAACAGATGAAATGTGTAAAAGGTGAAAGGAATTAAGTAAAATCTCTATCTGATTGGGTCAAGAGCAGTCAGTGACACATAAGGAAACTAAAAGATTTGTGTGGAGACTTACAATGAGCTGTAGCAAAGTCAAGAACTCAGTTTCTGCATTGTTATTTTTCCATAGTCCAGAGGAAATATTCATGGTCACCATCACTTCATCCAGAAGCTGCTTTTTCACATGGAGGCTTTCACATGTATTGCATGTAAAAAAATAGGATCTCCAGGCAGAGTAATGGGCTAGGA
The DNA here is from genome assembly GCA_013397135.1 of Pachyramphus minor. Lineage (NCBI taxonomy): Eukaryota > Metazoa > Chordata > Aves > Passeriformes > Tyrannidae > Pachyramphus > Pachyramphus minor. Next base: position 57,838 of record VYXB01006837.1, read on the forward strand.
ACAATGGAATGGATTCTGTTTATTTCAATTAAACCCAAATTCTTGGGTAAATTAATGTTTGACTCGGGATTAAAGCCCAATCTGCTACATTAAAAAGATACAGCTTGCTGTATTTCCATGACTTTTATTAGAATGAAGAAAGACATTAAAATTCAGCAAATAGATAACCACATCTAAAACTACTGCTCTCCTTTTATTTTTAGACTAAAACAGACTTTAATTCAATAGTGACATCAAGATGTCATTAAAATTGCATCAGGAAATTAATGGTGGAACATTAATAATAGGTTAAACCACCAATTAGTCAAATCACCAAATTAATGCAGCAGGAGATTGAATCATGAGATTAAAATAACAAAGAATCTTTACTTGCCAATTCTTCAGACTGAAGGGAAGTAGCATATTTGCTTTAGCTTAAACCCACAGATAGAAGATTTTGCCCAAGGAAATAAAAGTAATTAATTTGGTCTTAGGGAGTTACAGAAATCAAGTTGTGGTTTATTTTAAGTTGTGATTTAGCACTAACTAGAAATTTCCTTAAAGCCATGATGAGAAATATTTCCTTTTCCTACCAACATTCTGAAGATGTGGATTTACCAGCTTATTTAAAAGGCGAACATTTGATGGAAGTAAATAAATATTTTAAATTTTGTGTTCCTTTTGCTAACCCAGGAAAATACCTCAGTGACCCATACCATGTTAAATCCAAGATTTGGTTTTGAACACCTTCTTTACAAGGACTTTACAAAGAGGTACACAAGGTCAGTCAGCTCGTGACCTAACATGCAAAAGACTCATTTTTTTTTGAAAAATAGTATAGAAGAGGAAGAGAGAAGGGAAAAAAGAAAAAAAGAAAACATGATGGGTTGAAACTATTGTGTTCTCATATGCACCAAGGGGAAACAGAGTTCAATATGACTTGCAGTGAAAAGGACATAAAGAGGAAACATTTGGGGCTGATGCACTTTGTCAAAGCGGATCTTTCCAGACAGTCAGTCCAGTCGAACTTGAGGCTGCTTGAGGTTATCAACAGCTCCCTTCTGCTCTACCCCCTCAGGCGTCATGGATGGCCCTGCACGTGCCAGCCCAAAAGACTGTGTGGGCCTTTGTGTGTGTACTTTGTCATGCTCTTTCTCGCTGTGCCAGTCTTTGCAAACAGTTCCTTGGGACAGTCCACTGGCTGCAAACAACATGGCTCAACCTGACTCAATGTGAACAAGCTTCAGTCTGTGGCCCACCAAAAAATGCCTGTCCAAGGCACTTGCTCTCTGGAAATATCTGCCCTTGCAGTTCCAGGCAACAAATCAGTTATCTGGATCACAAACTCGAAAGAACAGTCCCCTGACCCTTCTCTCAGGTACTGAGAAATGCCTTATACCACCAGCCTCTGGTACCCAGCTTATGTGTGTCACACAAGTGGCTGGGGCCCTGAAGGCGTGCCTGAAATGGCATAATTTGTCCAAGACTGTTGAATATGTCATTCCTCAACCCACAAAGCAGGGCAACTGTGAAATGTGGCCATATTTGTTTAAATGGTTCTATCCGGCTTTCAGTGACTGCCATTAAGAAGTGAAAGCATCTTTGATGTAAATAACAGGTGAAGGTTTCTGAAGAGCAAGTTTCACCAAACCATGCCAGGAGACCACTGGGTAAACTGAGGTATTTGTTAAACTGTATTCTCAGAACAGCCGCTTCTGTAGTGTACCCACCATCTGAGTTCCAAGAAGTATTATGAGAATGATATCTGATTCACTATTTTCACATCACTCTTTTTTGTTTTCATTTTTTCTACAGGCAGGATCACTTGATGGGTCTTCCTGTGTCTATTTTGCAAACTGACAGCAGTTTTTGATCACCAACAGTGCAAACCACAAGGAGCACAATAGCTGTAAAAGAAGGAACCTTCCAGGGTGGGTTTGTTTGTTTTCTTTCTATAGGTCAAATATACTTTGCATCATGGTAATCCATGGGCAAGTGATTAAATGAATAAATAGAGAACAAATGCTCCATTGCTGTACAGAACTGTTTACTAATGGGATTTTTTAAGATGCTGGAAGACTTTACATCAATGGGCATAGATAAAACTAAACAGATTTGATTTAGAGAAGAGAGTTAGAGAAAAACAGGTGAAAGGTTTAAATCTTTTTGGTGTGCTTAAAAATAAACATAAAAGTCTAGCTCATTATTTCCTTAATATAAAAGTCTGGGAAAACAAAAAAGCTAGATTGGGGAAACTAAATCCAGCCAGTTCTCTTTTTTTGTTTTTTAGATGTCCTAACAATAATGCAGCAGGGTGAAAAGATCAGGACCATTTTATACACATTGTGCTAATTACTGCAAGTACTTAAAGTTGTAATTAGCTTATTATACTGCAGAGAACCTAACATGGCATGTCTTTCAAAAAAAATTTCTCTCCAGATCATTAGTGGGAAAGCTAACAACATCTGCTTCAAATAAAATCAACCAATTAGCTCAGGCAACTTCGCATAGTTTGCAATCAGAGAATTATATTGTGCCAAGTGCTAATTTCAATGTGAATTCTATCTCCTTCTTATATCCCACGCTTATCTGCCAGCACAGCTGGTGTTTAACACCACTGACTTCAGTGAAGTCTCCAAAAACTTATGTTAATTTGAAGTAACCTAATCAGAAGTGTGCAATACAGACTGGGCTTGATCTCAGCTTAATTAAAACTGACCTTGTCATTTCACTGAATATAAAACAGCAGAATCTCACCATTTATCACTCAGCTATGATAAATATGCAGCTTATGTGAGAATCAAGGAAGACAAGCACTGTACCAAAGAAGCTATTTTCAGATATCAAAGCTTGGTTTTAACATACTGTAAAATGCCACTTGCCTGTGGCTGCCAGTAAATAATTCAAATAGTTCACAAAATCCAAAGTAAGTTCCAAAACCTCCTTCCAAAATTCTCAAACAGGGCACCACTTCCAGCGTTTCTCATTTTGATATTGTCAGAAGCACACACCAAAAGCTGGTTATTGTCACTGACAGTAGATGTGAAAGACAGCTTGTTTTTTAAAATTGTTTGTTCTTGTCCAGTTTTAATGTCACAGTTTCACAAGTAGATGAGGTGAAAAAGATGAACCTGAAAATGAAACCAAAGACTTTTTTGCAGTTAGCAACAAACTTGAAATTAATTTCTTTTTTTCACTTTATGTTTTAAATTACAATTTAGTTAACTTGAGTGTGTTTATCTGTTACATTTGTTGTCAGGTGTACATGGTTGCAAAGTTCAAACTTTAGACATCCAAAATTATGTTTCCTATGGAGATAACACTGGGAAGCAAGTTTTTCAATGAGTGTTTTGATTCACTCTCTGAAGGACTCTACCTTTCATCTCTCACCTATTGGATGTCTGATATTACTTTATTCCCCTGGGATCACCCCAGCAGATCCTTGCACTGATACCTCCACTGGTCCCACGTCTGAGCCTGCACACAGGCACAACTACAGGGCCAGCTCTGAGCACAGACTTAGCTTATACCAGGAAAAAAACTAAACCACTTTGCCACGTTGGCTGATATGGACTCACGTAGCAGAAAAAGTAGTAATGGAAGCACTTTTCCTGTCAGGGTAACTGCATCAGTGCCAGGGGAGACACATGACAGCTTGCCTCAGAGAAACAGTAGTGACCAGCCACGCATGGAAACATATCCTACTGCAAACAAGGTAAATTACACTAATTTAAATCCTTCACCACACTCCAGGCAGTACAGCTGACCTCGTGCTTACTGAGGGCAAAAATAAGCACACCCAGCTCCCAAAGCTCAGTTGAGAGTCATTTGATCCGGTGTAGATGTCTTCAGCGTGTGCTGCAGGTTGTTCACAGGAGCAGGTGCTCAGTGCAGGGAGAGGAGAGGAGTGGGCACGAGCAAAGCACCATTCAAACCAGATACCTAAAATGAGCAGATAAACTGAACTCAAAAAATGCCTTTGATATGCACATGGAGCTCAGTGGGACTGACTCAAATATGTCTGTCCATGCTGCAGATGGCAAGCTGAGCGAAATATACCAGGACTTTATGCTTGAGCAATTTGTCCTGCCTGCTCCCAGCAACATAAAGCAGTTGCCAGAAACAGACAAGCAAACAAATATACAAACACACACCTTACTCCTAACTTGTATGACTCTAGCAGGAAGGTCTCCAGTCAGGTCTGGTCTACTTTTCTAATTAGTGTGGTTCAGTCTCAGCTTTTATAAACTGCTCCCCCTGTACCATGTTCTTGTAGTTATTTCCTGATTAGTTGTTCATGTACTTGCAGGAGGTTAAAGGTAGTCTCTTGGGGTGGTAGATATTCAGCTTTTCATTTCATGTGGGCTTTTTTTGACATTTCAGCATGCTCAGAATCAGCCTTTCCTCCTCCTCTCTCATATCATGTTGTTTTTGAAGTTGCTGACAGCATGGAAAAAAGGCAAGCAGCCTAAGTGACTATGCAAGAGGGACAGGGACAACTGTGTGTGAACAACCTTGTCGTATGCAGCAACAGGAATAAATAATGAATAATAATCATGACCAAAGATACTGTGCTTCCTCTTGGCAGCATCACAATGTTTCCCTCTTATCCTTCTGTCTCCAGGACCCTGTGATTCTGTGTGCATACTAATGTAAATGTACATTTTTGTGTGAATATATGGAGACACAGGAAGCAGGTATAAATCTAATACAGCATGTACTTGTTCTTATACATGTAAATTTATCATCCACAGTATTAAAACTATAATAAAAGCTCCCTCTAGAACAATGACTCACACAAAGCAATTGAAAATGTATCCAACAGCTCCTTTAAATGAGGCTGCATATTACACAGACAAGTCAAGAAGGTAACAGTTTATGACAAAACATAAATTAAATTAAATTGATCATCATGGACTCATTGTTAGGACTGGATCACTTAGAGAATAAAGCCAAGAACAATTCCTCCCCAAGTTAGACTTCACTAAATACTGTAGGCGGCAAGATAAAAGCAGAGAAACCTGGAAACCTACTTCTAATAAAGACTCAGTAAATCCTCTCACAAGTTAAGCAATAAAAGAAGCTCTAAAAGTTACTTAATATGGCATACTGAAATATCAAAGCTACATCAAGTTAAGCCTTTTTATGAGGTCTGCCTGGTACAAACCCTGTATGAAAAGGCTGCAAAGCTCAATGCTCCCAGATTTAGCTGCGTTTTAAGAAAGCCTTATTAATTACAAAATTATCTGAGGGGCTTGTTCAGTTTTAATTATGATTTAGTAAATACCTTCTTTTACCTTAACACTACAAAATAATGAGCTTGAACTAGAGAGGCCCAAAGTAGTTTGCTATGTTATATATATAAAATGTAATATAAAATGTAGCCCCACAGCTAGCCCAGAGGTGTTGTTCAAAACTGAAAAAAAAATTACTTTGATTAAGAGAATATTTTTACACTTAAACAAAATACATTTTGGCTCCTATCAACACCTCAGCCCACAATGAGGGGAAAAAAGTGATTGTTTACAGCTCTTTATAGACTGCTAATTATTATTGTGAATTCATTATTTCTTAAACAACAGCTACATGGCTGGTTTGCAGGAAGAGTAGGCAAGGTTGCACTCATTGCACAACTGGACAAGGTTGTACTCTAGGCCAGGTAACAACGTTAAGCAGGGGAAAAGCTTAAGAAGTAGCACAGATAAAAACACGAAGAAAGGAATGAAAGAAATAGAAAATGAAATGTTTATGAATGAAGTCAAAACGGAACAATGAGGGAAAGAGAAGCAGGAAGGGAGTGGTAGAAAATAAAACTGGAGATGAAAAAACAACAGCAATTTGGAAGGCAATGAGGGGCATAATAATTTACTACTCAGGAAAAATGTTATGGTAATTCTCATGGTTCAAAGAGCAGAGAATTAACAAAATTAACAGTTAAAAAGAAACACCTAGATCTTTACCATTAACTTTTCCACCCCATCCACAATTATGACCTCTGTTCTTTTACACCACAGAAAACAAGTTAAGAGAAAGTCAAGCAAATCTTGCATTTTTCTTTTCAAATGTAATTGCCTTACATAAAGACTCAGCCATCATCCATTGCTGGAACAAATCTGGACACTGGACCAGAGAAGTGGAAAATAACTTAAGGATCATATGAGAACTGACCCTGAAATGGGATAAAAGTCACGAGCACAGAGGTCTCTTTCTGACAAAAATAGGAAGAGACATATGACCGAGGGAGTAAAATTCAGGCCAACCCTCCAAAGCTGATGACACCACACTTGTCTAAACTTTAACTTTATGCATCCTATTCTTCCTCTCCCTATAGCTGCGGATTCTAGCAAGCCAAGAAATTTGCCTAGATTCAGATAAAAAGAAGCATAAGCATCCTGGAGGCACTGGCATAGCTGCCTTACCTCATGTTTTTTCATTTCTTCTTTCATATTGTGGATTGCAGAGGAGAGAAATGGCATCTTGCTAAATGCATTGTTCTCTACTGCTTTGAATGTGTACCAGAAGTGACAAATTACTGTTAATCATAGCTGTAATGATTATAGACATATTAATCCCTACATTTTAAAAGGTTTTAAAGTTTTCATCTGATTTCTGAAGAAAAAATACAGTCCAGATCCTAAAAAATCTGCATAGATGTTTTTATATAAATGTATATGCAGATTAAATATATTCACAGTGTATTTCTGGCAAGCATGAAAATCCTTTTCCTGCTTTTTAGTGAGTGTGGGGTCTGCAGGTCTCCATATAACCTCCTTGCAAGAGTGCTGAACACAACAGAGGTTTGATTCCCAAGCAGCACTGTCATACTACCAGAAAGCCAATACACCACCATGTCTCCTCAGTAAAAAGGAGACCATAAGGCTCACAATGCTGTTCAGGAGTTACTTAGTGTGCTAAATACCTTGAGTTCATCAGACTTAGTTTGTATGAACTCATTTTACATGCAGTAAGATTCAGCTCAATCTTGTCATGTGCTTATGAGTCATATGTTTTAGTCTATAGGGATTAACTTACATATAATAGTTTATATTTTGTTTATGTGCTGCTAATTTCTGTGTCCAAACTTCATCTTTCAGCTGTGTGTAATTGAGGATGCCTGGGTTCCCCAAGAAAGTTTTTCACTCTCTCCCTCTTTTAATGAGTTCTTACTGTTTTACTCCATGATTGAATTCAAGCAGCTCTAGTGCCTTGCAATAACACCAAATTAGGCTGGCAGTGCTCACAGCTTTGTAACAATGCATCATTGACATTCAGGTATCATGACATAGTGAAAAGCTTGATGGAAGTCATCAGACCTATCAACTCTAAGTTCAATAACACAACGTGAAACTCTTCTCCAATGTGATATTGGAGTCTATGTAAAAAAATTATGGGAGAAGTCTAAACCCGTAGAGTCTATTCATATAAATACAGCTCAGTACAAGTTGAGCTCTAGTACATTACTGTTAAAATTGAGCTTCAGGCAGTTGCTGGCACATGCTTGAGGATTTTAAAAAGTACAAAGGCAATTCTCCAAATTATATACCTACTGACAGCCGACTTTCTTGAATTATTCAAAAGCAAAAGCTTTTGGCAATCAATGCATCAAGCTGAACGGAGTTAAAACGTAGAGTGCAGAAGTTGTGAGATTTAGAATGTATATAACCTGAAAGTGTATTGCCCCTGTGCCATACCAATAATGCTTGATACAAAAGTGTAAATCAGTGTCAGAGTTGAGGGCACCTGTGTAACTTCCAGTGCATAAAGTGTAAGCCTGAAGGTAGGCAGGGTGGTGAGAGGAGCTGTATATAGTTCTTCCTCAACTTCAGCCTGACATTCCACTGGCTACATTTAAATTTGTTGTTAGGACATAAGTTGCAATACTATTATTTCTCCTACATTCACAGATGTTCAGTTTTATCCTTCAATTTTTTGCACAGGAGTTCTGTCTTATCAGAAGTCAACCTTCTAAGACAAAAAACCAGATGTTCAGTTAAGAGACACTCATAAAGCTGAGTCTCCTGCAAAAGAATGTAACATCTTGGTTTCCAGTCATACTGTGTGAAGACTGCTACAAGACAGATTGTACTTTAGCAGCACTGAGTGTTTTATTGATATAATTTCATATCAAAACCCAATTATCATTCCCCTGTAGTTATAGTAACACAGTTTTGAGTATGATGTTATATTGTGTTGTGGGTTTACTCAGGACCAATTTTTTCAAACTCACACACACACACAATTGCTACAAGTGTAGAGAGGTTTTATACAGACAAAAGAGAGGCTTGATGTGGGCGAATAATATTAAGATCTATCACTAGCAAAATAAAGACTAAAGAATAATATACACAACAATTCTAATTAAGCTTGCTTATCTTATGAAGAAAATGTTAGGTATTTACAAAAGCATCTCTGCCCCCTGTATCAGTCCAGGAGAAGAAAGTCTCCTTTTTTTGAAGCAATTCTGCAGTATGGTAAAGTTTCTCTTCTATTATCTTTAAGGTGTCAACTCCAATTTGTCGTAGTTGGAGATTTCTCTCTCTCTCTCGGCCGCATGTCGAGCTCAAGACTGGACTTGCCCCTCCTCCATTCCAGCCAGGACCTAAATCTGGGGAGGGGCACACCTGGACTCCATGAGGTTTTCCATGGACTGCAAGGGGATACTTGCTACACCGTGGTCTGCACCACAGTCACAGGGAATAATGGGCTTTTGAGTCCTTTCCTCTGTTCCTGTGGGATCCTTCTATGGATTGCAGGGGGACAGCCTGCATTACCATGGTCTTCACCACAAGCTACAGGGAATGGCTTTGAGTCCTTTCCACTGTTCCTGTGGGGTCCCTTCCCACAGAAGATAGTCCTAAATAGACCTCTCCTTGTGGGTTCACCCAGGACAACAGCTCTTCTGTAACTCTGCTGTCCTTTAGGGTCACAAATGAGCTGCCCCAGCATAGATCCTTCACTGGGACTACAGGGTCCTACCTGGAACAGCTTGCTCCAGCGTAGGTTTCTCTCTCCATGGGCCACAGGTCTCTAGCAGGACTCTGCTCCATCTTAGGTTTCCCACAAAGGGTCACAGCCTCTGTATGCACTCATCTGCTCCGGCACAGGCTCCTTCATAAGCTGCTGAGGGGTCTCTGCACTGTGGAGGTGCCACTGGGAGTCAAACCCAGGATCTCCTGTCTATCAGTAATCTTCTACAGGCAGCAGGGGTTTTCAACTTTCAGTCTTACCCCTGATGGAGGGGGAGAGAGGGGGCTTCCCACTCCTCTCCTCCCCCCTCCTGCTACACTGACCTTGGAGTGGTCTGTTATCTCACATTCTCCTCTGCTTTCTGCTGGGCTGGAATTTCTTCTGCAGCACATTTCAGGTGGGCAGTTTCTCTCTGGAGTTTCTTCTCCACTCTGCTACATGTCTCGACTGGGGAGACTTCAGTGCCACGCCTGGCCCAGGGCTGGGGGAAGAGGGAACCCAGCCCACACTCAGTGGGCCAGCTGCCTCCCCCTATATGGCTCCTTAATTTCCTCTGCCCAATCCACCTTCTCTTCCGTTTTCTTAAATATGTCATTAGCAGAAGCGCTACTAAAACTTTTGATTGGCTTTGCTCCGGAAACCCGTCTGGACCTGACTATTTAGGGGGGCTGGTAAACCCACAACATATAGCACTTGGGAGGAGTTTAATTTCCTTTGGGTCCCCCGTTTCAAAGCTTCTCTAATGTTTCATCTAAAACCAGTTCATGACATTTTAACCAGGCTATGCCATTACTAAAACATAATCTCATTCACAGTGCACATTTACACATTATATGAGGGGTGCGCAATGATTCCATTTGCAGTTTTACCCCTCTGGGACAGAAGACAATAGGCAAAGAAGAACTCACAGCAACATATGAACACCATACAGTGGGTATTTACTTGAAGATTTCTTCATTTTTCTGAAAATATACTCATCAAGTAAATATCTTCATTATAGGTTATATTGTCATTTTTCTTAGAATAATTAAAATCTCTGCATTGCAAATGACTGTAAATAAAATCAGAAGACAACTTTCTTAGGTTTGGAAAGCACTCATCCTAACCAACGTTTACTTTTTATCACAGAAATGGAACTGAGATCCATGTTCCTACATATCTGGGTTTTGTGTTCTTACAGTCCTGAGATTCATGTACTGCCTGTCACTGCAATAAATAAAAGAAGAGCTATACTAGGAGGATGAGGCAGTGCTCTCAGACTGGACCAAGCTTTTACAAACACACAGGAGCCCTTAAAATGCCAGTTTGCTCTTAGGTGACATTCTATCTGGAGCGACAACTACTGCTGCAATTCTAATTCAGAGGCAACTGTGAAGCTGCCAACAGGTGTCCTGAGCCAAGGTTTCCTTTCATCTATTGTTGCTTAATGGGAACAAAAATTATTACAGAGCGTCTGCCAACATGATAAAATGCTGCAATTATCCTAACAGACTGATACCTATAGGCGCTTTAGCAAAGGAAGCAAGGGAATCATTCTCCAGAAAAGCTAACCTCAGTACATCACTTACACTTTTCTTTTCTATGGTTGTTTTACTTATTGAAGAGAAATAAAAATATAACAATATTAGATTTCTCTAGAAAAGAAAAATAGATGTGCCACAGGGAAGACTAGCCCAGATATAATGTTTCCTATTTCTACTTGCTTCCTTTGTTTTAGAACTTTTATCTCTTATATGTTACTTTTCTCATTCTCCAAAGACAAGATCCGGTTTGGGAAAATATCCAAAGTCTCCCAGAGTTTTGCAATACACAAATATAGAGTTTGACAGGATTCTTTCTGCATTCCTGATGATGATACATTCTAAGTATAAATTTAATAAAATCTGTTATGGGCTGCCAAACCTAGCAGACCAAAAGAGGTAAGACTGTTGCAGCTCCATGCCTCCAGATCTGGCCAGCAAGTAGAACGACCATGTGTTCCCAGCAGGTTCCTGCATGCATGAAGGTATCAGCACAAACATGTGTAAACATCCAGCAAGCCGCAGACAACAGTGTAAACATAAGTAAACAGCACTCACACAGTCTTAAACAGTGCCAATGTCCCCTCTGATCAGGATGAAAAATCTATTAATGGGAAATATATCCATATTTATACAAAATGGATCCTTTCAATAGGAGATCTTATATAGTCTGTCTCCTATTTGGATGTTAGATCACAGGTCTATCCAGCTGCCAGCATGTGGTGTACAAATCCCACTCTGGCTGCTGGTGCGGACCACTCGCTTCACAGACAGGCGTATAATATAGACATTCGCATGCAGACACAGTAGCTGGCCACACATACCCCCAAGTGGGTCTCTCAGGCCATGCTCAGACTACACAGTGTCCCTAGAATTTGTCTTGGAGTCTCTGATCCCTCTAGAAGTCCACTCTCAGCCCCTCTGGTCACTCCAGTATCTGGCCTAGACTTTTGGCTGCTTCAACATCCAGCTCCCAAGACACTTATCTGTGTCACCAGCTAGACTGTGTTGATATTTCCTTGTGATCACAGCCTCACATGCCCCATGTAGTCCTACTCTGGAGCAGACCTACATCCACACACATGCACACAAAATAAAGAGTCCTTCCCCCACAAAAATATTAATGGAGTATGGTGACAAGACCATGAGCCAAACATGTCCAGCAACCTTTTTTACATGAAACCAGCCTTTTACCCCTCTCTTTTGACAAATTCTTTTCTGCTCCAAATCACGTAGATACATCCTTTTCCCCGCTTTTAATTCCTCCCCAAAACATCCCATAAAAATCCTGTGCATTTCCAAAATATGCTTCCTGGCTTCTCATAATAAGTTTCATATTCCCATAGGCTATCCCTGCTGTCCAAAAGGTGCTCCTGATACTCTTTCCTCTGAATCATTGTGGTAGGTGTCACACTCAGATCATGATCATTGTCCCATAACATCTGGGGGAGGGGTTAGAAGGGTATTATCAAGTTTCCACATTGGCACTGTTCATCTGTACTCTTATGTCTGCGTGGAGACGAACGTTTTTTTCATTATTACCCAACAAAACCTATTGCCATGTCATCAGAACATATAAGGTGAGATAAGCAGCAAGAGAGAATAAATGCTGTAGGCTGAGATGGGAAAGATGTTCAATGCTGCCAGCTGTGTGTGATGAGTCTGTATTGATCCTACAGAAAGTACATCCATTATACAAGATGCAGTTGGCTCCATGCTGATAAGTTGTTGAGGAGAACGCAATGATATACAAGAATCAATGCATGCCCTCTCACTTTTTCCTGCATGGTAGCACAACAGTATTAGGCTTTCCCACACCAACTCAGCTCTCCTTCAGCCACCCACCTTTGCTTCCTAGGAATGATCTTTTTTTCCTCAAATACAATCCTCACCTTTTTTATTTTTACTTTTCCCTTATAAGTTATGTTTCAATTTGACCTGCTCTGAGAGCTAAGAGCTATACCTTACTGCACCCTCCCTCTGTGCTAGCTACTCCTGCCTGATCACTAGAGTTTGGAGATTTTTTCCATTTGTACTGCAAAATCCTGTACAAACATGGGCAAGCTTATGATACATTTGGCTGTGTATCTAAATGCTATCAACTTGTACCTATGAACCTCTACTTCAGGAAGACATAATTACAAATACTTATGGCAAAGGTGATTGCTTCAGAGTTTGCAGAACTTGTCGATATGAAACAGATTTGACTTAGCAAACTCAATATAAGAGGCAAGAATTTTAAGGTTTCTAGGGAAGGAATACCAACTAGGTCAGCAAATGACATCAGCATCCAGATTTTTGTTCAAAATGAGTGATATAACCTCCTGAATAGCTCGTTATGGTCACCACAACTTTCCTACTAACGAGACCATACACACATCCAGTTTCACCAAAATTAAGATATTATGTTACATAGTGAGAGAATAGAGAATTGCTAATTCAAATGAGCAGAGAATTTATAGCATCTGCTACATGTGGTCTCCCCCAATCATGTTATAGGTGTCTGCGTGTTCACCTGGCAGATATGAAGCAAACTATAGTCTTATATCTACCAAGAGTTCTGTACAATTCCAGTTGATAAGGAGATATAAAGTCATATGAAGACAGTGGATCAAAGTGGGTTGGTTGTGAGACAGACACACACACTTAACCATGTCATGAAGACTATGATGGCAGCATTCGAGAAACAGACCTAATGATATCCTAATTAGATGCTATTCTGGGGTAAAGGAATCTGAGTTTTCCTTGTGATGCTTTATTCTTAAAGCTCTTTCTCCACATTTAATCCCTTTCTAAAAACTTACTTTCTAACCAAGTTAAAATCAAACAAACATTGATCAAGGCACCAGTATAAATATTCCTAAACCAGGTCTTTTTTCTATTGTTAGCCTCAATTCCTTTTTACACTAGCCAGTGTTTCTCTCTGTTAAAACAACTTGACTTCTACTAAACAATATGTTTGGGGAGGCGGGGGGATACAGAGCTGACATCATGTTCTCCAAACAGGCAGGCATAGAGACAGACAGATTGCTTTGGGGGTTGAGAAATCTATTCCCCCTCCATGTGCATTCTTTCATTAGTTTCCCTTCTGTGACTGCCAACAACATTGCTAATTAGTGCTAATCATGGTATGGACACCTGTCCACAAGAAAGAAGATTGAGAACAATTACTCAGTCGTTTTAAAAAGCACAGGGAGCAGCTGTCAAACAGTAATGACTTTCAGTCACTGGTGGCTTTGGCTGTATTGCAACAGGTGGCCAAAAGGTGAAATAACATTCATGCCATTATCTGCTTCCTCAGTTGTTCTAGCTTAGTGTCCTAGTTAGAATAGCTGGACCAGTTCATCACTGTTTTGGGTGTAACCCAAAGTGTGTATTCTACCCCCTCAATGCCATTTCCCAGAAGCTATAGACTATCTGCAGCAGCTGCCCAGAGCACACCTGACCCCTCAGGCTATGAGCTGGGTGTTAAGAGGCCTGTGAGATAAGGAGATGTTCCTGTCCTCACACCCAGCACACCCATTCACTCATTGTGGAACTCCCCGCCCTGGGAAAGGGGTTGGGCGTTGCTGCCTGAACCTGAGGATATATAATCTTGGGGTCTTGGGACTTCTGGTTTCACTCATGGGATCCAAAGGAGGACCAGAGCCTCAACTGGACTGGGACCACCACTCTCATCTGGACTGCAGCCACCACTTCCAGCCAGATTGCAACCATCGCTGACATCAGCAAGTTTTTCTCCTCTCTTTTTGCTTTTGGACTCAGAGGGGCCCACAGGGGTTCAGGGCAGGGGCTGACGAACACCATTCTGTTTGTTCCCCAGGGTGCCGGGTTTTTGTGGGTTAAAATCAATTGTTCAACTATAAAATTGTATTTATTATATTATTGTTATTAAAATGGTCATTCTGACTTTTAATCTCCTTTGAGTTGGGTTTATTTCTCCTGCTGGTTACCTTTAAACCAGCACACTTAGGTTTTCATTCTTCCTTTACCTTCCACAACACTTAAGCTTGCAATGAATATTGACAACTATAATGCCTATGACCATATATTGTGTGCTCTTACTGAGTGTAAGAACTTTGCAAATATGAAGAATTTCTCTGCACTTCAGGAAGATGAAGTGGTAGACATTTAAGCACAGGGACTTTTAAAATGGAAATTTAAAATGTAAACTGGAATCCTATGAGTTTCACATGAGCTGATTTTTCACAGTTTCTACAGTTATGCATCACCTGACGTGTTCCTAGAATCCTCTTTTTTGGGGAGTTCCAGTGAAGTCAGGTGGTGTTGGTTGTGCCAAAATCTCTGCAAATCAGAAATCACAATCACTTCAAACATGGGATAAGAAAACACAGACTGTGTAAGTAGCGGCCAAATGTGAAAATCATGGTTTAACAATTTTCCCCTCACTGTAGGGGAGTACTATAACAGAAACTGAAAATTAATTTCTCCATAACAGCATATCACAAGTTGCACAGCAGAAGTGCTCCACCTCTTTTTGCCTCGATTACTGTACTTTATTTGATGTTGACAAGTCCTGCAGGCATCCACTTCCTCAACGCACTTAATGCATTGTTAGGACAGCTCCACGATATCTATTGTATGGGCAGAGAGCCTTAGGAAAGATAATATGCAAAAAACAGAAGGAGAAATTAAGCTTGTGAAGAAAGATTTATTGTGACCTGTGGTAACTCCTCACTACCAGTCTTTGCTAATTTACTGGTTTTGCCACAGAGTCTACTTGTGTGATTTCCCATACTTCTTTTAAAAGTGAAATGTAAAGCTGTCTCTCCAGAAATCCTCAAGCAGTCACTCGGTGACCATCAGCAGGTTCGAAGTTGTTAGCTGCACTGCACAGACCTCTTGAAATTTAAGTGATGAGGTACTTCCACCGTGAATTATTCTCATGGAGTGACATCTGCAGCAGAGAGAGTTGAAGAAGCCCCCAATAACCAGCCGCAGTCGCTCAGTGCCCGCTCACACCGCGCATCCCCTCCCCGCCCCGGTCCGGCTCCGTCGCTGGCCGTGGTGCTGAAGCCGCCTCTCTCCGTGTCGCCCTTCTTGCTGCTCCGGATATCGGCACCCTCTGGTTGAGGGAGAAATAGGCCACACCCTTGCAGGAAAACCTTTTCTGAAGACGTTTCCTGGCCAAACCTATGAGCCCAGAAGCTGCATGATATGGTTTTGCTCCAGCAGAATGAGAACAACATCTAAGATCACAGAATCAGAGAATATTATGAGTTGTATGGGACCAACATGGATCATTGAGTCCAACTCTTAAGTGAATGGCCCACACAAACCCACGACCTTGGTGTTATTAGCACCATGCTCTAACCAACCGAGCTAATCTCGGGTTTTTTTGCTTCAGAAATGCCTCACCCACATCCTTTCTCTCTGAGACTTCCAAAAACCGCATTAAGCTGTCACTTCATAATCTTCAAGTAACCCATCTGTCAGTCAGATTTGCCTTGGGGTTTTGGTCATCTTTATCTCAGTGACTCTGGTGGTTTCAGTCCTATTTGCTAGAGGTGGGCTGTTTGACTTCTTGCCAATAGAGATCAAACTATAAGATAATCTGTATAAAAATATTTGGTGGCAGAATTAATGACTAAACTTTTCACAAGGCATATCTGATACCTAGCTAATGAATCACTGAGTAAGTCTGTACAAGGCTAAAATTGTGAAAACATAGATAATTAAACATCAGCATTAATGTTACCAGTTCTCACAAGTACAGGACAGATGATTCCAGCCAATATTCTTTGTTTGGTTTGAAGTTTGGTAACTGTGCATCATAGCCTATTTGTTATTAAGGACACACTGGCACTATCACTACTTCAAAATGATTCTTAGAAATTTCATTTCACTTCACTTTAAATGTCCATCCTGGTTGCCTGTTTCAAAAACCACGATGTAAATGAGAGTTGCTATTTCCTCTGGAAAAGAATACGTGAGAAAATGACTGATTCTGACGATTAAAATTAGGAAGCAGATTCTTACAAATCCAGTTTCTTCCTGGATTTCTGACATTCAGAAACCACTGGACAAATGCACATATGAGAAAGCTACTTGCATAGAATCCTACAAAAATGAATTGATAACCTTAGACACCCCTTGAGCCAAAGTGCTTAGGCATTTGAGCAGGCTTATTAAACTAAGCAGTAGTGCTTAGAAGAAAGGTACTACACACACGCTTAAGTACCTTGCTCAGTTAAGGTCTTAGACAGGTCTAACTGAGTGACATAGAAGTTCCATAATAGCCAATGTCCCTTTTGCGCTTTCAGCAGAGACTTCAAAATCTAGATGATACCTGAACTATCCTAGAGGCAGCTATGAAATCATTCTTAAAGTAAAAAGTTTTCCTTCCTCTACCAAGACAGCAAAAAATTGAGTATTTTTTGGTTTCCAAGTCTGCTAGTCTAACTCTGTAATCAAACTCCAAAATGACTTTTTAAAGTGTGTTGGAAGTAACAGTAATTTTTACCAAATAAAAGACTTCAATGTGCAAGCATTTTTTTTTTTAATTAGTATATCCCAGTTTGGCAAAACAATAGTGACTGTATTCCTTTAAAATTCAATCAATTCAGCCAAATTAGCCAATGAACTGGGGGGGAATGAAAATTATGTGATGGTTGATATCATATCATCTGAAACTTTCCAAAATGTGTTGGTTGAAGACCAAAAGAAAAAGTTCTGACAAGCAGTCTGATTTCTTTCAAAAGTTTGGTTGTTGTCTTTTCTCTAAATCCTGCTTTGAAACAAAACATTATCAAGCAGAAATAGTAATTTCACAGTTGGCAAGACTTGGCATTCAACAGCATTTCTTATAGTACTACAGAAGTACAGAATCTGACTTATCACTCGTCCTTAGGCAGCACATGCTCATACTGTGATGCCCAGAAGCTTCTCCTTTCTCTTGGTTGGGTAGGAACATTAGGGCTCTCAGTTTTCCAAAGTACTTCAGAGTGGTTTATCTGCAACCAGAATTTAGCAAAGGAAAATTTCAATACTGATACTGTGTGCCCTCAATCATTCAACAATAAGTGGAAAACTGACCAGGGAAAAGAGACTGATTCTTATAGTTGGTTGTTCAAATACTTCATCCCTTTCTCATACAGTGACATTAGGAAGCAAGCCACTTTACTCCCCAGATACAAAAGTCACTGACATCTGTTCAGGTTTGTTTGCAGTGCCCAGTTATACCCCAGAAGGAATCAGCCAAGGAGTCAGCCAACAGAGCTCTGAACCACAGCCATATGTCTACTCAAAGAAAAAAAAAAATAAAAATTCATCCTGAGATTTTCCCAGATACTGGGAAAATTTGCTCAGTGCAAAAGCAGAGAATATTTGAATCATTAACAGCATTGCCCTGGTAATAAAAATGTGATGTTTCCCTTTCATGGATTCCAATACTGAGATGACTTGGCCCACCTACCCCACTCCCAGCTGAAAGATTCATTCTAGTTTCTCCTAGTGATGTGCTAAGCTATTTACTGTAAAAAAACTATGAACCTATAATTGATTATATGAACTAGAAGGACTGCTGTGAGCTTCCAGTTTGTACTAAAACTCAGAAGATGAGCAGAGATCATTGGGACCATCAGCACAGCTTTAACAAAGTAAACCAGACCAAACTGAGGGAAAAAACTATCCTGATCTGCAAGTTTACCTGCAGTGAGCCCTGAAATGATAGCACACTGCAGCAAAGGATGCCTTTCTTCTTGAAATTACTGCAAGATGGTCTCATTCAGAATATGGGAAACACTGCATAAAAAAAAATAAATATGGCACTCCACAAAATAATAACACAGAGTACAGAAAATTAGGGGGGAAAAAACCGGTTACAATAACATTCTAACCACATTTTCCTCTTTGATGCAACAAATAACTTCCATTTTCAACTATGGGAGCTACTCACATACAACAAATGGAAAATAGGCCCCAGTCTGCTCAGAAATTGGTGTGAATGGAAAACACAGATTACAGGCAACAATAAAATATATTTCTACTGATAGCTCACTTTTCTTCTGTTGTTCTGGTTCAGAGTCAAGAAATATGTCCCTGTATCTCTTCCTCTTTCTTCTTTCTTTTTGGGAAAAGCATATTTTCCAATTTTTGTATATTTAAATTCAAACTCAAAATACACATATTTGGCACATTGCAAATTCTGACCTTTTAAAGTTTTTGGACAGAAAAGTGGAAAATCTCTGCTTTTTCACATTCGAGCATTAAAAAAGCATACAGGAAATAATGGAAATCATTATCAGAATACTTCAGCTTACAGTTTATACATCAAGAATGCAAACCTATAAAGTGAAAGCAGAGTATGTCTTGATAAAATGCCTTGAAGTAGCACCTACTTCAACAAAACTGATATTTTCCATCAAATATTTTAATTCCGTTTTAAAATTCTAGCTCTAGGTCACAGCATTATCACAGCACTATCATGTTTAGAGTTCATAATGAATGTTATTATCTAAAGGGACACAACTGAAACAAAAATCTACAGATTATCCTTGGATCCTTCCTGTTCCAGAGAGAACCCTGCAGTGAGAAACCTGTCAGGTCTCTGCTTGGGGAGATGTCAAAGTCTGGGCAGAGCTATTCAGAACCAAAGGCAGCTCTTTATGGAAGACAGTACCTAAGCCAAACTTTCCCCTGTGCTTGCTCAAGTTCTTATACTGTTGGGGTTTTTTTTCAATCCTAAGTATAGCTAAACCCAGAAGTCACTTCACAGTATAGCCAAGGAAACATCTACTCCCCATCTCTGAAATACTTAGTTCATCTGCTCTGATGAGGATGAAGGTTTGTCACTGCACAGTAAATACCAGGTTGAGAGAAGCAGATGAGACATGACAGAGCCCAGCTATCAGAGCTGAGACTTCTTTCTGCTCTGAAAGAACATGATTTTTCCAATGTGAATAAAGTTTTCTTTTTAACTTTTGCCCTAGTCCCATACCTGTTTCATCTTTGCATGTAGGGAGCTATACTTCCTGAGTCAAAAGAAGGTGCTTCAAAGCCTGTGAATAAAATTTCTTTCCATTTAATTTTTTAAATAAACTAAAATAGAAAATATTCCAATTAGCTTTAGGCTTTAGAAATTTTCTCAGATACAATCTGACCTGTTGAACCCCAACTCAATATTACAGTGTCTTTGAGTGTGTCATTTTTAATGATTTAGAATCAAAAGTCCCCACAATCTCACCAGACTTAACCTTCTTCTGTTTTTCATTAAAACACTCATACATTTCCTGCCTTGCATGGTGTTAGACTAGACTTAACAGCCAAATATTCTCCGGTCACATTTTCCACTCTGCATTAATCCAGGAACAGCTCAATTGTGCTATGACATGCCTGTGACCACTAACATGATGAGGGAAAAAGGAGAAAGAATTCATCTGCTAACAGGAGAGACTAGCACAGAAGAATAAATTAACACTAAGTAAAGGAAGCTGTAAAAGAACAACTGTAATTAAAGAAAAAGTTTTTTGGAAAGTTAGACATGAAGAAAAATTTCCTATTCTGAATTTTTTCTGTTTCAACATTTCATTACTAGTCCCTTGTGGCTGTCCACACAATTGCTTAGAGACCATACTTTGTCATGAATAACTTGAGACTCAGTTCAATAAATCAAAATAATTTGATTCCAGTCATAGGCACTTAATATAACAGATGAAACTATTCCAAAAGCATATTCATAGAAATATAAAGAAAATAATTTGTCATTTATACTTTTACCATCAACTTTAAAAGAGCTACAAGGGCTTTTGAAATTTTATGGTTATCTTTAAAAAGATGCCACTAGTGAGTCCATATATCATGTACTAATTGTGATCCCTATTCATCTTCAAATGTGAAGTTTTGAATATAGGTCCATACCAGGATTTACAATCATTGTCAACAAAGTCTGCACATTACAGAGATTAGTGGAGTAGAAAATAATGAGGAAGATACTTGCCCTTACAGAAGGGTTTCAATTGCATGGCAAAGTGGCTCTGATGCACTGAAAAAAAAAATCTTGGAATATGACAAAGTGTGGGAGGCAGATCCCACCTACTGAATAGTGTGAAGGATTGCTTCAGTCTTCAACATCAAAAAACAGGGAATATCAACCAGTAGAATAGGGATTTTACTGCTGTACAGGGCCCTGGCCTGTTGGGAATAGCAGGCATGGTTCAGTTGTCCACCATGATATGGGAGCACTTTCACAGGAAGACAGGAAAAAGAACAAAAGGTTTGAGAGTAAAGTTTGTGTTATGAGCCTTAGGATCTCAGAACATATCTTAGGAAAGACAAAACAGAGAAGAGGTAGGCCTGAAGGGGCAAACAAAGAACAGACCTGGTAGAGGGCAACAATGAAAATGTTGACTAGAGGCAAGGTCAGATAAATTCCATTATGAAGTAAGGTCTGACTCCCTGGCACCATGAGGTAATTATCAGAACATTTTATCTTCCAAAGGAGATGTGCTCATTTTGTGTATTACATACTGAAAGGTCACATGTCTGGGCTTCACGAACAAAGATCTGGGAAGGGCTCTATTATTAAATAGATATTGAAAGGAAAGGTGTGTTGAATGGCCAAGGTGGTGCCTTCTAGTCTTGGCAATCACACTTCAATAGGAAAAGCAGAACCAGCTATCATAACCTTCTTGGGACACACACACAGTCTGCATTTTTGGACACTTTTAAGAGAGTTGTCCAAGCAAATAAGCAGGCAGACAGGCAAGAAGAAGCAGACAGATTCAGCTCTGTGGTTTGAGCTGGACGTCTTCCAGGATGTGTTAAGGGCTTCAACATAAATTTTCAAATCACAGCCTTCAAGATGAGGTGTTAGAGACTATATTCCCAAAGGCCCCCAGAGGAAAGGTTCAAGGGTATGATAATGTATCGTTCCTGCTTTGTCCTCAGCATCTGCAAAACATTAAACCAATTGTTTCTGATCAAGTCTTGTACCTCACCTGAACAGAACAGTCTTCTCAGGTTTATTATAGCCTATTGCACCTTCACAGGGACACTGAAGATAAATGACTGTCATGTTTTAGCTTCAGTTGAAAACTAAGCACCACACAGCTCCTCGCTCACTCTTCACCAGTGCGATGGGGTAGAGAAAGGTAAAACTCAGAAAACTCTTGGGTTGAGATAAAGACAGTTTAATAAGCAAAAGACGTGTGGAAGCAAAGCAAAACAAGCTTTTTGTTCTCTGTTTCCCATCAGCAGGTAGGTGTTCAGACATCTTCAAGAAAGTAGGGCTCTGTCACACATAACACTGACTTATGAAGACAAACACCACTGCTCCAAATGTTCCCACACTTCCTTCTTCTTCCCATATCCTTATATGCTGAGCATGGCATCATATGGTATGAGCCTGGATGCAGCATGGATACCAATATCTGACCCTCTTGCCCTTCCTCTTCCAGGACAAGACCACTCTGATCACATGAACGAGCTCCTGACTTACACCAGAGAAGGGCTTGCTTTTCATTTCTACCTGCAAAGAGATCTGATGGTTAATGGTAAACACCATGTATGTGTCGTCCAAATGGCTATATCTGATTAGAGGAATCCCATGCCTTGTGACATTTAGGTTTATTCTTTTAGATTTGTCTTCAAACACTGTGACAGGGC
The DNA here is from genome assembly GCA_013397135.1 of Pachyramphus minor. Taxonomy (NCBI): domain Eukaryota; kingdom Metazoa; phylum Chordata; class Aves; order Passeriformes; family Tyrannidae; genus Pachyramphus; species Pachyramphus minor. The sequence goes on from VYXB01006837.1 coordinate 79,929, forward strand.
CAAGGGAGTACAAATGCCACCAACACAAAATAACACAGGGTTCTAAAACACCCCTATAATAAATAATTACCCCAGTTTTTGTTTAGGACTACTGGTTTCCCACCTACCTTTCCCAACAGAAACCGTGACAAATTCTACCCTGGCTCCTTCATGCTAACAAATTTGGTTTGCACTTATTTATGTCTGTTTCTACGTCAAAGAATAATAATGATTTTTTTTTCCAGCAAGAACTATGCAAATAAATGCTCACAGTCATATATGTAGCATGCTCCCAAGAAGCCAAGTATTTAGCAGCCTCATCCTGTGACCTTCAGTGAAAAAGAAAATGCTCACCACCTTGCAACAGATCAACCAGCTCAGCAATGCCCACGCTGCTTTCATTGCATTAATACTTTAAACCCAGAGTAGCATTTAATAAAAAAAGAAATTTTGCAAGAATTGTTTAAGTTGAAAGTAGGGTTTTATTTTTAAAATCAATAAAAATGTCAGTGATACAAGGATACAAAGATATATGGCATAATGCCCATGTGTTAGCCAAGGAAACAGGAACAGATGACACTAAATATGCTATAGGCTGTTAGTTAGAGGAGCGTGCCAACAGCACAATGTGTTACTACACAGGAAACTTGAGTTCAGAAGCAACAAGAGCTTGTTGAAACCCTGCAGCTGAAATGGTGCTCCAGAGAAAATAGGTTTTTGACAAAACAAACTTAACAAAAAAAAACTTCCATTTAAAATTTAAAATATATTAGGAAAAAGAAATTGTTTTCTAAATAGAAAAGAAACAGGTTTTGGACTGTTGCCAAAAGTGAAAAGGATGGTTGAGTGTTGCCTTTATAAAGGCTGCGGCTTGAAAATCTTTCTTGTCACTGATGCTGCAGAAATCAAAAATGTTATCATTTTTCAGCTTTTTATTTCTGCCCTGGAAATTTGCTCTTATCACCTTTCAACAGGAAGCAGTTAATTTTCAAATAGGCTTAGCAACATTCACCTGGCTTCCTCCTTTCTCTTGTTACTGGATACCACAGAACTGCATAACATTTAAACCAGCAACGGCACCAAAGGAAAAATGCTGTGTGTTGTTTTTCTTCAAACTAGTTGCAACCGCGGACAATTCCACATGAAATTATGAACAAAACAGTGTTTAATTAACTACAATTGAAATATACCCTGTTCCTAGGATCTCTGCTCTGAACAAAAAGGCAAAAAAGCTCAAAAACATCATCTTCATAACTTTTTGTGAGTCTGCCTATAGGAACAGTGCAACTCCTGCCTCTATTGAATATCATCTTTTCTGGGTCTTATACTGCGTTCTTCCATGACCAATTCCTCCAGAGGAGTGGCAGCTTGCAGTACCTTTATAAAGGCTGCTAAGGATGATTTTAGCCCACGGAGACTGCTCCCTGAACTGGCTGGACCTGAGCCACCTCTGAATGAGGAACAGGCAAGGGCAGTAGTGCAGGTGATGCACTCACAAGAGACACATAAGCTCAGTCATATCAATGTGCCCATCTGTCTCATGCATGGGGGCTGACAAGAGCACAGGTTTGAGTCTGTGAGAAAACCCCTGAAATGAAGGGTTGTGGGTGGTTAAACCCAGCCCTACCCTACTGCCCTCCCATCTGTAGGTCTCCAGCTCCTGGGCCGGCTTTGTACAGGAGCCCCACTATTTAGTGCCCATTCTCTACTTGTGGTGCTCCCTGCTTCCCTGAGTGTCCAAGAGCACCCACTGCTTAGACAGAGAGCATCATTTGTAAAGCTATGAACAATGTGTTTACTGACTTTAAATAACTAGCTATAATAATACAAACCATGCCTGGGCATTAACTAGAATATCTCATAAGCTCAATTGTAAAGTCTAACATCTAAGATATTTGGAGTGGGGGGCATGCATGTTTTTTTTTTATTTTAAACCTGTAGTCTAAGAGTGTGTTTAATTGTATGGTAGCAATTATTCTGCCTGCTGGGGAAACAACAAAGATACATTTAGATAAAGAGGCTGTATTTTCTTAAGATAAATGCATTAACAGTTCCGATTTCATAATTCTTACAATATGAAAAAAGTTAAGCACTTAATGGCCTAAGTGCAGAAAATCAACATATACAGAATATATATACAGAAAAGAATACATACGGAACAACTAGTGACAGCGTATCCAGCTGATGCTCAAACTGAATCAGTGAAAATGAGATCCAAAAAAAAGCTTTCTAACCTTCTACATTCCCAGAATTGTCACACTACATCTGCACTATCAGGGAACAGCAGTGTCCATTGCTTCAGGAATTTAAAAAAAAAAAAAGGAATAAAAAAACAGCAGAGTCAATAAGAAGATCTTACTGTGTTTGTGGTTTGGGGTTTTTTTTCATTTTGATAGATCAACTCTGTTTTTTTACAAAACCAAGAGAAAGACTTTTTTTTCTGTTGAAGATGCAAAATGATTTGCAAGCATTTCTTCAAAGGCAGTTTACGGAAAAAAAACCAACCCACACATTAAAAAAATAATCTATTTGCAGGCTCTGATGAAGTCATTGTTTCCAGGGGCAGCATTTTCTAGATTAACATTAAAAATGTCATTAGTAGACCCAATCCTGACAGAAATATGACCCCAATATTGTAGCTTCCCTGCCCCACTAAGAGCTCTAAATCACCAGTGTGTAGATTTCCTGCAGAATGCTAAATGATAAGAGGCATTGAGGAAAGATGTCAGCAGTTTGAGCTGAGTTGCCTGCTGTTCCAGGACCAGTTGGTTGAAGCTCTGTAATATCCTTTTGCCTGGGCCTAGGGCTACCTTGCAATCCTTCGCAACACCAATAAAGTATCCTTCCTTTGATCCATACAGTCTATGGGCTTCTAAAATTGCCTCTGTATTTAGGATACCTGTCCAAGGTTGGGGGATATCAGGCAGCCACAGCTCCTCTGCTGTTCCTGGGACAAGTGGCTGGTCCCTTCTGTTGAATGATTGAAATAATGGACTTTTCCAATGTAATAGGATTAATGGGATTTTTTTTTTTTAGTGTCCTTCTGTGATTCTATGAGGCACTAGGTGGAGATACAACTGAAAACTGACTGAGCTTTTAAGCTGGGAATGTGGAACTCTAAATTCTCACAAATATAGTTACTGCATGTTTATAAGTTAGCTTTAAATAAGTGAGTCAACAAAATCTCTCCCTGGTGTTTTTATTATGATGGACTGATTTTAAAAAATGGGTTGAGATACAACCTGAGAACTGGAAAGCTTATTGTACAGAAATGAATAGGTCTGTTTGGACAAGTAGATACAAGTGCATTTGTGGTGATTTCCTTCTATTTGGGCCTAGGCAGGTTTTCTATCCACAAAGAGGTATATATTCTTTTATTCTCTGCATCATTCAAGTAGTTGTGAACCCAACTTGTCCTTTGTATTGTGTAACAGCCTGCTGAGGAAATGGCCCCAAAATAATGAGGGATGGGATTCAGTGAAATATTGTTCATATTTTTACTGCCATACAGATCTACACAAAGGCTCTGCAATAGCAGCAGCATTCTGCTGATCTACTGATTTTCTTCTGTGTAGACCCCGCAGAGGCAAAATAACAAGAGCAAAATAATAAAGAAGCCATATAAAGCTTCGTGACCCTGCTTGTTATGACTGTTTCTTTAAGTAAGGCAGACCGTGAGAACATTGTATGTCTATACGGTGATGCATTTCATCTCCTCACAGAAAAATAATTCATGAAAAGAGCATTTCAAATCTATTAAAATATTCCCACTTCCTCTTCCATCAGTTTCCGCTAAGAATAGCAAGAAAGGTTAAAGATTTAATAGATGTTGAGGTTCAACTTGCTGTCCTTTTCAAACCCTTCTGGACAGAGTCGAAGGCCACCATTTACGCTGTGCATTACCACTGTCTGAATAGGTTTCCTATGTTTTGCTTGACTTTTTGATAAACAAAGACTTTCAGTCCCTAAGGCTATCTCAAGACAAGATCTTGTTTGCAAAAATATACCTTGATTTATTCTTCTTTTCTTCAGCCTGGCTAATTCAGTTTTTAAAAGCTGCATTACTAGTTTTGGCAGAACTGTGAAAAGCTCTCAGGAGTACACCTGGTCTGAACATAGGTATTCTTCCATCTTCCACCAAGGCCATTCAACAGGAATGTGACAGTTTCAAATTTTGAAAAAAAAAATCAGCATATTCATGGCTCTGAAATATTCTAATATGAAGCTTAAAAGCTAGATATCACTCCAGTGATTTCTAGTTCCACAGGACTCAACAAACTGCTGTCACATTATCTAAGCCACCCAGGGAGGTCACTGCCACAGAATAAGGAGTGTAGCAGCCCCCTCATCCCTTTTCAGGGCAGGTTGTTCTGGACTTTCAAACTCACAACAATTCAATCCGGAGCAAATCCCAAAAGCAGAAACCTTCCCGTAATTCACATAAAATGCATCAAAAGAGAAGTGCATCTATAAGGCACTTAGATTTTATAAATTGATATTTTTTCAACAAAGACATGCTTTGTCAGGAAGTTCCTGGCCAGCTCTAATCATGAATGCATTTGGGAAAGAAATGTTTTCTCAGATCTATGGGCAAGATGGATTTAGCCAAGGAACGAAAGGGACATGACACTCTGATCAGTGATCCAGAAGATCAAAGGACATGGAAAATCAGAAGAGCATGGAATTAGCCAGCAAAATTCTTTACTTGCAATTAAACTAATTTAACATCAGATCTAAAGAGACTTTCTGCAAAGCACGGTGTTTAACAGTGATAAATACAGTTTTGGACAAAAGGGGCTGTATTACTGGGAGTAAAGACCTATGCAACCATAATCACAGGGCACAACTTCATTTCCACCCTACATGGGCAAGAGGCAATGGGGAAAAAGCAGGGGGTGTGATCTCTCCTTTTCTATTGCCAATTCAGTGATTGATTACCAATGCATGAGAATATTTATCCACTAGAAACTGAAGTTTGCTTGCAAAGAAAGTTTTAGAACCAAACCAAGCAAACAAACAGGACCCCGTGGGCAGTGGGGAGCAACCACAGTTCAGCTGGACAGTAAATTTAATTTCTCAGAAGTACAGCTGTTTACATCAAGTCTCTGCATTAGCTGCTAGAAAAAATAGAAAATAGAAACTGAGATCCCCAGGGCATTATTTACAGGAAGGCACAGTGTCAACAGGCAATAGTTCTAATGCTCCTCTGAGCAGGAGGATTTAGAACTGCATGTCCTATTTTTTTAGCCACTAAATGTTTGACATTTCTGGCATAAAGCTGAAGATGTGATTCCAAACCCCCTCAAGCAGAGAAGGAACTGAACTTGGCTGGGTGACTGGCTTGGTGACTGCCCTACTAGCCAAATTACTATACAACAGAGAGGACTTGGGCCCTTGTTTCTTCAGTGACATGCCAGCCCTGGGGCTTTAGCCACGTTCTCAGTAAATTAGGTTCCAAAATAATCATCTTCCCCAGCACTCATCCTTCCTGCCCCACACCACCAGCTCCACGCTGTCTGCTGTCACTCAGTACCTCTCAGCTCCCTCTGCCTGAGTCCAAACCACCACCCATACGGTTATTAAAATAGTTTCTCTACCTGGAGATAAACTCCTCAGTGGAGGTACTTACCTGAACCACAGGATAAATGTTTCCACCTAAATGTTTTAGTTGCCAGAAACTACTTGCCTCAAATCACTGACCCTGCCATAAATTCACAGCCTAGAGAATAGGAGACTAAAAATGAATTATGTAAACATGGCACTTTCCATCTAATTTGGACATTCAACCAAATATCAAGTGCTATGAAGACTTGAGGGAACATACAGGGACAGGGATGTAGTGTGCGTTTTTCTTGCTTTTGTTTTCCAGCCTGCAGATTGACACAATGTCCTTCACTGCATGCTCTCCAGCTGGAAAGTCCAGTATCTGAAGTACAAGGAGTGCTCTACTTTTCAACCAGTAATTCAGCAATTCTGGTATGGCAGGATCTTCCAGATCCCAATATTCACAGGTACCAAGTCTCTGGTTTGTCACTTCTGGAGCAAAGGAAGCTTTGTACTGAAGAGGGTATGAATTATTGTAATGTGTGATGTGTAGTCACCGGTAGCTGCAGAGTCTGAGTTTACACAAGCCCTTTATGGAAGCAGAATGAAGGAAAAATTTCACTGTAGGAATAAACCTGAATCTGCACAGGCATGCAGGATTCAGGTAAGTCTTGCAAGAGAAATGCTTCATATGAATGTTTGTAATTAAGTGGCTTAGTGCAGTACGAACCCTCGCAGATATTGCTGTCACATAGTCTGAGTTGGACCCAGTTTGAAGCAGCAAGTACATACTCACCTGCTGGCTGATGGAAATTAGTGTCTCTGGGGTACAGAGAGTAAAATCAATTATTCACACTTCCTGTGTTGCTGCTATGCACACTGCTACCAGCAGACTTGGAAAACCATGAAAGTTTGGGCTTGATTTTAACAGGTTCTTGTGGACTACCTTTATCTGTTAGTGGGTAGAAAAACTTTAAAAAAGGAAGTCATTGTTCTGCTTTCAAAAACAGACAAGTAATGTTATTAACATTCCTTCTCCTGATGGCCTGTTTCCATTTATTGCTCCTTCTTTCAGCAACACTGCACTTCCTTTAACCCACACCACTGTCACTTGAGCCAGTTTGGTCAAACAGTGTCAACATGTTTTTTTAACTCTGGTTGATTCCTTATTCATATTTAATATCAAGCTACAGACCCTTTTTTGACCGCAAAGTGGTTGGTTAGTCATCTGTTTACTTTATGTCTACTTTGGCCAAACACTGGCCATTGACAGTGAGATGAAAATCTCCTGTTCCTCATAGCTATGCTTCTATCCCTGTTATTCCTATTCCTATTTACATTTCCTAGAGGAGTGCAGTTCTCCAGGGGACTGACAAAAGCAAGGGAAGTTATAAAAGGGATAAGACTTTCTGAAGCAGATCTCTGACAGAAAGAACAGACACCAAAGATAACTTGACTGTACTTAAAATAATGTTGCCTGGCAGAAAGGAAATAAGAATACAAGGAGGGATGAGAGACTGTGGTGGATGCAGCATAATGAGCTGTCGGCTTCTGCTTTTACCACAGCTCTCCCCTGTCCTCTCCCTGTGTGAGAAGCCACAAGGTGTGAACATGCACACCGTCAATGCTGTAGAGGGAAGGAAAACCATGTAAAACAGTGCCTAGCAGAGATGCAGTCCATCCCTGGAAAGCCTGTGTCTGAAAAATGGTGTACAGGTGTTTCTCAGCACAGAGCTGGGGGACTTCTTGTGTGTCTTCAAAGGGTGGCTTAGAGGAACAGCTGAGAGAAGTGATGGCTCCTTTGTTTCATCTGTCATGGGTCACGGAACGGGGCCAAGTTGAGAACAAGCCAGCTCACAGAGCACACAATCTGCAAAGAGGCACGTTTCAGCTTCCAGCATCTCATAAGAAACCACATGACATATGGAGGGAAAGAGGGACCACACACTTGGTGCTGCCCCTCCTGCAGTTGCACCTCTGATGGCAGCCACACCAGCCAGCGCTGCTCCCAGGGACGTGCCAGCAGTGACCAGGTGCTGCAAACTCGGGGGCTACAGGGAGCTCAGGCACAGGCAGCCAGGAAGGTGTCCAGCCCAGGGCTGCTCAACAGGAAAGCCTCAGCCAGGGCTGCAACCAGCACTTGCAAACAAACCTGCTGCCTCTCACACACATGAAGGGAAGCCAGTGCTGATGACATTTGCTTATTCACAGCTGGGGGGAGCTTAATCAAAAGACAACAGTAAATGCTGTTCAGTTTTCCTTCCTATTCCCTTCAGTGACATTCCACTTACTTTAAAAATACATGTCATAGCAAAGATTTATATTTAATGCTTTGCTTGTCACAGAGGGAAGGAGAAATGAGCTGCTGAGAAGTAAGAAACTCTGAGAGTGGGTATGGGGATTTATCCAGGAATAGTTTTAGGACTAGGTCCATCTTGAACTAATTTACCTAGAACTGAAGGCATTGCTCTGTGCTCACTCAGTGCAGGGATCATTCCACACACCAGACTTTTTTCTGCAAGACTGTGGGGAAGAGTGAATTCAGACTCCGAGGGAAACCTGTTGAAGGAAAAGGAAGAGTGTCCAGTTCAATCTGTCTCTAAACAATTTTACCAGTGGAACTGTTTCAGTAGAAGGACATTAGGTATTTCTCCTGTATAAGAGCCAAGAACCAGTACTTACATTGGCTTGATGCTAATGAAATACACGTAACAGTGTATTAAAGTAAAAGTTATTTTGAGCAACCTGTTAATATCTGCAAAAATTTTAAATTTCCGTTATGCACTTGATGACCCACTCCCGTTCTTTTGTTCTCCCTTGAGACTAATTATGGCATTGCCCATAACACAGTATGTTCCATTCAGCAAAAGGGCTCAGGCACTCGGATTTACATGGGCAAAAACTGCTGAGGACATTCTATAGCTCACTTTTCTGTATTTATATCTTTCTATTTCTTTCCTCTTGCACACATTTTTGGAAACTTTTTCCCATTTTGGATTTCATCTCAGCTGTACACTCATGAGACAATATATCACTCCCCCCTGTTCATTCTGGAGGTAATTTCATTGCTTTGCACTGCCAGTTTCATCCACACTTTTGGCAACATGGTGTGGAGCAGATTACCCAGAAATCTCTGGCTCTCACCTCAGGCAAGATTGGTCTTGTTTGTCACAGGCTACCTGTGAAGTCCAGATAAGCCTCCCCTTGCTGTTCAGAACAGCACAGCTCTTCAGGTACTCTGATGCCCTATGACACTTCACCTGTGGTCTATTTCAGATAATTCTGCCCTAAAATATGTTTCCCACCAGCCTTGTCTTGACTCATACTTGCAAGTTTGCTACTGAGCCAATGCTCTCTGCCAGCATAATGCTCTGAAACAGATAGTGCAAGCAATAAACAAGTTATGGAAGGCTTCAGAAGAGAAGCTTTGGGAAAAAGATCCACAAACAATGCATGTTTTACAGAACCCATGAAGGTCTTTTAATGACATATCCTAAACTTAAAATACTGACTGGGTAACCTGTGAGGTCCCTGTCCAGCTATCACAAATATAATGTCTACCAAGCAGGTTGTGCTATACCTTATTCTCTTGTTCTGCCTTCAGGATGGTTGCTAATTTTACTGTAGTGTGCTTCCTGGCTAGTTTAATGGAGAACTTGCACCTACAAAAATATGCATGAAAGAGTCCAAAGGGGCTAGTGTTCACAAAGAACGGGAAAAAACTTCAATATCATCGTTTCCTCCTGACCCTCAGCAGCAGCACTTACTGAGTGTGACAAAGCAAACAATTTATTGGGAGAATTAACCTTTACTTCTGTTAAAGAAAGCAAACTAATGTCAGTATTGCTTTGGGTCCTCTTGCCTTTTCTTATGGACCATTGTAACCAATATGTTGATCCTTCCATCTGCTTGTGTCAAAAAAAAAAAAAAGTTGCAATATGATATTAAAAACTGCCACAAACTGGGTCATTTTCTGAACAGTGAGGGAATAAGAACACCTTGTTCCCTAAGGATACTGCATAGTTATGTGACCTTTTTTGCTTGGCTGGCTCTTACAAACCACCAAGTGCCACCCCTTCTCTTCTCTCCACTGTTCACAGGACTTTCATCCCTGCACATCTCTCCTGCTGCAGTGGGAATAAAAGCAACTGAGTTGACACAAAGTCAGAATCCAAAGTTGAGACGGGCAAAGCACAGCCTAAAGCAACTTCACCTCTGCTTCCCTTAGGACTCTGTGAAGCAGAGTCATCAAAGCAGCACTAATACAAACACCCAACTGGAGGCACACGGCGTGTGGCTCTGCTCATGTAAGCATTCTGTGCTCTGAGACCGCACAAGGACATGTCATCTGAGGAGCCCAATGAAATGAAAAAAAAAGGAAAAAGACCGCAGCTAGCTCTACTCAGCTTTCTGCAGAGTGGCACCCCTTGAACACTCAGTCCTCTGCTTCTGGGGTCTCTAGGAGAGGCCATGGTTTTCTGCTTTTCAGCTTTTTCCTGTGGAAAGGCAACACAGAACTAAAATAATGGTGTTGTGGGAAGGACATCATGCTGAATCAGTCCTGGCCATCTCCTTTATCTCGGCTCTCCTGCTACCTTCTTCATGTCTTCTGGCCACATCCACAACTCTCAGAGGGAGCAGGGCTCAAACCCCTGCCTTACCACCAATTCCTGGGGCAGTGCTTCCCCCAGAGAGAGGAAAGCAGAAGAAGGTAAGTCTAAATCAGCCAGGGGAAAGGAGCTGCTGCCAAGAGTCTCCATGGGGATGCAAGGGACAGATAGAAACCCTTCTCTGTACACCTCGTGGATGTGGCTCCCTGCCACCACTACCCACCCTCTCCTGTCTGGGCCCCCTGCTCCCACCAGGGTAAAAGAGCATGAAAGAATTTGAAATGTAGCGTACTCACTACCTTGGGGCAGATGAATCAAAACAGAAAAAAACAGGAGCAATTTTCCCACTCTCTGGAAAAATTCAGCCTTTCACTGGAGAAGTAAGACCAGAAAAAAGAGTGCGACTGGGAGTAAGAAGAGGAGATTTGGGCACAGAAGGGGAAACACAGATAAGCAAGTATAACCACAGCACCACTAGACCTTCCTTCAGCTAAAAGAACCAACAAATGTCCCCAAGACCCAGGGAACAGATGCAAACGAGTGGATCCTGACCATTGCACTGTCCTGCAGAGAGTGGGGAGGTCCTGATAATAACATGGCACTTGTCAGAGTGACAATGACCTGTGGTGATGAGACACTGCTGATACTTCTAATGGACAGCCATCTTGAACTGCACCTGCTCTCTGATTCTCGTGGGGCTTACAGCTGCTTCCTGCATGTTGTACCAACCTGGGCATCATCAGGGCACAGTTTGCAAAGCCCCCACAGGCGAGCTGAATTGCTCTGCTGGCAAATTCTCATTGCTTTGCAAGATTAAACTCTGAGTCTCTCTGTGGTCTTTCCCTGAGGATTTGGCTCAGTTCCCAGTCAGATTCTGATCTCTTATCAGTGCTTTGGCCTCTGAGAATTGCACAGTTGTGACCAGCCTGAGGTTGCAGATTCAAAATCTACATTTTCACCTTTTTCCTCTGTTAAAGTTTTTTTGTATTTATTTTTTCATGCAAAGCAATCTTTTCTTTACATTTCCATAATGCAGATGAATAATTCTTCTGCACCAGTTAGCTGTACAGTATTAAATGCCCTGTCCTTCAGAATCAGTGACAGCCAGAAATAAAACTACCTCCTCACTTGGTTTGTGTTAAAACTTAGACACAGAAAAGACCAGTGATTGACTCTTCTCCAGTCTTAAATTTTCTCCTCTTTGTTTCCAGAAGTTTTGGCTGCCACTCGTACACTTTTTTTTTTTTCACTCTTCACCGCTGGACATCAGAACATTGGGCATCACCCAAAGAGCCAATTTCTGCTTTGCATTTCTCCTGCATCCATAACCTTCCTGCTTCAGAGGGGAGGTCATAGTCCATTGACTGGCAAGAGTAGCACAGGGACTTCTCCTGCAGCCCTCTCAGACCCAGCTGATTCCTACAGACCTCCTACTACCTGTCATGATATTTCCAAAGTCTCTTCCCACTGAATTGAAATATCCACCGATGTTCCCAACCATATATAACATCCTCAAATCCCCAGTGACTTTGCTCCACGAAATCCATCCTTCTGTCAAGGCAAGGTTTGTTTTTCCCTGTACTTCTGCAAAGCAAATGTAAGTTGTTCCTTTCAAATTTTCATTGACACAGCAACCACATTGATTATGTGGTTCATTATCAGCTTTCCTTTAACACTCCAGGTACCCTCCCACAAAATATTACAGTAGGATGTTCTCCAGGGCAATATCTTAGCTGCAGTACTTATTTCAGATCTTTGTTGCTTCCTTTTTTCAAGCCCAGCTGTCAAATTGGAACTGAGCATGATAAAGATTGTTTCAATGTCACTGAAAGAGCCAATTACTGGGCATACATGCACAGTTCTGAACATGCTACAGTGCAGAGTCCATACTCACAGCACATGCTCAGCCATGTTCACTCACTGGGTAGACACTCAGGTTAGATCTGCAGCTCCCACACAATGCCTCAGCCATGGTGCTTTCAGGGTGGGAAGATCTTAACTTGACCCTTCAAGCCTGTATCTGTGGACACTGATGAATATAAAACAATATTGAAGAATTAAACATTCACAATGTGTAATACCAAACACTTGGACTGAGAAATGTTCTTCCTTACCTTCGTGCATCTGCTTTATTATTTTTAACTGAGAACTACAATAGTTACTAATTAGAAATCCTATGGGACATTCTGGGACTGAAATTCACCTGTTTTTTTTTTTTTTTGCTTCTTGTGCCACCCACTGGAACAGGCTGAAAACACAAGTGAAAAGAAACATTCAGGATATTTCAAATCCAGCATATTTTAGTATGTTTAATGCATTAATATAACAACAGCTTGCAATATGCTCCAACAATTTTATTCCATTTTCATTAATCCAAAATATCTGCAAAGAAGTTTGTTAATCTCCTGACAAAATGCCTTCAAGACACTAAACCAGTCTGTCTTTCAGCACAAAGGGAAAGACAGTTCAATGATATACTGGTATTGATAAATTCTCTAGACTCTAATGACATTGTAGAGAGTACAGAGAATGTCTCATCTAACATAGTCCATCCACCTCCAGTCACTGGCAGGTGAGGAAGCAGGTGTGGAGAAGCTGTTAACCTTACGTGAGGAAGAAGGAGGTTACTCAACTAAGGAACTACAAGAATCTGTCTTGTTTATTCAGGCAAACTGAAGTCTGAGTGAGAATATGCCTCTCTCCAAATGCCTAATGGGCATATATTCCAAGGGAGTACAGCCTCTAGCATGGTGTTCACAGTGATTAATAAATTATTAATCAGGACTTAATTTAACCTGAATACCCGAGAAAATATAAGAGCATCAAAGCAGCGATTGAAGTCCTCCAGTAGGATAGATAATGACAGGCAACTGTACTTTTTTTTCATAAAGAACTTGAACCATTTCTGAAAGCTGTTATATGATAGGATTGTTTGAAATAACAAGGCATCACACATAGGGACACAGCCTCACATCTCTGTATGTTTACTGAGGAGCTGTATCCATCTTCTAGAAAGAGTGCAAACAACAGGAAGAGCTCAGTGTGAAAGCACCATTCAGAAAACAGCATTTAGGTTTTGGTTATCACTTTTTTTACCTAAGAACAAGTATGGCACAAAATACAAAAAACCCTGCACTTGAGACTCTTTCTAATGCCATCCCCAAAAGGCCATTTTGAGTAACTAGCCATTTAAAGTACCCACTAGGTTTCCAGCATAATTTTATTTGACCTTTTAATGAAAGAACAACATGTATAAAGCAAATTATTTCAACTCCTTAAAGTAACCTTTTACACAACCTAACCAGCCCAATGTCCAAAGTGTAATGTTAAGATTTGTCTTTCATAAATGTATGTCTCCAGTGCATTTTCTTATCTTGAAGTTTCTTTTTACCCAGTCTGACTGCTTATATTTTTTATGAAACACACAAGTTAGGGTGTTTCAAATACCTAATTAGGAAACAAGTTATTGCCAGAGATTAAAAAAAATAACAATGTTACTAAGTACTAATTACATGTTCTTCTATTTATAGAAAATATATGGAACTCGATAAAGTTCCTTAGTTTTTAAAGATTAGGTATCAGACATTGCTGGAAGCCATAGTTGTTCTCTTGCTATTATCCAAAATTATTATAATTTTGACAAATCTTTTTCCATTTCCTACAGTAAGACATGTGTGTGTGTGTGTGTGTGTGTGTTTGTTATGTCACACAAACACAGTAACAATTCATAATTAAAAAAAATACATCCGAAGAAGCTGCAACTTCCCTTATTCCTTACATCTCTTCCCTTATTATGTGCCACTTTCTTAAACCGTCTGGGCAGCAAGAAGCCCATACCAAGGTGCAGAAGACCAAAATGCAGGGCCCCCAGCACCATCCAGACACAGATGCCACAGGAGTTACACCTATCTTTGAAATAATGACTTTCCACATATCAGTTTCCAAACTAAAAATAAGACTACTGTTTTACCTGCATTTTTCCTCAGAGAGTTCTTTAGGTATATTAACACATCCACCATCATACAATGAAGCCACACAAAAAGCCAATCTCTGTGGGCAGAAAGTAACTCCACTTTGTAAATGTTTGACAACAATCATAAATTACAGTAAGAGGTATTCATCTAAATTTACTGACTACAATTAAACATCAGGGCAAGTGCTTTGGCACATTAGTCATGGTGCCCCAAAACCCAAATGAAGGGTCAGAGTGGCTGAACACCACTGATGTTCTGTCTGCTTTAGCTTAGCTTACAGTGTGCCACAGGGGCAAACCATGGCATAGCAAGGCAGAAATTGGGACATTTGCTTCAGAAATGCTCTGCTTATCCAAAATTAAATATTAACATAAACCCACCCCAACACTATTTCCTCTCTCACTGCTTTCTTACTAACTGAACTGCTCTTATTGTATAAATTTATTCCTTAGGAGCACCAAATTTTACTGGTTGAACCAAAAGACTGATTATATTCACACCAATCCACCTCCATAAGCATGTTTATCTTCTGAGCTTGAGTTATTTAAAATAATGATCCCTACAATGGAAAAATAGGGAAAATCTAGAAGAACCAGAAACTTAAGGTCCTTGTTTCACTATAGGTCTGTCTATGAGAGTTAATCTCAGCAGGATTAATTTCATTTAACACCTAGCCATGCCACTGCTGCCAAATTAGGTGAGTAGGTATATTAATCCAACCGAAGAAACGTGGGAGCACACTCTGCATGTGACTCACCCCAAATGCATAGTTAGAGGTATTAGGCTAAGAAATGTTATTTTGAAATATGTAAAATAACTGTAAAAACATTTTTAAAATCTTCAGCTGAGAATGGTTATTTTAAAAATTAAGAAAAAGGAAGGGGGAAAATATCATTCATTTCAAGCTCCTGAGAAAAGAAAAACATCAATTCTTTAACCTAAATCTGTTTTCAGTCTGTTTGTTTCAGCACCTCAGGTCAGAAACCTCTCTCCCTCAAAAGATTCCTCAGGAGTTCTTCTGATGAAAGGCTGTCCTTTGCAGTGACAAAGCTCTGTCAGCCTAAGATTTTGTGCTGCTGAGACCATGCAAAGTTGTCAGTACCTTAAAAAGAGGAAAAAATGCATAACACTTTTCCTCCAGCAGCCTAGAACACGTTGGGGTTGTTTTTCATCATCATCATCATCATTTTATTATTATTGTTGTTGTTGTTGTTAATAATGTTGCTATTATTATTATTAAATTTAACCACAGGTGTCAGATAAAAGAGTTTGGTAATTATTTAAGGAATACAATTACATTGCTCACTCTCCTTCTTAAGCTCTCTATAAGAGAATCCAACGGGACTTCAGGAAGCGCTATTGTGACCATCAAGAACAGTTTATTTAAAATGTATTTCAGCAGATCTCAGAGCTAGGAAACTGCAGGCTTACGTTGAGTGACTTGAAAAGACAGAGAGCCTTGCCAGGAGGGAGACCCTGAGTTCACCTACCAACACATGCACCTGCCAAGAATAATAGAAACGATAATAAAAATAAAAATGCAAAAACATGAAAGTTACACTGTGTTGACAGGGCTTCAGTAAAATTTCAAACAGAGAGGCTCTATCACTAAGTCTTCCCACTGAGCAACATTTATAGTTATTACTTTCTTGCTGCTGGCAGCAAACCTTTATAGACGTTTTGAGAATACATCCAATATAGGAAGTGGCCTGTTGTTTTTTCTTTCTTCCAGATACATTATTGATATTTCAGGAGAGTAATTGAACTTCTCAGCACCAACTTGTTTTTCTCCATAAACTACTGTCCCCTGTAGATACACATTTTTTCAGGGCCTATGTTCAAGTAACTGTAAATCCTACACCTAAATGGAACTTGTATTTTGTCAGCTTTTGCAGGAGAAAAAAATGGCATCCTAGCTGTAAAACATCTGACAGCATTAAAACTGTGCTGTGTTTTGTCTCTTTCTCACAAGTACACACACTCTCACACACTTTTCATTAAAGTCTTTCCTCAAAAGCATAAGTCACCAAACTTTTGTTTCACTCCACCCAGGTCAACCGTTTTCCTCATTTTGCTATGAACATAAGCAACATTAATACTCAAACAGTGATTCATAATAAAGAAGTTAAAGTAAATAACAAAAACAAACAAAAAGCCATGGTGGAAAGCAGTCTAGAGGATCACAAAGAGATGTAGCTCCATTCTCAGCACCCAGCACCCAGCAAGTCTCTCCTTCTGTTTCACACTTCAGTGGGTACAGGACACAAACAGTGGTGATCCTCCCATCAAGTAAGTATTTATTCACAGCCAGCTTTCTGCCCCAGAAGATGCATATTTAAAGTGGAGAAGTCAAAGGAGTATCTTTCCTACCACTACTTAAGGAATAGAAAACCTTTCCCTCACAAGGAAAATTAAGAGAGAGGTTTCTGCTGGAAAGAAAGTCTGCAACTTTCCAACTAGGTCAATTCGTTACATGCTATAGCTGAGATACAGCAGCATGTAGTATCACCACATGGTGCCTTAATTTCAATCCTCTCTGTAGACCCAGAGGCCCCAGCCACAGATGTGGTGACAGGGAACCCTGCCTTGTAGGAAATTAGTAGACTACAGGTGGCAAAGGAAAGAGACACTGTACCAGGAATGCAAGCCTTGGTTGGATTATCCCCACAAGGCACATTATAGTGGTACTGACACACACGGTGTCTGCAGCCCCCATTTCTCCAGAGTCCTGGTAGCAGATCAGCTGTCAGCAAAATGGAGCAGTCACAGAGCAGAGGGCTCAGAATGTCCCAGGATATAGCAGGCTCTGTAATGTCATTTTTATGTTATCTCTGATACTGGTTTCCTAGAGCTTTTGACAAAACACAAGTGATACCAATGCCTGTTTAAGATTGCTGCCTGTCAGTTGCATTTTTTGCTCAGGTCATTACAGTTGAGCTGATGGGAAAGGGTTGTGGTTTCCTGAACCCAGTGACAATGGGTAACAGGGAAGAAGAGAAATTTTCAGAACTTATGATTGTATTCCTAAGCTTTAAAGCTAGAAACTATAGGGGGACAGTGGGGGGGGTTGCCATGCACATGCGGAATATGAAAAGTCTGGTGTTATCAAAGGGGGATGGTGACAAGAAACTGCCACACAGTGGGATGAAAACACTGGAACATCTACGGTTTGCAGGACAAGGATGCTTCTGAGTGGCAAATGTTTGGGCTGGCCTGAGCTAGAGCTTAAGTGGTTTGTGATCTAAATAAGGACAAATTTAGTGAGCAAACAATAGTACTGACAAATGGACAATACTGCTGAAGGAGACTCGTTCCTTCCTTAGGAAGCGGGGGGGTGGTGCTCGTGCACTTAGAGAGAAAGTGGATAGTGTCAGAGTAGAGTGGGGGAGAGGGATCCTTGGTAGAAAGAGTGCAACAAGAATGGGATCATGGGGAAGATATAGTAGAAAGAAGAAGAAGCTCACAAAGAAAAAATATGCTAGTTTTCTTCCATATTTTCATGTACAAGAAGACTACATAAAAATGAGAAAAATTGTCTTTATTTTTCAACACCTCACTACCACTTCCTTTCTCCTCCCCAAGAACACACCTTACCATCAGTCACAGTGCTGTCCTCCTCCTCTTTGAAAATACAGTTTATCTTCACTGAAGAAACCACAGAAGAGGATCTCACACAGTCCAACTAGATATCATAGCTCAAGCCAGTGCCAAAGGAAAATTGTAGTATGGAACCATCTTATCGAACATGATCCTTTTGAGGGTTGATTGAGCGATATTTTTATGTTAGTTTGAAAACAGGATGAAGATAATGATGATAACACACTGATGTTTTGGTTGTTGCTGAGCAGTGTTTACACTATGTCAAGGACTTTTCAGCATCTCACCCCACCCCACCAGGAAGGAAGCTGGGGGACACAAGAAGCTGGGTGGGGACACAGTCAGGAGAGCTGACCCCAGCTGGCCAAAGGGATATTCCATACAATATGGCATCATGCCCACTATTTCAATTAGGGGAAAAGCTGGCTGGGGGCAGCTACTCAGGAATGGGGATCAGTCCCCAGGTGGTGAGCAATTGCATTGTTCATTGCTTGTTTTTATAACGTAATTATTTTATCAGTAACAGGAGGAGGATGAGTCTTTTCCTTTCCCTTTCTGTCCTATTAAACTGCCTTTATCTCAACCCAAGGCTATTTTTTTCCCCAATTCTGTCCCCATCCCACTGAGGAGATGAGTGAGCAAGCAGCTGTGTGGGATTTAACTGTCTGCATGTTAAAGCACAGGAGAAAGATTGACAGTTTTCATTGGATATTCCTACATCAATTTTTAGATTTCTAGTCTAAAAAAAAAAAAAATCAAACCCACATACATGTAAAATACAATTGTTCAGAAATCTTGGCCAGAAAGCATAATACAAATGCTCTGTTTATTATCTGTGGCTCTTTTTAAAGGATTTATTTTGTGTTTGTATTTCCTTGTCCTGGCCTAATGCTAAGCAAAATGGAAAAAAGCATTAAAAATTAAGCCTCAAAAACATTTATAAATCTTGTTTTCAGTCTAGACGTACAAAGGAAGAGTTTGCACACCTGTCCACACTTGGAGTGATCTCACCAAGCTATAGTTCAGCAAGCAAGTCAGAAAAATAAATCTCAGAGAAGAAGATGGCAGAAGCATTTAATGACAAATATAAGAGCATTTGGAAATACTTACAGACTTACTGTGAGCAGATAATAAGGCTAAATACTTTTAATAAATTAGTCATTCTGAATTACATATTCACCTGCTGCAGAAATCTACTGTGATCAGTAATCTCTGTCCTTGAAGTAAATTAGTACCTTGCTAAGTGGGTTTCTTCTACAGGGATGACCTGAACTTGCATGTGCTGAGTATTGTGACAGTCAGAGAAAAGCTCAGTTGTTGTAATTTACTCAACGAGTCTCTGAAGCACCTGCCAGGAAGAATAAGTATACAAAATATAAGCAGATTTTTGGGGGAGAGAATGAAAAACAAACAAATAAACAAATGTTCAATGAGAAAATGCAAACACAAGAAGGTGCGAGTATGAAGTCCCATTTCCATCCAAGACACTGTGAGCAAAGAACATGAAGCCTACCTAAATCCCTACAAACCTACAACCACACTAGAGCATGCCCAGAGTACCAGTACCCTTGCACCCTACACCCTTTCTTGAACATCCTTCCTATCTTCAGGAGGGATGCTGGAAATGTGCCTGGAACAAAGTAGCACATGCCAGAGAGAGGAGAAGGCTTCACCAAGAGGTGACTCAATCATGCTTTACAGTTCATTATCTCTCTCTCTCTCTTCCATGGGAGCAGCAGAAAACCTGAGACAAGATTTTCTTTTTCTTTGCTTTTGAAAGATTTAATCTAGCTACATATCACTAATCCTGTTGGAATGGGTCCAGAGAAGGGGCACGAAGATCATGAGAGGAATGTAACACCTCTCCTTCACAGACAGGCTGAGAGAGCTGCGGTTGTTCAGCCTGAAAAAGGGACGGCTCCGGGGAGATTGCATTGCAACTTTCCGGAGGATTTGTAAAAAGGAGGGAGAGGGCTTTTTTTATGTGGTCAGATAGCAACAGGACAAGGGCCAGTGGTTTTAAACTGAAATATGGTAGGTTTTGTTTAGATGTTAGGAAGAAATTCCTTACTCAGAGAGTGAGGCTGTGGATACCTATCCCTGGAAGTGTTCAAGGTCAGGTTAGATGAGGCCCTGAGCAACCTGATCTAGTGAGTGGCATCCGTGCCCATGGCAAGGAGGTTGGAATTAGATGGTCTTTAAGGTCCCTTCCAACCCAAACCAGATTCTATGAATCTATGATAAACTCAGTATGGCCCCTGTTTCTCTTTTGCATGAGTCTGGTGTCTAGGCTGTGCTTGGATTAATTCTTCCTGGCTTAAACATGCTCAGGCCAGCACACCCAACAGACTAGAGCAGCAGATAGGAATCCACAACCACATGAGACAAGTTTATACCCTACATGGTATGCCACCACAAGCTCTGAATACCCATGTACCTCACCCACTGCTTTTGCAAGCTGGAACAGCCACCAGCTGCAGAACTGAATCTTCCATACTGGGTAGGACCTCAGAAATAATCACATGTGAGCAAAATCCAAAAGTAGCAAGTAGAAATTCTTGGTTAAGGACACCTGCAAACTTCCATAATACACTTCTGAGTCACCAATCACCGCTCTCTCAAAACGAGAATGTTGTTTCTAACTTGATTCTGGCAGCCAAATGTCAAATTTCCTTTGGCTCACAGAATGGTCACCTTACTTGATAAGGAAATAAGTACTTAAATCACACCATGATGGCAGTTTTGGGGATCAACATGACTCAGGATCTGAAGCAGAACCCAGAGCTTCCTCATTTCTCTGTAATGTCTTCTGATTAAATTCTAGAGGAAGGTTGCTTTCCCTTTAAGGTGACCTAAAAGTTATTAAGGCCTGTTCCAAGCTCTCTTCTGTATTAGGTTAAACAAGGTGTAAAGGAGAGCAGAGTCAACTCCTCGGCTTTGTGAGTGTCAGACAACTTCACACTTGAAAAGCATGAAATTAATGATTAATTAGTTCATTCTCTCAATACCTACACAGGAAAACAGGTACCCAAGTCCCTGTAGTGCACATCATAATGAAACGGCTCCTGCTCTAACTCAATGCTCAATGTAGTGTGCTACAGTCCCAAGGACCTCCCGAGGACTCATTGCCTCCATATGCTTCCAAGGACTCTTAAAGTAAGTAACCCCACCAGCACATATGAGAACTGCCAATATATTTGCCATCAAAACACATGAGAGCTGCTACTCTGTGTTGGCATCAGCCAGGAGCAGAATAAGAAAAAAAGCTGAAGAAAAACACTCACACATGGAAAGGTTAGTTGTATCTGTGCTGCACCTACCAAACCTGCAAAGAAAATGTTGCTATTTGACTGTGTTGCTATAAACCTTTCAAGGATTTTCTTGGGAATGCCTTTGCCCATTTCCACACTCCAGCTTATTGGGATAGCTGAGAACTATAATGCTTGTTTGGGAGATAATTTCAACTGTCTCTAAAATAGTATTTTTAAGTTAGTTTTTAAAGACTGAGAAATGTCAAATTGCAAATTTTCAGGTGCTGATTTAGAAGTAAATTTCTTCTGGCAAAATGTTTTTATTCTTCTCCACAGAAGGAGGGAACCCTGTGCTGGGGTAGTGGTTCTAAATGCTTTTCTAAAATCCTTTCACTCTTTCCCTCCAAGCCCTTCTTTAGGTATATAGCATTCAATCTGAAAAATTACTGTATGAGAAATAATGTGCTTTCAGGAGCAGAATAATTTATAGTAACAAAATTTATAGTTTTTTTGAACTGGCAGCCCTTAAAAGCTGATCAGAACAAAGGAAGTTAGAACAAATTCAAACCACAATATATTTCTAAGCCAAACACATATGGTGGAAAAGCAATGCCCATAGCAGATTTACCACTCCTATACTTGTATCTCATAAAACAGAGTGTATAAATTTCCTTTTTTTTACAAGCAAACTCACCATAATACTTTTCCTCATTATTTTCATGAGGCAAGTCCTCTACCATTTTCACAGTATAAAAAATCAAACCACAATATCATTTGATTATGTTTTAACTGAACTGACATATAATAGAACCTTTTCTGAAATAATTTCTGTCCCCTATCCCTGTTGTTGTCATCTTGTTCAACTGTTGCACATCCCTCCATTTGAATAAAAGGTCCAAAAATTCTTGATCTTCCATTAATCTCCTCCATTCACATAAACATCTTTTTTCTACCATTCAATGCTCTCCCTTTTGTTCAATCCAAACCCAAACCTGAATCCTACTTCTCAGTTTAGGATTGGACTAAGACTCCACTTCTGACCCACAACAAAAATGTTCTCTGAGGACAGATCTTTTGGCTGCCCTACCCTGCCTTTGGATGCCCATTTCCAACCCCACTCCCAGCCACACCTCTAGGCTCTCTCTTTCACTGAATCCTGACTTTAACCCAAACCCTGTTTTCCAGCTCAGGCTGTTTGCAGCATGTGATCCACAAGGGTCTAATTTTCATTAAATAATTTACCCATTTAGTATTGAATTTATGTCCACTAATCTGGGAATAAATATTCACCATCTCTCCATTTTGGCTTCCCTTCCAGAGGGTCATGTTTATTCAACTTCTGAGCTAAGAAAAATTTTTACCACCATATAATTAATATGAACAAACTCTGGCTTAACTTAAGCAATTAATAAAACTCGGGCTCGAGCATCTGTGAAATTCTGTTAATGGGCATCATGTCAAGCTAGGATCCTTTAGACTAGCTGTTCTTGGAGATTTCTGTTGTGGCTGCAACTCTTAAAGCACTTTAAAATACACAGCAACATACTAACCACAGGCCAAAAACTCTAGTGGAAGTACATTAATGTATACAGGCAAAAATTACCCTAATTTTTCCAAGGAGAAGTTAGGGAGAAACTTCAGAAACTCAGAGGCCATATAATAATTAAAACATGGCAGTATTCACAGTTGTCTGAAGGTGAATAAGAAATAATGAAACAAGACTAAGAAAGACATTATTTTGCCTTGAAAAGCTGTTATTGTTTCTAAGGTTAGAAAGTGACTTCTGGTACCTATATTGCAGTAGAAGAATCAAGGGTGAAACAAAATACATTAGTCAACAAAAAGTAGGTAAAAATCAGCTTCACTGAAAAGTTATGAACTTATAATTTTAAGGAGAGCAGGTGGCTGGGCCATTGCAAACTTCAGAAGCATATTAGGAAAACTATTGAAACTGGTACCATTTGACCCTGAAATATCAGGTCCTCTTTTTTAATAATTTTTGCAGCAAAATCACTGCAATTTGATAGGCTGGTATTTAGCATGAATTGTATATTATAGACCATGAAAGACAAAGTGTTTGATAAAATTTAAAAAAAAATTCCAGTACCTTGCATAGACTAATGCTTGCATGGGAATGAACTCTCCCAGACAGGACAATGAGCCAATGTTTGTGGTGACAAAACTCCATTGCAAAGGTCATTGAACATGAAATGTAATTTCATTTAAGTTATCATCAAAATCTTCACCACATCAATGACAGAAAACAGTGCAACTAGAACCCCTTTGAGGAATCCCCTTTCTGAGAAACACACATGACTTTTTAATAGGGCACTAATTGATACACTTTCTTGATAGACAGGAGTGTCTAACTCTCAAAATTAAAGCTTACTGTACATCACTGAAATGTAGGCTACCAACTAACTTTAGGGAAATTCCAAAAAGTTTAAATGATGATCATAAAGACTCATGCTCTTAAATTCTTTAGATGCTTTTGAAAATCCTGGCTTAATTTTCATTCCTGCAGTGTCGCAGTGACATCCAGTGGTCAGTAAGATTACTCTTAAATTGGGCTCCAACCCTACCAAAATTCAAGGGCATCCTTACCTGTGTATGCTATAAGCTGATTCATATGCTTTGTGTATGTAAGTTTTCACAGAACTGGTATTTGATTAAGCACTGACTCAGCATTTGAAAAAATCAGAAGGATTGTCAGAGGCAAAAGGAATGTTCCCCATATTTCTTTATTTTGGATCACTGTCCTTCCATAATTCTGTCTTTGCAGGATTCCTGTTTGGGCTGCAAATTATTTAAGCCTGCTCCCAAATTTACATCCTCCCTAAATGCTAATAAAAATAGCAATTCATCTGATGTTTGTACTGTCGTAGCAGCCTGGAGGTCTGCCTTAATAGATTTAGACCAAGACAAGGACTCAGATCCTGAAGTTCTGCACCAAACATGTGACTAAAAAAAAAAAAAAAAGTGCAAACTAAGCCAGCAAATACCAGGTCAACTACAAGACTGGAGGTCATTGTAATAGACACACACAAGTTCCATCATTATTAGAAGACAATTGTGAGGCTACGGGCAGAAACTCGTAACTTTGTTCAGAAAGAGAGGAACAAAAGCTCTAAGGAGAGAGAAACTGTGGTGCAGCAGCAAAGTAATCAGTAAGCAGTCACTGGAAGAGAGGGCAGAGAGCAGATCAAAAGACTTTGGCACTGGTACCCAAAACATCTTAAAAATGCCAAGGGTCAGTCTTATTGGCAGGACTGAAATGTGAGAAGCTGGTGGTTAGAGTCCCCAAAATCTAGGGAAATAGTAGGAAGAGGCAGCTGGAGGCTTAGAACCACCAAGCAGAGGGAAAGGACTGAGGAAGAGGATTTGAGTAAGCAGTAGCTGACTGCACCACCAAAGGAAAAAGAGCTGGGCTGTGGCAGTACTGAGAAGGAAGGGATCAGGAGAGAGAACAAAGAGTCAGTGCTGCCAGTATAATTATCAAGAATGTATCAACTCAAAGCAAAACAACACTAGTCACTCAGCAAAAAGGTAGTTCTAGCATATTTCAAGGTTTGGCAATAAATTCCAAGTTGCTTGATGCTGCTATATCACTGAGGAAATAATTATTTTCTACTCTAATCACAATTAGCTTTGCAAAAGATTAATGAAAGAAACAGCATGCCTTTCCCTCCTGTTCCTTCACAGGAATTTCTTGCTCTTAGACAGTCATTTTGGAATATCAGGGAGAAGTAAAGATTACAGAGGAGAAAGACTGTGTA
This sequence comes from Pachyramphus minor, assembly GCA_013397135.1. Classification (NCBI taxonomy): domain Eukaryota; kingdom Metazoa; phylum Chordata; class Aves; order Passeriformes; family Tyrannidae; genus Pachyramphus; species Pachyramphus minor. The sequence goes on from VYXB01006837.1 coordinate 104,660, forward strand.
GTGGGTCATGTACTGGTTTGCTTTCAAGATTCCTGCAGGTTTCATCAAGGGATCTTCTCACCCACTTTTAAGGCTGCACAGAAAATTAGTGTCAGATCCAGCACGAAGTGCAGAAAGCCTGGTGTTAAAGCTCCTACACTAAACTAATGGATTAAAAGTCCTTTTGGGAAGTGCAGTCAGTTTGGGGGATATAATGAGCTCTCACTGCCGTTCCTGGAAGGAATATTTCTGTGAGCAACATTATTTTCAGCTCCCATACTTTAAAGAATTATTGCTTTATTCTTCATTCAGTAAATTCATGTTACCAACTTTCTGCCTGTTTCACTCACTGCCATGAAGACATGCAAAGTCATTATGTGGGTAACTGTTTATGCTGTAGGAGTTCCCCTCTAGCACTGTCTCCTCTGCTATGTCTTGATAAAGCGTTTTCTCAGGAAATCACTAATTCTTATCAGTCTGGATCCCAATGAAAGGGGTTTATATATGTTGGGCTGAAGAAATGTAGAGGTTAAACTGTAACATTAGGGAATTTGTAAAAACCTGCAACAATGTATTTCTTTGATGAAACATATGAATAATTGCAGTCTCTGGAATTGCAAAGAAGAAGGAGGTATTTTCTTAAAAGAGGAAGGGAAGCACTGGTTGTGTACAGAGGATTGCCCAAAAAAAGGTAATAGTCAAGCTAAATGACTTGCTGCCATCTATTGACCATGAACCTTACAGTGTCCAAGATTTTCAATAAGATGATGAAAAGACAGTAAAATCTTGTAGGACAATCAATACCTTTGTGTGATGAAGTCAAAATAATTTGTATATGACCTATTCCTGTCTTAGCACGTTCCTGAATTTCCACTAAAAGCTAGGTCAGCTGTTTGTACATTGCTTTTCTCATCGTCTGAAATTTAAAACAGCAGTTTCTCTTCCATATCAGAGTATGCAAGACGTGAAGCACTCTGCTTTCAAGGACATCACACTGATGCCAGCTGAGCTTGATAAATGACTTCATATAGATTTGTTGTTCATGCCAAAATCTGTCCCCTTCTCTAAAACAAAATGAAGTAAACTAGCATCATAACTTCCTATCCAGAATTATTGCCATATCTCCAAATGAACCCCTTTTTTATGTGTTTATTTACCAAGGCATTAAAATAGCAAATCACTTCTTTATGACAAAATTGTATCCCTGGAATAACAGGCTAAGGCATGATTTCTGATAGAGCAACAGCTCCTCTCCTTGATAGCAAGCACTTGCAGGAAGAAACAGAAGCCCATTCATTCTGGAGGTTTCTATTAGACAGACAGGCATTGATGTAAGCAATTGATTCATTTTTTGCATCATTGAGGTACTCCATTTAAACAATGTTTTGTTTCTTTTGCTGTACCCAAAGTAATACAATAAAAGGTAACTATTTCCTTGACGGTTCGAGACGGTTTCTCAGAATCCAATTATGTATCAGCCAAGCTGTGTCTTATAAAGAGCAAGTTAAGGTCACCAGCAAGTTGAGGAAATCACTTGTTTCCAACAAACATTTCTTCAGACAACTGTCAGCTCCAGCAAGGGTGCTCACCAGCCCTCCTGATTCATCTCACCTCAGCTCTGCATCTAGAGGTGAACAGTGGAACGAAGGACCAAGCAACACTGATTTGATAACAACAGTCAAAAAGCAAATTCAACTGTTACATCAGAGATAAAGCTTCCTGGACCACATCTTGACCTCAGTGACACTCATCTTCATCCAAAGGAATATCAAAGCCTTTATCACAACACAAACAGAACTGGTCCATTTAAGTAAAACTTCTGAATTTGTGCACTACTGAAGTCAGCAGAGGCATGAAAAGCAGTATTAAAGAGCAGAAAATCTGGCTCAGAACTCTCCAATCTGGGCTTTTATTTTACCAGCTATAGAGATATGAAGAGGCAAATAGCCTGAATTTTCTACAGTGGAAAGTCTCCATAGGAAAATAATAGTGGTGCATAGTACAAAGGATAATTCAGCCTCTGAAAACTATTTCCATTGACCAGAATAGATGCATATTGCTGGATCAGTTGTTTTGGAAACAAGGAAAATTGAGGGTTTATTATTATATGTCCCTGAATTTTAGCAAGTGTTGCTATCCTGTCCTTTCATGAAGCTGTATGAATGTGTGAAACATGAGGGACTTTGGCATTGGGTGCTACAGATTCTAAGCATCAAGTCCATAAATCACTCTCCCTGCTGCACTTACAAAGCAGAAAGCCTCATTCTCCCCTCACACCTTTAAGTTCATGCAGAACACTTTAGGGCACATGGAGTGATCAAAACCATTTCTCTTGTCACAATTGTCTTGTTTTCTGTCCTTCATCCTGTTCCATAACCTAGTCACTCCATACATTAGTGCCTCACAACGTTTTTGAGTAGATCTGGGCTCTTCCCTAGGCAGCTGCAAATCATTGACTTCCCTGGTGAACAAAACCAGGAACATTCCTCTTTGTAGATGGAAGATAAAGTTTCTGTATTTATAGAACTCTACCAATTCCCCTGATTTTAGCAGACAATCAAATAAGGAATATAAACCACTTTTCATCTTCCAGAAACAGATGGTCAAAGATGAGCCTCCAGAGATGGAGAGATGCTATGATAGCTAAATATGGATCTGTTTAAAAGCCTCCAAGTGTCACAGCAAGCAGCAACTTTAAAAAACAGTCATGTGCCACTAAAACAAATTTGGCAGCACGTACTCACTGCTTCCTAAAGCCAGCATTATGGGTCAGTTCTTGGGAGCCACAGCCAGAAAAGAATTACTCCTTCTCAGCTGTCTGACAGTCCTAGAAGACACGTACTTTTCCTCTCAGCCACCTGAGCAGCCTCAAAGGAGCAAACTGGGCAGAGAAATCTCTCAAAGTCTGAGATTCAGTCCTGTAAATTTTTATTTCTACCCAGTAAACTGAACTATAAGCAATAAGCAACACGTATTTATGGGCCACTTGTAAAAGATAGCAAAACAGTAAATAAAAGTACCTGCTTTGATATATCAGCAGCTTCACCTTCATAGTCAAAAATCTCTCAGTGTTTATGCTATACACACTTAAGGTGATTTTTTTTTTTTTTTTTAACTGGGAAGGCAGAGTGCGCCCCAGTGTATTCAGAAGCATCATCAGCTTGGTCTCAGCTAGCAAAATAACATGATCATTGTATGAGTCATGAAAAGTGCTATTTCCTTTAATTTGCTCTCTTCAGAAGCCATAGGCACTATGGAGGTTTCACTGCCATAATAAAAAGTGAATCCTGAATTGCCATAGCATCTGAGAGCAGTATCCCTTTATATGGTACCTTTATAGGAAACCATCCTATGTTATATAAACGACCAAACAGGTGCCATACAGAATATACAACAAACCAGTTCAGTTCATGCCTGAGAACAAGCTTAGTTTGTAAGTGACCAGGCTTAAAAATATCAACACTCACACTTGAATACCATATACATTTATTTTGCTTAGATAATGCTAAGTAGCACAGCTGTCAAAAATGGTTATAATTTAAAGTAAGCATTCAGAATATAATGTTCTATATTGGTATCATTCCTGAGAATAAATTTTGGGTGAGAATTATAGTGCTGATCATCTGAGATGAAATTGTACATAAAAACTACTCAAAACCCAAACAATTAATGCTTGAAGACAAAATCCTTTATAAAACTACCATAAAGAAAATACGAATATAAACATGAACTCTACTTAGAACCAAGAAATTTAGCCTACAAAATGTCAAAAAAAACCCCAAACTCAGAAATTAGTTGCTATTTGGAATAATATTTTTAAATAATTTCTGAATTAATTTAATGAAATTCTGCATCAGAAAAAAAAAAGGGGGGCAGGAGAAAATATTAAAATAGAATAATTAAATCATAGAATCATAGAAACAATAAGGTTGGAAAACCTCTAAGATCATCGAGTCCAACTGATAACTCAGTACTACCAAGTCCACCACTAAACCATGTCCCCAAATGCCACTTTTAAAGACCTCCAGGAATGATGAGTCCACTTCTTCCCTGAGCAGCCTGTTTCAGTGCTTGACAACCCTTCTCGTGAAGCAATTTTTCTTAATATCTGAACTAAATCTTTCCTGGCGCAACTTGAGTCCATTTCCTCTCATCCTGTCGCTTGGGAGGAGAGACTGACATATTCCCTTCTTGAACTTTTTTTTTCAATGAGAGGTGAAAGTTTGGTTGATAATGTTTAATCATTGGCAGTCCACCTCCAAAATGTAAAATATTGGCTGAGTCAGAAAGTTGTTCTGGAAACATTAGTCCCAGTGGTTAATGCACAGATCAATATCTGTTATCCTGGACTATCATGAGATGGAAATGACCATCTCTCATTTTACAAGGTAGTCAGGACATAGCCAGCAAACACAGACAGACATAATAAGTGAGCACTAGGAAAGTTTATGGGCCCTAGACTAGATGCCACTAGACTGGATGAAACTTCACTGCACAGCTAAACAGGGGGACTTCAGTAGTCCTACTTAATATGAGCAACAGGCAAAGAATCTGAGCCTTAATGAATGCCAGCAGTGGGCAAAGGGTGCATAATCCAGGCAGGAGCAATTATTAACTATTGGAATCCTCTGCTTACCTCCTACTTGGTAAACAGCATAGACACAGCTGTAATGGAAGACTTTTACTGGGCAACAAACCGTGACTTCTTACCGTGGAGCCTCAAGGTGTTCGTAATTTTATTCGAGCATGTAGTATTTGTTTGGATTTATCTCATACCTAAATTCCTAATCTAAAGAAGAGAAAGATATAAATCCTCATTTTGACCAGCAGGTGATTCTTCCTGAAGAAACAGCTCTCCCTGCTGGTTAGTCAAATGATTTATTATGGCATCGGGTTTGACTCGCATTATTATTTCTGATGGAAGATTTTATTTATTTCAGAGCTAATGTGTGAGAGTTAAATCACATTTCTCCATCTCCAGTGACAAAAAAAGTTAGAGTTGATTTATTTAAGGAATACATTTAAAACAAAGAAAACCAAAAAAGCATGAAGCACCAAAGTATAAATCATAAATACAATTTTTAGCACAGATGTTCTTGCAAAGGAAAATGAAAAAAGAAAACACTTGTCTCCAATAGTTAATACAAGGTAAGTGCTATTCAGAGAGCAGTTACTGCTTTTCTACTAGTACTAGAGCACCTCCATGCACAGTCTGAACCTATATTCTACTGTAAGTGCCTCCATGAATAAAACCCCTTTGTCCATTTAGTTGAACAGCAGGACATACCGCTTCTGAACATGCAGACAGCTTATTTGACAACAGCTTACAGTATGTAGCAAACACAAATTATTACTTTGGTACTTACTGTCATAAGAGTTACTGCAACGGCAAATTATTTGGTAACCCTGCACATAGGATTATAGCATCATGTTAGAAGTAATCTCATTACAAAAGAAGTGCTTTCTTGATCATAATCCTTTATTTGTAGATACTCCTGACACTTTGTTGGGAGGGGTGTATGTGGCAAGTTAGTATTCTTCAGAGATTGATGGCAAACTCTTTTTTATAGGCAACAAAATGATTTTTGAGATACATGGGCATACGAAAATATATTTTTCAATATTTTAGAAATACTGTGTTTTGTGACCTTGGCACTTGAGTCAATAAAAACAGACTTAAAAGTTCCAGGTCTCATTCTTGGATCAGTCATAATGTAATTTTAATTCTCTTCCAAAGGTGGCAACTGAGGACTGCTTTGGTTTTCGGCAAACATGAGATGCAGAAATCTGACTGGGGCAGCAGGGATAGGGGGAAAGGTTGCTCTAGTTTACACTGGTGACAGTTTCCAGGCAGAGATGAGTTAGGTACAAGACTAAGAGGAAAACAAATGATATCTGTATCCAATGAGTCCGGAACATCAACATTACACCTGAAAACAGAACTCAGAATTGGACAGAAATGCAATACTATTGAAGACTGGTTTCTCAGTTGCATGCCAGAAACTGTTTTCATTTGTCATGGCATCATTTAGCTTTGAAACACTGTGTACATTTAAATAGATAGATACAAACAAAACACTCACTTAAATCTCATTCATCTTTGCAATACTTCCTGTCACCAGGGCATAAAATAGAGCAGGTAGATGGGAGAGCAGCAAAGATGAAACACAGCTCATTGCCTGCCTTTAAAAGACTGAAGGATTTGACAGCAGCAGACCAGTCAAAAATCAGCACATAAACTATTAGATTAGGATCACTGCTGAAAATTAACTTAAGGTAATTAGGATCATTGCCAAAAAAAGCTTGAAAAGCATCCAGAGCTTTGACCAAAAGAATGGGATTTATTTACCATTACTGATAAGCGACTGCCCTTGCCAGCTGGGTCAGTGTGAAAGCAACCTGAGGCAGAATGCTCAAAAAGTGTGGATAAAAAACATTCTTTGTAGTCCCAGAAAAGGTACCTGTAGATGTGTGTGTGTGTGTATGTGTGTGCACACACAGGTGTATCGAGGCAGAGAGAAATACATTCTCTAATTTTTATTTCCAAGTTAGTTCAGTCCTGGGTTTTGTATGCTATTTTCTCCTAACAGTAACTTTGCCAAGGGACATTAATCTCTCCTAGGTGGCTTTTCACCCTTGAGACCCCTTCTTATGTCTTAGTATTCATGTAATATCTTCCAGGAATTCTAGAATGCTGGCTGGTTGAGGGAGGTGACTGTCCCCTCTCTATTCTGTGCTGCTGCAGCCTTACGTCAAGTACTGTGTGCAGTTTTGGGCACCACAATATAAGAAAGATATAAAGCTATTAGACAGTGTGCAAAGGAGGACTACGAAGATGTTAACGAGTCTAGAGGGAAAACCATATGAGGAGCGGCTGAGGGCACTTCAGCTGTTCAGCCTGGAGAACAGGAAATTGAGGGGAGACCTCATTGCAGATACAACTTCCTTATGAGGGGAAGCAGAAGGACATGTACTGATCTCTTCTCTCGTGATCAGTGACAGGACCCAAGGGAATGTCATGAAGTTGTGTCAGGGGAGGTTTAGGTTGGATATTAGTAAAAGGTTCTTCATCCAGAGGGTGGTTGGGCACTGGAATAGGCTCCCCAGGGAACTAGTCACAGCACCAAGCCTGAGAGAGTTCAATCAGCATTTGGACAACACTGTCAGGAATGTGGTGTTACTCTTGGGGTTGTGATGTGCAGGGTCAGAAACTGGACTTCAACAATCCTTGTGGGTCTCTTCAAACTCAGAACATTCTGTATGATTCTATATGATTCTATAATTGTGTTCTACAACTCTACAAACCTTAACCCAAACACAGACAAGAGGGAGAGCTGTTCATGTTGCACCAAAGAGTGCCAAACATTTCCTTTCTTCAGTAGGTTTTCAGACCAACTTCTTCCTTGTCTTGCAGCTTGAATAGACTTCAGTCTATCCATCTACCTGTCAACAACATCAAGACTTTCAATTCATGGAGTATCATGTGTATGTTTCTTAAAAGCACATAGTTTACTCTTAGAAAGGTTTCTCAAAAATAATAAAAATATTCTTGTTTTATTGAAATGTCACAACAGCATGCATTTACCCTTCCTTTTTAATCAGCTCTTTCAGCAGACAGATCCCCTAAAGCATGACAGCATGCAGTGCCTGTTGCAAAGTTGAACACCAGAAGCTGAAACAACATTTCATTCTCTCCCTCTTGTTCGTGCAACAGATATTCTTGTTTTCTCAGCCCTCTTGTAGCTTAGAAAAGATATTGAGAAGTCAATAATCAAGAGAATGCCTGAACTGAAATGTAGAGTTATTGAGACTCCTGCTTTGGAAGCAGCTTCATCACAAATGTAAGAGAGAAATCTGACAAATCCTGAGCAGTTTTACAGTATATTTAGCAAGTTACTGAATGTTGTTCTCAATGGAGACTATTCCCAACTGGTGATCAGTGGCTTCCCCACTGTCAAAATTGTCTAATCACCTCAGCCTAGAGTGCACACTCCAGATCTCCAGGCAGGTTACTTTTCACAAGATAATCTGTCAAGGAATGAGAAATAAACAAGGGGAAAGCATAGATCCAGCCTACATACCACAGTTACCATCAGCAGCAGCCAAAATTTTTTATTCTTGTAGTTCTGTATAAAAATAGAGACAATGTTTTCAATCACGTTTGGGTTCCTGGTCCTAGGCTGATTTTGAATCCAACAAGTGCTGCCAATTACAACAGATTTCATGACATGAAGTTTTAGATTGGTTGCACAAAACAAACAAAAGCCAGAAGTCTGGGACTGGAGGAGTGTGATTTTTCGAGGTTTTTGAGCAAAAAAAAATGTTGCTATAATTTTGACAACATAATTTAGCAGCTTTTATAGAGAGCAATCTACACCTCCGCCCCTCTCCACCTCACCTCCCCCTCTGGTATTGTCTTGCCTGTCAATTATTGGAAGAAGAGCCTGTTCTTTAAAAGGCTTTTAAATTATTAGAAATTATTTGGAATATATTCTAAAAGCTCTTGAAAGAAAGAACACTACCCCCACATACACACAGACCAGAAAGTATTTATTTGTATTGTCAACTTCAATGTGCAGGAATAATGTGAGAGTTTATCTGGCTAACAACATTGAGGATCATTAGCTGTGCTGACCTTGCGCTGGAGCTGTGGGGATACTGTAAGGTAAACCTAATGCTCCAAATGCCTCTAATGCACTGCTGTGCCCATTTCATTTGGTACCTACAATACTGTGAGGACTGTAAAGAAAGACTGAGGGGATTTGGGGCCATGATAATACAGAGAGCAGTGTTGCTGTTAATATATGTGCACCAGCAAGCAAAGCAAGGCAGCTGCAACATTTCACCAAGTAAGCAACTTTGTTGTTAATGTAGGGTTTGTTTGCTCTGATACATAACAGACACATTTGAGTTCCTTCAAACCATCATTCTGACTGGCATTGAAAGATATTGTATTATAAATTTTACATTATAATAGTGTTTACTGGCAGAATAAATTGCATACCTGTATTGAAGTGATGGAAAAAAGACATCACTCATTATCACATTCAGCAGCATGCTGAATACAGCAGTGAACAGTGATAATCGTGCCAGCTAAAGCAATTTTACCTATGAAAAGTTGTTCAGATATAAGAGTGAGAGACTGCTAAAGTCTTACATGAGGCACAGCTATTTCCTATTTGTTTCTGAGAAGAACCTTGCAATTCATTGATAACTCACAAGTTTCCTAAATGCAATATATGTTAAAGGTATAAAAATTATTTCTCAATTTTCTTCATAGTCCTCTTTTATCTCCATAATACTTATCTTTCACATCAACAGCTGCTGTTATTCCATCTTTTAAGTAGCCTCACACAAATTAGAAATAAGCATTTGGTTTGAATGTTGTTTTAGAATTCACTTCCAGTCCTTCTATCTGTCCTGAAATGGTTTCTGAGACATTACTCTTCTCCAGACAGACCCACATATTACCTAAACAATTTTCATCTCCAAATTTAGCCTTCAGCTGAGCCAGGGAGGTGAGGAGCTGATTCATTCGTCTGCCTTTGAATCTTGTTTTCCCTTTGTTAGTGTTCCTAGATAAGTTTCATCTTTCTACCTCTGCTTACCAGTAGATACTTAGGGTAGTCTTCACTGCCAGATAGGATACCTTATTTTAGACACCAACATGTAGGACTCTATAGGTTGGTAAGGTGTCTGATCTCTCAATACAGTTCATGCAGATCCAGTCAGTGGAGCCTAGATGCAATTAATTCAAAGCAGATATGTCAGCATATGCTGCCTGGCCTCCAGCTGCTGAAGGAAATACGTGTTTCTGGGGCCCCTGCCATATACATCAAACTCATGCAGAGGTTTTCAACAACATAAAATGCCTGGAAGAGTCCTTAAGGCATATGTTTATGCAACTGAATTAGGCCTTAGACCTCCAGTATCCATTGCAGAAGCCAAGGCACCTCACTCACTACCAGACACCTACAGGCATATGAGTCTCCTGCTGGAAGTCAGATGAGAGGAACCTCATTCATAGCCCTCAGTTTCACTATGCAGCTACATCTTTGAAGTTCAGTACAATTACACAGCACTCCTCCTCCAAAGCTTTTAGGACCCAGTTCCTGCTGTTGGACTTCATGTTTTCGAGGATCTGGTCCACAAAATCTCTGCTATCCTTGCAACTACATTTAGTTAGAAAAGAGTAGGAGAGCAAACACAGCTGACCAAGTTATCTCTGTTTAGCAAACTATTGTGTGTCTGGGAACCCACAGGACCATTTCACATTGATCTTGCAATTGAACCAGGTGAAGTGGGGGCTCAGCCCAGAAAGTCATGTCTGGATACCAAACCTAGGTGCAATATTTCTGAGGAAGCACTGCTGCCACAGGGAGCAGAGGGACAGAGCAACACAGGGAAAGGTTGTGGTAGCTCAGGCTCTGCCACGTCACTCAACTGGCTGAGTTTACTGTCTCCAGGGACTGGAAATTTCCTGTGCCAAGAAAGGGATTTTTTGGGTAGAAAATAGTTGGTGTCAGAATGGGATAAAAGGGGTTTTCCAGAGTCTTGTTGTACAGCCAGCATCTCAGGGCGGTGTTTTAATTAAATAGGTGGAAACACAGATCATGTGAGTTACAAAAAGTGTAATGAGGGGGTACTAATCTCCCCAACATTGCAGTTCTTCTTAATAATAGAGAGAAATTACTAAGTATGTCTCAGATTCTCTATTCCATCAGAGGACCCTGTTATGTATTGGCCAAGATAGCAATCTGCCACCTTTTAAGAAAAAAAACTTTTTCACATACCAATTTGTCCTGTTTCTTCCAAAAGAATAACGGAAAGAAAAAGAGAAGACTGTTAAATAAAAGCAGCACCGTTCTGTGAATATCCTTTTACTTGGCAATGTTGAAGAAATGGGGGGAGTATTTTTAAAGACTGATGATCATCTCCTTCCCCCTGCTCAAAGGACACAACCTTCACTAAAAAGTTTGACTTGCCTGCCATAAGACATATATTTCTCATTTCGTATACTGTTGTTCCAGCCAGTTGCTGATCCTAATCTCAAGCTTCTGTTGACAATGTAAAGCATGGCACTTCTGTGTAACTGAGATGATGTTCAACACAAAAACACTCCTCCACAGAAACACAAGAAGGACTTATAAAACTAAAATAATATGCAAAGGAAACTGTAGATTAAAAACAAAAGGAGATAGATTGAAAATTTGAAATGGTGGGAAGATAAAGATGAGTTGTTAGTGCTACCTAATTGTTTTCCTTTTTTCATAATAAAAATTATTATCTCTAAATGTATATAACCCATGCATGTATCTACATTTCTGTTTGCCTATCATTTACCTGTCTGCCACCTGCCTGACAGGCTTATTTGGAAAAGCAAGTTAAATTGTCTTCCTCAGTGAAGGGAGGGGAGAGAGATAAAAAAGAGAGAGAAAAATGATGAAAAATCTTGGTGTAATCTGAATAGCAATGAAGCAAAAGCTACTCCTTGATGTGCCTATGAATCCTGTAAATGAAGTGGCCCTTGAATTAAATTAATTTAAAATCTGGCAAATATTACTCGGCATGTTTGTCAATGTGCTGTATAATTATTAATTTGTTCATTGAGGCAAATATATAAATAAATAGAAAGCAGAATGCCATGATTAAACTAACACTAGAAATCCAGGGTCAAGGAGCCCTGTTTCAGGGATCTAAATAGCTTTCCCAGGTCCTATTTTTACATCTCCATACAGATCTCCAGGTCTGTAACTGCGAATTAATTGGCACACATTTAGATGCCAACAGAGCTTTTGTATTCTCAGTGCACATTTTGTCTTCTCAGAGTGAGATGTTAGTAATGGAGGTTTTAATATTACCCCTAGGGGAGCACCAGAAAATCTTAACAATTTCCTTCACTAGAGTATTTTCATTAGAGCTAAATGCTGTGCAATTTACATTTGAAATCAGGTGTAGGGTAAGTATAATGTGACAAGACATGTTGCAATGTTAGGGGTTTTTTGTTCAAATGTTCCTTATTTACTGCAATATACCCTCAAAAGATAAGCATACAATTAAAATAAATATCTTGATTTTTAACCACTCCTAATTGAACTGTTATTGGGATAATAACACAAAGCACAAAGATTTAAAAGGACCCAAAGCACAAGATTAAAATATTACTCTATTTAAACAAAAACGTTACAGGCAAAATAGGTTCTGTGCAGCAGAAATGAGTTCATCATAAGTAAATCAGACCACAACCCTTCCTTTGTAGAACTAATTCAACCTTGTGGTACTTAAAATGCCAAGAACACTGCATGACTCTCAGGAGAAAAAATAAACCCTACCTTTTCCAACACAAAAAAAAAAAAAAAAAACAAAACTGAATTGGTATTAAAAAAATAAAATGTATTCATTAATAAGGGGCTGATGCAGTAAAGAGCAAGAGGACTAATGACAAAAGAGGACTGACAGGTACCTGAGGCTGAATTTCCGTGGCTGGTCTAATATGAAATTCTACTCTGCCATTGCCTGCATCTCAGAGCACCTATTTTCCATCACTGACTTACTTTTTCATAGTGACAGAAGAAGGAACTGTCCACCTACAACAGCCTCAATCCAATCAGGGCCTCCTTCATGCATAAACCTGATCACAGGATCCACTGTTTAAATGTCTCTGTGCAAAAAATCCCTAATAGGCTCAGTCAGACCAGGGTTGTTACTGAAGGGGGTCCCCACAGAAGGGACAGGATTGCAGCACTTGCCAGAAGCCCTCTAAAACTGAGAGAATCAAACCACCACAGAAAGAACTGCCAGCAGCAGGAAGAGGGGAGGAAGCAACAATCTCGCAGTCTGCCACTCTGTAAAATGACAGGCAGCCTCAAGTGCAGCAGCAAGCCACATTATGATGAAAGAGGTCTACGCACAAAGGGTCAGACTCAGAAGGCTGGAGTGGTTACAGCCCTGTCACAACATGTCCTGCATGCAACACAGCCCCTTTGGGTTAACAAAAGCACAGGAGTGTGGTAATCATCTCATTATCTTCTTCCTTACATAGCCAGGCAAAAAAAATACCAAATTATTTTGGGGGTCAAAGAATTCATCCCACCTTATCAACCTGTACAAGTTAGGCACATGGATGCCATGTCCCCATACCATCAATGGAGGAAAGAAGCTCCTACAAAGGGTGCTTTAGATGACAACAAAGTTAGTCACCTTTCACGTTGCCTCCCTCCTGGCACTGGACACACAGGGAGCCTAAAGCAAATTGGCACATGAGGGGAGAGGAATCCAGCACAGAGGCCCACACCTTGTCTGGATAGAACCAGGCTTTCAAAGCTTGGTCAGTGCACATAAAGAAGGCTGGCAACCACAGCAGTATCTCATATGCTCACACTTGAACTCATGAGAACCCAGGACCTAGATTTTCTGCAATTTACATTGCAGCATTCTGCTGCTAAGAGATCTGGGAATTTTCACTATAAAACTTACTGAATGCAAGACTGACTGAAATGATACGAACATTCAAGGCACTTCCGACTTTCTGAGCAAAGGTGAAGCTTAAAAGAAAAGTGGAATTTAGTTCATGTGTCTTTTAAAGACATTTGCCAAATATCATTATTTCTGAGAGCAGCAAAGAATGGTTGTGAGGTCTTTGTGACCAAATAGGATTTCATGAAGTTTTCATTAACATCTGAGTGGCCATGAAAACTTTGTGGAGCAAAAACTGGGCAAACTTTTCACATGGCCTTGTCCTTTCACAGCAAATGGGTGGGAAAGGACCAAAGAGCCTGGTGAGGTGCCAGCTCAGCAACTGCCACCATGCAGTGGTAAATGGGATAGTGAGAGGGAAAGCTGACCTTGAAAAGCTTGCAAATATTAAACAGCAGGGAGAAGATGGAGAAAAAAGAGGAGGACTAAGAACAAAAATATCTCACTTCAAAAAGACAAGAAAACAAGAACTCAAGGGGTACTGGGCTGTGTAAAAGCCTCAAACTGTTAGGCATCTTGCCTCTGTAATATATAAATAAAACAAAACAAAAACAAAAATCCAAAGAAATATAAGAAGCTTTTTGAATACAAGACACAAATTAGATTAAAAACAATTAAGCAAATGGTAGTTGAGGCAAAAAAATAACAAATATAATCTAAATTGTCTTAAGATTCGTTAGATAAGTGGTCACACATGAAATTGCACTAGTATATTCGAGAAATAATTCCAACCCTGCTTCCTACATAGCTCTGCCCACACCTCAGCCACATGTCCATCCTAATCCCACATGTTTCAGAAGGTTCTTGCAAGTGCTGACTATGTTCAAAATGCAAGGAAAAGTACAGTTAAGTTTTCAAGTCATTTGGAAAAACAGAAAGCATAGAAAGAGGTTTCTTCCTCAGGGAGGAAAATTAGGTAGGAGGGAAATGGCCTCACTGAATTTCAGAAGCCTGCAGTGTAGATTTCAATTCTTAACTACTTTGTAGTAAAAGGCAAGAATGCACATGTTTGCAAAAAGTTATTCTGGCCTATTCCAGAATTTTGTTTCTAGGCTGTGTATGTATAAAAACATATGCTAAGTCACAGATAGCTGGAATAAAGGAACAGGATGTCTCTAAAGAACAAGAAGCCAAATCTCATATCATGCTTTCATTTGATGAGTCTATTGGCTGTATCTTAAAAATGGTATTAAAATAACTTGCAGTAAAAAATAAAACTTATTTTTTATGTTATATGGCAAAATATTCTGGTCCATATTTTGAGTTTAGATAACGATATAAGGAAACAACTGAGATTAATTCTTCTGCTGTTTAACATCTAAACTATTTCATGCTTAATGTTTGCCAACAGCACACAAAAGACAGAAGTCCAGGTTCAAGTGAAATATCTACCATGCATGACCTCATTTGAAAATACTGTGAAAACAGATTACTTCATAGAGGATACATGGGACCCCGGACAAACAGGTGCCCTGAATCCTGAACTAAGAATGTTTAAGGAACCTCATGCCTCCAAAATACCCAAGAACACATGGTTCTTTTCCAGGCATCCTTGGCTTACTACTGCCCTCAGTGTCATCAGAGGGAGATTCTACCCCTGTGAACGTTGTTCCAGGACCAGACTGCAAAATGTCTCATAATCCCTTCACTCAACAGAGGCCATGGCTCAAAGACACCTACTGTCTCTGAATGAGTAGGAATCAGGAAGGAGAGCATATCCCACTGTCCACTCATCTAGTCCATACTTCATCAATTTGTCTTTATGGGACACAGTGTTGAAAGCATTACTAAACTCAAGACAAGCAACATACACTACTCTATTCCCTGTCATTTCATCACAGAAGGTTATCAGGTTGGTCAAGCATGACTTCTTCTCCATAAATCCATGTTGGCTATTTCTAGTCACATTCTCATTCTTTATAAATTTCAAAATCACTTCCAGTTCTATTTGCTCCTTAACCTACCCAGTGACCAAGGTGAAGCTGACTAGCCTGCAGTTCCTCAAATCCTTATTTCTCTTCTTGAAGATGAGAGTGACACGTGCTTCCAGAAAAGGGACATGAATACAGCAATAAATAAACCTGACCCATCTTATCACCTTCAGGTAAGAATCAAGGAAACTATTGTATTAAAGCATTAAAGTCTCATATTACAAGTGACTTCATTCTACCAGCAGTATATCTCCCCTGTCCTTAGCTCCTGAACTTCTATGGCCTCTCCAAGCAAATCAGAACAAGAGCTCCAGCCTCACAGTGTTAATGGGATCTAGGAAATTGTTTGGGAGCAGTGGAGACAAGGCAACTCATTACAGCTGGTGTAATACCTACTGGAAGAATTTACCATCTGCAGCGATGAGGAAGATGCTTGGATGAGGAAGAGTGGGGTAGCAGTGGAGGAATGACATGGGTACGGGTCAGCAAACAGTGCTTGCAAGGACCTAGTCATTCAACAGCAATCCATAATGCCTTCAACACCACAGTCCCAGAAGAGCTGCAGCCTTCCGGTGAAAGTATCTCTCCTGAGGAGACCACAAGCCTTTAAGTGTCTACCAAAAGCCACCACTGACTTTTCATACAAATCTTGCCTACTGCTTTGGTTGTAAGCTACAAAAGATCACCTTTGTACATTGTAATTGTGACCCTGAACCACAGTTTGGACTCCTCAGGGTCATAGTAATACAAACAAGAAAGAAGTGAACCCAGAGAAAGTCTGTGCAGGAACAAGAGTAGCTATAGCAGCTGTGCAAAACTATTCACAGTATGTTCTCTGCACAGGCAGCAGACGTTACAAGCCCAGGACACAGGCAACCATGCAACTCAGCAAGGAAGTGAGAGAAAGGGCTCCCTCCCAGCTAACAGATGGGACCAGCATGGGCTGCAAGAGGTTTCTGCAGACTGATGTCCTAAAGTGTGAA
>VYXB01006837.1:128087-163419 GCA_013397135.1 Pachyramphus minor
CTTTTCTTCAGGTACCATTGGGTTATATTCTTCCTCTTTTGGCCCAATTTCAACTAGTACAGCTACAAGAAAACACCTGTTTTCTCTATCTGGGCCCCAGCACTGGGAAAGAGCAAAAAGGTGGTTTGTGGCATTAATTTTGGGTTTACTCACTTCAGTGTAAGTTGCTTCAGTGGACCTATATTACATGGAGTCAGCATTTAATTCTGTTACTGCACACGAATTGTGTTTGTCATAGCCTCCATCTCACATTCACTTCCAGAGATTTTTGAACATGCCTAATAAATGTAAGGTCACAGTAGCTAATTTTGTTTCTGTTGAAGTCAGGGGATTGTTCCCAGGATCATTGGGACACCGTGAAGAAGTTGAAAGCCTACTTTTTGAGCTCTTGCAAGACAGTTATCTGAGAGGGTTAAATGGAAATACCATTCATCTATCAAGAAAGATACAGTCCATTACCTGTTCAATCATATCATGTCTTAAATGGGAGAATTTCTAAAAACTCAGTCAGTCAAGAAAAAGCAATGGCTGCAGGAAGTTGTTCCACCATGAGGAAACTGAGTAGCAAATTAACAGGTCAGACGGAGCTTTTATTGGGAGTCAACCCTTTCTGTTGAACTACATTAATTTTTCCTTATTTAAGTTTCTCAACTGTTGTTTTTAATGTGAAAATACAACTATAAATCTGTGTTGCTTTCAATGAGAGTGTGAAATAATGCAAGAGAAGTTAAAGAGGAGTTTACGTTGCAAAAATATTTCTGTTATGGAGTTAATTTCATATCATTTTATTCTTCTCAAACTTATAATTTTCTACTGCTCATACATTTTTATGGCCAGAAGTGATTGTTAGCATCATCTAGTCTGACATGCAGCATAGCAAGGGCCAGAGAAGTTCATCCAGTAATTCCTGCATTGATCCTAACAATTTACATTTGGATTAGAGTATATCTTCTACAAAGACAACCAGTCTTCATTTAAAAACTTAAAAGCAGTGGAAAAAAATTCTGTTACACCTCCTGGCAATATGCCTGAATAGTTAATTAAATGTTAAAAATCCACAACCTATTTCCAATGTGAATTGCATTTTGTGTTAACCTTAGCCACTGGTAATCTTTGCCACAGTAGAGAAGTCTCCAGTTGTCCTCACATTTCCCTCTGCCAAGGAGCTAAGCCTGGCCGTTGGGGAACTTCCTATCAAATATTTTGTCACTCAAAGGCGTTGATTCATTAGGGAACAACACATGACTCATGGCCAAGTCCCATCACTGCAATATCCCAAACTGAGAGCTGAGCCCTTCACTCTCCACAACCAAAAGTACGCCCAGTGGGAGCATTCAGCAGAAAGGATGCCAGCTCATCTGGCATCATCTCTTATAGAGTAATCGCACCCCAAGCTCAGCCAAGGCCCCAGAAAAAAGCCTTCACATAGAAAAGCCTTCCTGGGTGTCCCAGAGAGTTGGCTTATGGTTAGTAGCTCCCAACAATGTGGATGCAACCAGAGCACTAACAGATGCTAACCCCAAGGATAAACACTGAGGGGAATGGAAAAGGTGACCATAACCAGATAATGAATCTGTGGATTAGAAGGCCACCACACAGACCCAGTGTCCTTCCTGAAAAAAAAAGGCTCAGAGGTAAGCAGGAACTTGAAGCCACATTTGCTATTTACAGCTGAAAAATAATTGGATACTTACAAGCCGAACACTCAGAAAACCAACTTTCACCCATTCCATCTTCGCATCCTTGCTTAATATATGGGTATTTCATCTGTAAAATTATTTTAGACGCTTGCAAAGTGGCCCTAATGTAACCGTCATTGCTCATCCTCCCTCCCCACCACTCTTCTGCAAAGCCTGCTGTGCTTCTGTCATGCTATTAACATTCCTCCAAAGTCACGGAAATGCTAGGATGTACCTGATGCATTCAGAAACCCAGCAGGTGCCTTCTGCAGGTACTGTGTGTCCAGGCAATGCCAGGAAGCAGTCATAAAGTTAACACAGTAGTAAGCTATGTAATTTTTAGATAACAGCTACTTACATAAGTACAGAAATTGCTACATTTTATATATACACATTGCACACATTCCAATTACGGACCAAGACCCAGTGCATGCAAATAATTAGTATTTAGGAGCAATACATTATTTGTTTCCCCTGCACGCCACTCTGTGATCTGAAAATAACTGAAAAGTTACTTTGCATATGTCAGTGCAATTTCCCCTCAGTCACAGAAGCTTCTGGAGCATCTAAGTAATGTCACAAGGGCCTAATAATTGTGTCCAGGGAGCTTCACGTACAATTTTCATCTTTTATTATATTATTTTAGCTTATTTAGGCATAAGTATCATTTGGCAAATTGCATCTAGAATACATGGGGAGGCTGAAGCGCAAAAACACGCTCTTGTTCCTCATGGCAGCCCCAGGTGCAAGATATTATCCTTTAATGCCACAGAAAGGCTCCAGCTACCTGACACAAGGACAGGGCGCAGCAGCGCTGATTGAGTACTCTTTATTTTTTTTTTCTTTTTGGAATAGCGGAGCGTTTTCGTTGCAAACGGCGACATTGTAATATTCGAAATGCGTGTGGGCGGCCGGCTCTGGGAAAGCGATGTTCGACCCGCTCGGCTCCCCGGGGGACGGGCCGAGGCGCCCGGCTCCTTCCCGCACCCGAGGGCCGACCGACCAGGGAGGATGCACCCTACGGCGGCCCCGGGACAGCTGGAGACCCAGCCCTGCCCTTCCCAAAGCGCCGAGGCCCGGCCGGGACTGGGGGGCCGGAGCCGGCGGCGGGCGGAGCACGGCCGGGAACGGCCGCCGGGGGGCAGCGCGAGATCGCCCAAGCGCCGCCGCCATTTCGGCAGTCCCGCACCGCCCGGCTCCTTCCCGCACCACCCTGCCCGGCTTCCTCAGGCATCGCCCGGCCCCTTCCTGCACTGCCCGGCTCCTTCCCGCACCTCCCCGGCGCTCCCCCCGCACAGCCCTGCCGGGCACCCTCCCGCACAGCCAGCCCGCCTCCTTCCCACACCGCCCGGTTCCTTCCCGCACCGCCCGGCTCCTTTCCGCACCAGTCCCCATGGGTGCCTGCCCCGGGCAAACTACTGCCCCCTCTCCCAGGCAACAAGCGGCAGAACGAGAGGACGTGGTCTTAAGCTGCGCCAGGGTAGATTTAGTTTGGACATTAGGATGAAACGCTTCACAGAAAGGGCAGTTAGACTTTGGAATGGGCTGCCCAGGGAGGTGGTGGAGTCACCATCCTTGGAGCTGTTTAAGGAAAGACTGGACGTGGCGATGAGTGACATGGTGTGATTGACAAGCTGGTGTTCGGTCGTAGGTTGGGCTCGATAATCTCAGAGGTCTTTTCCAACCTGATCGATTCCGTGATTCCGCCCCCGCGGGGCGAGGCCCGGCAGGAAGAGGCTACGGTTCCCTCTCCCTCTGCCCGCCCAGCGAAACCCGCGTCCCCCCGAACGTGAGGCCGCGCGGGGTGTTTATTTAAGGAGATTTCACACAGGAGCCGCTGATCAAAGCTAATGCAAAATAAATGTCTCCCTTTGATAGCCTGATTCCTCGAAGCCCTTGACACTGGGAATTGGGATTTCCCCGTGCCATTAGCACTTAGCAGTAGGCGCTCCAGCCCAGCCAAGAACAAGGGATTAAGAGGTATTTGTCTAAACTAATTTCTCTCTCTATACCGGCTCTATAGAGACTGGTGTTACTCTGCTGGAATTGTGCAACACGGCTAATTGGCTACAAATTTAACAGTGGCAGGGCTCCCACCGCGGGCTGCCGCATATTCATTACCCCTGTTCTCCCCTTACATGTGCCGGTACCTGGGCTGCCCCTGCCCCACGGAAAGTACCTTCTGGACGTGGGTCTGGGAAAGGTGAGAGGCCTGTGTGTGTCTGACCAAGGGGAAGACTTGGAGCCATTAAAGGTACACAGATGAGTTTTTGTTTTATTTTTTAGGTTAGTCAAAAAGCACCAGGGTTGCTAGAATAGTCCTGAACTAAGGAAGAAATTCTGGGAAAGATGACTGTCTCAAGTCACTGGTGAATGATTCAGTGACAACCAGGGTTTTATTCCTCTACCCCAAAAAGCAGCCCCTCACCCATGGTAGCACCATCAAATTATTGCTTCTTTTGTGTGGGGAGGCAGGGTTCTCCCAGCAAGCTGTTCAGTAGGCCCAGATGAATTTCTACACTCCCAAAGGCTCTGATGGAAATCTGAATAACCACAGGAGTCAGGCAGGACTTAAGTAACCCAGCCTTTCAGAGCTAACTTCTCAAGGTGAAGCACTGCACTGCTGTTGCTTTGAACAGAAAGGTTACCTGGAGTTGTGATCTAGTCCACCTCAGCCAGTGCAAGAAAATAGAAAACAGTAAAGCAAAAGCTCCCCAGTGCCAGTTTGTATTGCTGGATCATGTAACACTTTCAAACACTTAGATTCACAAAACAGGTTACTATTCTACCTGAGACATTTTGGTTTTCATCATTCAAGTTCGAGGGTAAAACTCATGGCTTTTGATTTATCTGTTAAGTTTAGCATCTTATAATACCTCACCTATACAATTTATCTGTGAAATTCTAGCAGGATCTAACAGAGCCAGGCTGAACTATGGGGATGCTATTGCAAGAGTTGTTTTGAAAAAGCTTTGCAATGCTGTTTGTTGAATACCAGCATGTGCTGCTGGGCATAGTTACCTTCCTACACTGAGAAAAGCCCATGAAAATTCACAGAATGAAATTCTGGCTTTAGTGAGGTAGGTGGGAAATACTCAGAATTTCAACAGGGCCAGAGTTTTACTGAAGGAGGGCACAGAGCTTCAGCTGGTCAGTGGATTGCTCTAAACAGCCACTGGAACCAAAATCAGGTTGGCAGTGTTTCCCCTCCTCTTCCTTATGTACGCGCTGATGACAAGTTAACAAGTGGTGTCTGTTGATGTGGAATACACCACTGTCCTGCAAAAACAAAAAGATAGCATCAATTTTAATCTCAGTCTACAAGATAACAGTAAAATGCTGGCCGAGAATCAAATTAATAGTATCAGCCCACGACCACACAGGATTATTTCTGTTAAAAATCTAACATCTAAAGTGGTGTTGATCAAACCTTTCATGCTAGGTCTCTCTCACGGCTTTAAGCAGAGTGCTTTATGAGATATAGATAGAGAATATCACAAATTCAGTGAGAACACTTTCAACATGAGATAACACATACAGAAGAAGGTGGCAGAAAATTAGATGAAGATTATTCAAGGTGCTCCACTTCTTTACAAGATATAACTGAAATATCATCATGGCTTACCAGGAGCAGAGGTTGTCTGCCAAGGCAATAAGTACTCCTGATAACTTCATCCAGCAGCCAGAGGCCAAGCCGCCTCGCCCCCTCTCATTAAGGGAGAAGTGCCCCATTCAATGAGGCACTTCAGCAGTGGTCTACCTTTGAACGTGCAAATATCCCCATTAAATCTGGTGGATCAGGGCCAAAACTAATTAATTTAGTGATGCCTTACATCAAAATCTCACTTGCACTACATAGCACTCACAATCAGAAAGGCAGGGGATTAATTAAACTAACTATTTAGGAAGCTGAGCAGGTTAGGACTGGGTTAGGACTAAAGAGCATAATGATATCCTTAGTGGAAGCCAGAAAAGCAAATGACCCCTGTGAAACTGATAGGAATTTGCTGAGGATTTTTTTCTGTTTAGTTTTTTTGTGAGATAAATGAATTGGGACTGGCAAGCCAACCAATTTTTGGCCCAAGAGGCCATGCACTTTTATTTAGATTACTTTGTTCAACCTGTCCCTACCAATCAGGCTCAACCCAAACTGTATCAAGACCACCAGCTTCCTAGTACTTCCAGGTATCAAAACAAGCCATAGAAAACTTCTGTATTCTATGGCTTGGAATTAGAAGAAAAAAAAAAAAAAGAAAGAAAGAAGGAGGAAGGAAAATAGCAAACTGCTGTAGATTTTCAGACGTCTTAAATGTGAACCTAGATGCATTCAGGCCATGGCTTCACTGTACCCAGCTTAGCAAGCAGGCTGGACAAAAAGATATGGGCTTGATAATACGCTGTACTGCAGTGGAAAAATCAGATTTTGATCAGTTACACATACTAACAGAACAAGAAAAAAATTAATCAAATGAAGTTACTGGAACAATATTTGAGAAGGTAAAACAGTAATTGCAGGACTGCAGGCCCTTTGGCTGAGCCTAATTCTCTAAGGCTTCTTGGAGTCTATCAGCAGCTCCATCACTCAGCTGATGTCAATTGAAGGGTGCCAGTCTGCACCCGCTGAGGATGTGGCCTTTAAACTCACCCGACTTGTGTCAGCAACAGAGTGACCTCTTACAACCTTTCCGCAACACTGCAAAATCTTTAATGGTTTGGCACTGCTCAAAATCATTCCATTTTGTAAGAGGAAAGTAAGTGGTATTTCACATGCCTGGGAGGACCCTTCTCTTCCAACTGATTGAGGAGGAAACCCTGTCACAACCTCATTTCTTCTAATACAACAGGCAGTAATGAATGGCTGAGGTGACTGTGATCTTTGCATCCTATGGTCATTCCATTTCCTGTAGGTGTTTCCTGTAACTGTAGGAAATTATGGGCATGTTGTGCTTTAGGAATGGTATTTCCCAATTTAGTGTTCCCACTGAAATACCCCAGACCACGTGCCGCTTGGTCACTTCTCTCTCACTGCCCCTCACCCCTGCAGTGGGATGGAGGGGAGAACTGGCGGCACAAAAAGATAAAGATCATGAGTTGAGATAAGAACAATTTACAGAAACAGCAATGAAATAAGGAAACAAACAGTAACAATACTAATAACAGAGTGTACAAGGCAGGTGAACAATTCACAAGCACTTGCTCACCACGTGGAACCTGGTACCACCCAACTGCACATGCCACACACCATCAGGAAAATGCCACCACCCTCCATTCCCCCTGCTCATGGAACCAGGACAGAGCAAGGCAATGAAAGGCACCTGCCAGACAATGATAAACACTCCACAGTCAGAGCAACATGAAACCAGCATGTCCCTGTCTGCTGCTTATTATCTCATATGTGTTTATATAAGGTTCTGTTCTCTGTCAAGTGGCAGTCAAGGACTGAACAACTATAGGCTTGGATTATTTTTTCCCATCAGGAGATGCATCTTGTATGTATATGAACAATGTTATACACAAATAAATTTTCTGGATCTATTTTAAAAAAAAAAGAAAACCAAACCCAAGAGACTTACTGGCATCTTTGCAAAAACAAATCTAATTTCCTTTTAATTTTAAAACATAATAAACATTTCTTTGTTCAGACAGGTGAGTCTCTCTGAAACAACTATGCACTCTCCTGTTTAAGAAGTTATAGAGTTTGATAAACCTCCAGAACAGTAGAAAACAAACCAAACTGAACACAGGTTTCTGACATTACACTCAGGAAATGACTACCTTTGCAAACATAACGTCTCCATGTCTAAGCCCTCAGTTCCAACAGTCATGTACGTTCATGCATGGAAAAACCTGTAAGAACACTGACATGCCAGAATGTTTGCAGGATCACTGCCTGTGAAAGGTTATTCACAGACACAGTCTTGGGCAAAATCACACCCTCAGAGTTATTACAACCCTGCCAAAGCCATGGAAAGCCAACACTTTTCTACTGTGTGAGGAACAATAGAGCTATTCTGGACAAGATTTATTCTGAAAAGTAGAGGTTGAGGATAGTCATAATTTTCTTTTCAGAGCCCCAAAAGCTGCTGTGTTTGACCGTGAAGGTTGCCACAGGATATATCAACCCACCAGAAAAGCTAAAAGCAAAGAAATCAGAGGCTGAAGGTGAAAGCATGAGCTTTCCCTTCTGTGTTCCCCATTCCACACACTCCCATGGCTTGTACATGTTTCCTTTGCCACAGATTACAAAAATTAGTCCTGGAATCACTGGATTTACAAGCCAGCAAAAGCATTTCATACTGCATTGTAGTCACAGAGGAGTCCACAGTGGCTTTGTGTTCTGTGTCCTGGGCAGTGACTGTGCCTCTGGGCTGTAGAACCCATTGTGAAGGCCTGCGGGAGGGCACATGCCTGGGGAGGGGCGTCACAAACCATTTGATTATCACTGATTACTCCATGGCACCACAACATGCTGTGATAAAGGCTTTGTTTTCCCCTACTGGGTATTACCAGCCAAAGGGACGTGTACCCAAATTGTCTAGGTGTCACAGACCCTAGAACAGAGACCTCCCTGGGTAGATTCTCACCTAATTCCTCCTCAGAGAGGAATGAAATCTATTTTAGGCAAAACAAAAGCTCTTGGGTTCTTAACCAAGCTCATTCTCCAGGTAACATGACATACCTTTCTCCCTGGCATACACATCTACATTGATCTTCCCCAGTTCCCTGCCTGCAGCTCTCTGTAAATCCTCTTTCATCTCCTGCCAGGCACTGCAAACTTACCTTCTCTGTCAGCCCAATGCAAGGAGCCTGCTGCCCTGTACCCACTTCAAGGAGCAAGAGTCAAAAACAAAAAATAGAAGGTCACCACAAACCTATATTAAAAACACCTCTCTCATACATGGTATGTCAGTGTTGCCCATCAGTAACACCAGCACTGCACAGATGATCAGTGACAGCACAGGAGAGCACACATTTGTCCAAAGAATAAGAAACTGGCCTTGAAGAAGTGTCAAGACATTGGAAAAATTAAGCAATTTGAATTAGTTGCTAGCAAATAAATCAGTATTGCTTCAAGCTTTGGGTATAATCTAATCAATATACCTACCTCCTTACTGCTGAGATGTCATTCTGAGATTTATGCATCCAAAAAATTGTCAAAACATACTAGAATAAGAGACAAACTCAGGAAGTGCAGACTGGATAAGTGGACAGTGAGGGGGATTGAGAACTGACTGAAAGGTAGATCCTGGAGGAGAGGATAGTAGGCACTATCAGTTGGATAGTAGGCACTATCACAGTTGGAGACCTGTCACTAGTGGTGTCCCTCAAGATTCAATACTGGGCCCAGTATTATTTAATTTATTCCCAAATGGCTTGGATGAAAGGACAGACAAGTCCTCCTTGACAAGTTCACTGGTGACAGAAAGCTTGGAGGAGTGGCTGATACCCCAGAGGGATGTGCAGCCCTTCAGAAGGACCTCAACAGGTCAGAGAGATGGGAAAAGAAGGACTGCCTGAAATTCAACAAAGGCAAGTGCGGAGTCCTGCACCTGGGGAAGAACAATCCCAGGCACTTGCACAGGCTTGGAGTGACAGCTGGAAAGCAGCTCTGTGGAGAAGAACATGGGAGTCCTGGGGGACAGCAAGCCAGCAGTGTGTCCTTGTGGCCAAGAAGGACAATGGTATCCTGGGGCACATTAAGAAAAGCACGGCCTGTAGGTCAAGGGAGGTGATCCTACCCCTCTACTCAGCTCCAGTGAGGCTGCGTCTGGAGCGCTGTGTCCTCAGCACAAAAGGAGACACAGCTTCTGGAGCAGGTCCAGTTGAGAGGGACAAAGATGATGAAAAGCCTGGAGCATCTCTCTTACAAGGAAAGGCTGAGGGAGCTGGGCCTGTTCAGTCTCAAGAAGAGATGACTGAGAGGCGACCTGTTTAATGTGTCCTGAGTATCTGAAGGGGGGATGTCAAGAGAGTGGGGCCAGGCTCTCCTTGATGGTGCTGAGCAATAGGGCAAAAACCAATGGTCAGAAACAGATGCATAGGAAGTTCCACTTGAATATGGAAGAACTTCTTAACTGTGTGGGTGACTCCACACAGGAACAGATTGCCCAAAGAGGTTGTGGAGTCTCCCTCACTGAAGATATTCAGGAAACATCTGGACACAATCCTGTGTCTTGTGGTCTGGGAAGACACTGCTTGAGCAGGGAGGTTGGACCAGATGACCTACTGTGGTCCCTTCCAACCTGAACCATTTCATGGTTCTGTGATTCTGTGGGTAGAAGGCAGGTTGCATAAGAAGCACTCTAAGCTCTAAAGCAGCTGCAGAAAGGTACAAAGCCTCATTCTTCTGGTGGAAGAGAACAGAGCAACAAGGCAAAACCCAGGCTAGATATCTGTGATTGAATAAACTCCCACCCATCTCTGCAACAGTGCTGAACTTGGTACTGTGAAGTTCCGTACCTGAGAAGTGGACTCCAATTGCAGTGAGATTTTCTCTGAGAACAAGGCACTTAAAATATCACTTTTTAATGTGTTTAGAGTTTCTCCTGTTTAGGGTGAAATCCCAAATGCAGATGACACAATAATTGCAGACACCTGCCTGCACAAGGTACCTGCCTGGCAAAAATACATGTTGAGTCCTTTGAAAGGAACAGGGCTGTATCCACTTCACGTAACATAATCAGGGACATACAATATCATTGAAAACTGTTTACACCGTTGGTAATAACCCTGGAAGAAAGAGGGTTGAGCTGCTTTTTATTGACAACTCATTCCAGAGATCAGCAAAAATGAGGGTAGTTGATACAGCCAGCCACAGAGATTTTTGTTTCTTCTAAATAACTCTGAATAAACAATAAAAGGTTAAATGCTATTTTTTCAAAGGCAAACAAATTGAGGGTAGAGAACTCAATTATATCAAGCAGAAGCTCCTGGCAGTTACACTCAGCAGAGCTGAATAATTTTCAATTACTCTGGGAGAAGAGGTCAACAAAATATGTTCCCCAATCTGTACATTCCTAAACCTCAACCTCCTAATGTTATGAGTGCCCTTCATCAGGGTTTCTTTTTCCCCAACAATCACCCTTTTTCCTACTTTGATATATCAAGTTCTTTTCTTAATATAAATATGTGCATGCCACAGAGAAAGCATTTGAACCCTCACTCTTCAAAAACCAAACTTACACTCTGCCATAGCCAAACACTCTGCCAGAGAGATGCTACAACATGACAGGTGCTACTGTAAATATCTCTCTGACCCAGGGTGCTGAGGATGTTAACCCAGCAAAAAGAGGAAATGGGCCCAATCCCAGGGTGACCTTTGTCAGTGCCTGAGCTTCTCAGCTGTGTCGGCACATCCCAGCTAAGGCAGAGGGGTTTCCCCAGTAGGGACTGCAGAGTCTCAGCAGGCCTGGCCAGAAGAAAAATCTCTAGAACATGATATGATTATGACTCCTACTAAACGACATCAGGAGTTTTGGGTGCTGCATACCAATTTTGTCATATCTTCCCGGCTTTGAGACTTCATCTCTGCTGCCATCATCTTGCTACACTTCTAGCTTCAGAGTTTCTTGCTGCAATCTGGTTTTTTCTCTCAGCAGAGGGGGGTGGGGGTGGGGGGAAGGTTCATGTGAGTTTTTCTTTCCAAGAGGCAACGGGAATGCAGTTACATTTTATGTCACAAAGCTTCTCCATCACTACATAAAGAGAAAGACAACTTCTGCTTTGGTGTTTATCACACACTCATATATATAATAAACAACATATGCAGGCAGGATGGTAAAATTTCTAGCATATGGAATGAACAAGGAAATTTCCTATGTGCTTCTGTTTTCACATACAGCAGCACCTAAGTGTGGCAATTACAGTATCAGGAAAGATGCTCAAATGTTTATTTCTCCATTAGGACTTTACCCTGCTATCTGGTCTAAATGGTGCCGTGAATCCCAACAGAAGGAGCTTTTATGATGATAGTGTCATTTTTACATCAAATTCAAGCTGATGATCATCAGTGGAAGGAGAAAGCCATTAAAAATTGAGTAACCTATTTTTTAGTAAGAAAAGAGTCATTTTATTTAAAACCTTTATGCAAGAGAGGCAATCCATTTATCCTCAAATACCTGCCCATAAAGTTTCTAGTAAATGTAGAGAGAAAGCAAAAGAAGAAAAATAAGCCCATTTTCTTATTTCCCACACAACATGCAAAAACTGTCCACGATGTATAAAAGAACTGGCCAGGAATTAAATGGATCCTGCACAGAAAAATTCCCTCACTCTTCTTTGAAGTCCTTCCTTGGAGGTCTGCAATTGTTGTTAGCTTCTCAGTCGGTGAATTTTCTCTTTCTAAGGCTAGCTTATATTTCATAGAAGCCAGACCAGGCTGAACCTCAAAAGATCATCTGGTGAGATCTCTTAAGAGAATCAGTAAGAGCCTTGCTGCAGGATGATGGACCCCATTTGGAGCTCTTGACTCTGTGAGGAAAAAGGAAAAAGCAAGATAAAGGTAGATTTAAAAAGCCTTGCAAGGTTTGTAGACATAGTGTGTACCACTAACAGTTCCAGACATAAGAAAAAGAAGTGATAAGAAAATGGCTATTATGTCATCCCAGTTGCTCAGTTGCTTCCTAATTCCACTTCGTTATCCTGCTCCACTGCTCACTCTCCCAGCACATTCCACTGTAAAGTTGCCCTGATATTGTTTTCTCTGGTAAAAAGACAACCATAGTTTTAAGGTGGGTGGCCTCCAGATTCCACAAAGAGAGTCTCAAGTACTTCATCCTCTGGCAGGGTATTCTTCAGTATGCACATATTATGTAGATACTGCATTGCTGCAATATTTGGGAACTAAAAGCAAGCTAAGAAAGAAGTCAGTAGCCTATTCCTAAAAAGCCTCTTTTGGGCCACTCCTGCCTCCACTCCAGCTCTGCTCTTTGCACCCCTGTGCAACAGAGAAAGCTCCTGCATGAATCTCAACACCCTTCCACTTAGAGGAAAGGGGAAACCAAAGGTGGGGTAACTAAACTGTTCCCTGCCTCAGTTTTCTGCTGTACCCCTGCAGTTTTGCAAGCTCAGGAATGGGCTTAGAGCCTAACATGCTCAGTAGTGTTTCTGAGAGGGAGGGAAATAGTGGAGGAGGTTGTGACTTTTGGACCAGCAGCTC
This sequence comes from Pachyramphus minor, assembly GCA_013397135.1. Taxonomy (NCBI): domain Eukaryota; kingdom Metazoa; phylum Chordata; class Aves; order Passeriformes; family Tyrannidae; genus Pachyramphus; species Pachyramphus minor. The sequence goes on from VYXB01006837.1 coordinate 140,925, forward strand.
CAGCCACTGTCATCTACCTGCTGGTATTTCATGATTTTTAATACTGTCCTTTACACTTTGAAGGGCCCCGATAATCACCCACAAAGTGATCTCACCATTCTCCTTCAAATCCCTTTTTTCCACTCTCCTGCAAAACATAGCATGTTTGGGGTGATTGTTGTGCTACAACCTACTGCACTGACCTACATCATCAGAGTGCTACAGATGTTCCCTGCTCTAGGTGTTGAGTTGCAAAACATTGTAAGCATTTTGCCCCGTTTCCCAGTGGGTCTTGTACAAAGGTATCCAGATCCACATCTGGGCCCCAAGTGCCATGCTAATAAAAAGCAAAAGAAGATGATTTCCTGAGCTATGTATGTATAATTCAACAAAAAAATTTCAGGTCAAATATAAGCAATAAACTCCAGGTCAAATTTAAGCAATTTCCTTGTATTTACTTCCATTTTTATTAACAATGAACAACTCTTGGTGGGTAAACCTCAAAATATACCTCCAATAACAGTTGTTTTGCCTTGGGTATTTATTCAGCATTCTAAGTACAGCATCTATATTGCATTTCTTTTTTCCCCATACATACAAATACACACTCACACTTAATACATTAGCATTTCCACTATACATTTTTACAGTGCATCCAGTTAAGCAAATTGCTCAATTAGCTGAATAGGGTTTTTTCTTTTCATTGTGAAAAGACAGAGTCTTATGGAATGGAACAGCGTTCTCTGTAAGAGGTCAGTTGGATGTGATTTTTGGAATAAAGGAGAGAGGATGAGTGGGTTGTGAAAGATTTTTTTTAATTGTTCGCATTTTATTGCCTTTAAAAGTCAAACAGAGAGGGCAAACCAACACACGTACTGGTTCATGCTGGTAGCAGTAGCACGCTGTTGAGAAAGCCCACCATGCTTACTGGAATTTTCCTGTTATAGCATGTACCTCACGGACTTGGAAAAGATTGTGGGACTGTCAAATACCGAGTGTCAGGGGATGGTATATCCACTCGTTGGTAAAATAAGTCAGTTAATTTGGCAGGTAAGTATTAAGTAATCATATTGTCAGAACAAGGCAAGTGGCTAAGAAAGGAAGACAAAGACAAAAAGAAATAATATTAAGACACAGAAATAGGAAGGAACCAAAGAGGAGAAGGGGGAGAATGCGTGAGTTTGATGGCCAAGTGGTCAGATAGTAAACAATGATAATCCACCTGTTCTGGATGGTACTGGGTTGCCTTGTTGTTATGTCTCACAAGGTTGAACTCTGTTTCTGTTTTTCCACTGTCTGGCAGAATCTGAGCATCGTTGCATCTGGGTTTTATTACATATGGAGAATAATGGCTGAGAAAGACTTGAGCAGGATGGATATTTTCTCATCTATGTTTTTAAAGACTTCTTAAAAAAAACTTCACTATTTTTACGCTCTCTGTGGATTTTTATCATTTTTTGTCTATTCAAATCTTAGAAAATATTACTTTAATTTTTTTAAGTAACTATTTTTTAGTCTTGATTTTCTCTTATTTGGTTTCAACAGTGCAAAATTTCAAATGAGCTGAATGAGGGTTTTTTATTCCATTGCATTTTCCTGAGGTAAAAATGTCTATGATATTTGCCTAGGCAAAGTGTTACATCACGTACTCTATTTATTTTTCAGCATTGCAGTGACTTTTAAAAGCTCACAGCAGGAAATTAAGAAAAGCCTGAACTCATAATTATTAAATAATAATAAAAAAATGTACTCTGCTAAGGTTGCATTTATTCAAAATTGTACAATTAATATATCCCCATGTTTCCATTAATATACATTCCGGTGGAGAAATTGATAGGAAATGTGGTCATGGCATGAACTTTACAGCAGATTTGAATAGTCTCTGCCTGAGCAGAGTTTAATTGAGCAAAGCAGCTTGGATAAGGAATCCTACACAGAAATTAGATTATCCACCATCTAAATAATCAATATCCAGGTCCTCCTTGTATTGACAGAGTTGGAAGGACTCTACTTAGCACAATCAGACATCACAGGTGACAGGGACTTTAAACATCCCCTTCCCACGTGGGACAAATCATCACTCTCTCAAGGCTTCCTCCATCCTTTACCCTTATGTCTGCTTCTTGCTGCTGAGCTGAAAATACCTGCAGCTTCTAAAGGCAGCCCAGGGCAACATGATGTAGGGCCCAGATTTCACTTGTCACTCTGACCTGCCCTGGAGCCCTGGAGCTCAGCCATTTTAAAAGCAAAACCTTCATTCACAGAACATTGGTACAGAACCTTGCCACCATTCAAGACATCGGTGGCAACATGACCTTCCTTGGTTTCTCATTACAGTGGTGAATTTGCAACATCTGTTGTCATCTGTCTTCACTCATTGATGACAAGGTTTTAGTCCTCGCCTTTATGGTTCTTCAGCATGTTGCTCATCCTTCTGTGTAGCACTCAATCTCTTACCTCATGATTAACTCCTGCCTTCAGTCTGCCAGCAGCACTGCCTGACAACTTTCTCACCTCCAAAGCAAGTCCAAGATTTACTACTTGCTCATGAAGGGCTTTTTCATTGGCTTCTCCAGGGTAACTGCTTTATTTCTTTCTGTATTCCCTGCAAAAGGTACCTTTGCCAGAAAAGCCTGAAAAGCACAGACCTAGGACAAGGTTCAGGACACCACAAGCTATGAGTGATGAGTGCCATGCAACTCCTGTTTCTGTGATCATGTATCTGTTTCAGATAATCCTGTTCTCATACTTTGACAAATTCCCACGCAGACAGTTGCTATGCTCTGAAATCTAAATCCTCAGTGAACTCCTGGACATGCTACTGCAAAAGACATAGGAAACATCTAGAATCCAACTCCATCTTCAGATCTGTTCTTCATCATTTATCTTTCTCTACTGAGAACCAAGGGGCAGGTAATGTCCCTGGATGAGCCAATGCATGGGTCTCAAAAATCACCAAAGCTGAAGGAGTAAGTGCTCAGACTCTCACAACAGAGGGAAGTTTGTTGGGTTTTTTTTTTAATTTAAAGAGCATACCCAACACTGTGAATAACTGGCAAAGAAGCAAGGTTTAAAAGGAGAAAAAAGGTTTTATTAAGCTTTTAACTTAAATTGTGTTTATGCATAGATACCAAATTCACAGTGTTTATTTCTTTAAAGCACAGAGGGAAAAAAAATGTGTTGCTGCTGTTGCAGACAAAGGATGAGATGTGCAGGGCTTCCACAGCACCTGACAGAAAAAGTGTCACTGTGATTCTTTACACGCTAGTGTACATTGCAATACAGCAAACCCAGTGGCTCTTCTGCCTCCTTTTGCAGGAGGCACAACACAAAATGCCCCAATAGCTCCCAGAACTAAAAGCTGAGTCTTCATCAAAATCGTTCCTGAAGACCAAATATTCAGGAGACAACAAGCAAAGCCCTGCTGCCATAGCAAAACATCTGTTCCAACTATTCAAATACCATGTCCAAGTGCAAGAGAAAAAGCAATTCTGATCATAATTTTATATCTGTTGTTTGGAATGTAACCAAAGGTTTCTTCCTTAAAGCTACAAAAAATAGCCAGCAAAATTTTTGTTTCACCAGCTTCACTGACAGACTCTCTTGTGTGCAGCAATTCAGAACTCTGGCTACTGAAGCTCATCACTTTTTCTTTGCCTCCCTCAGTGCTGAGGAGATATTTATAACTGTTACAGTCAGTCTTGAAATGAGTATACAGCACAAGGGTGCTGCATGTTACCAGTCAAGCAGAAGACAAAGACAAATAAAAAGCAATGAAAAGACATGATATAGATATAGGGAAGATTGTGACTACCAAATAGATAATGGTTTTGTGATGGTAAGAACTGAGCTTAGAAGAATACCCAGTATTAGTAATGGTTTTGTTGAAAAATCTCTTCAGGCCATTAAAGTATTATGCTGTTCTTTATCGCACTTTCCCTGCGTCTTCTTTTCTTTGCTAGTTGGTTGGAGGTTTTTTTATACTCTTTCTTTATATCTCCCCTACTGGATTGAATAGCATTGAACTGCCTTTGCCACACAAAATCACAGATCACTGGATTTTTGTTTCATTCTAGACATAATTTGAGACAATCAAATTTGAATGGCAATTTTGTGTTCACATCTTTTATTTATTAAGGGTCTTCGAAATACCAGGAAAAAGGAAAGTACAAAACCCAGTATATACTGGGGAATAAAAGTGGGGGGAAAGCAGGCATTTTAAAAAAAAAAAAGTATTTTTCTCTTTGTTTTTTCTTCTAAAAGATGAAAAGCAAGTGAGCCCCTCCCTTGCAGGGATATGCTCAGTGCGAGAGCCTGAAAGGATTCCAGCAGGATGCCACTCACACAGCTCTCACTGTCTGTCCTGAGCAGCTCCGGTTGAAATTACAGCCGCTTCAGGGTCCCTGTATCCCTAACCAACGTGCAGGGCGCCCAGCTGGGAGGCACTGGAGGACACCAGTGTCTCCCATATGGTTTGCATTCCAAGGAGGGGATGCTGGTGTAAACCAGCCACCTCAGCCCTATACTTGCAGTCCCTTCACCCTATTTTACATCCTCTCAGCCAAAAGCTCAGATGCCGGATATCAACAGGTAAGATATGGCATCTCTGCTGTCTCAAAAGCACAAAGGAAAAAGGGTATGGGATGACATCTGAGCTGCTCCAGAGCCACAAGTTTTAATGTTGGGCTACATGAGAATTTTCCAAAGGTAATAGGACTGGGAGCTACCTCAGGCCCCAGGGAAGGAAACGGACTTTGCCCAAAGTTTTTATTTTATTATTCAGAGTTGATTTTGCTGGATAAGTAACCAGGGCCCAGGATCTATCAGAAGAGCAGACACATCATCAGAAATTAGACTAAGCTCTGCCAACAGAATCTGATGGGGAAAAGAAATTCACAACTGCTTTCTATTGCTAGCCCATCACTATAGTCCTGGATTAAAAAATCACTTCAAATGAAGGATTCTTCTTTCTCATTAGTAGATTGTCACCCCTCCTTTCCTAAGCAAAAAATATTTTTTAATTTAAATGTGAAAACAAGGGTCTGGACCCCTGTGTATGAAGAAACAGAAGAATTGCTTTAGGGTGACTCTCACTTCTAAATATATTTCAATAGTGTTAGTTTATATAATGACAGCTATGCAACCTACGTGCATGACTTGCTTGACTTGCTTTCCCCATCTTCTTGGTAGATGGGTTTGAGGGCTGCAGAAGAGATTCCCAAATTACATTTACCTTTGCCATATTTCAATGTACAAATAAATGTCCAATTTCTACACATTCTGAGCACTGTTTGGATTTGCAGCTCTCTGGGACTGCACCCTCCTTGAATCTGAAAATCAGGACTCAAAAAGAAAGCACGTGCTGAAGGTTCCTTCAGTGAGGGATTTATGCTTGAATCAGTAGCCTGCTCAGTAAGCTTGCCTGCTTTTCCCAGTAATAATACTTCACATTAGTTATTGGAGCTCAAATGCAACATTTGCAGAAGAAAAACATTCTGTAGTTTACCATTCTGGAAAGAGATGATTGTTGTATTGTCAATAAAGAGAAGGATTACAGAGTAGGCGAATTTGTTACATACACGTATGGCCCATGAAATACATCCCTCTATGAATCTTTAAATATTATCAGCCTGCAGTAATTGTTACTTACACTCCACCCACTTCATCCTTCTTTCCTTCCTTTCCACTGAAGAATAATCTAACAGTTGTTTTCTTCAAAAAAGTCGAACTACAAAATTATTTCTATGTCTAACAGGGACACAAGTATAAGTACAGTTAAGAAAATGTGGACAAATTTGAAACCCTCATTCTTATGAAAGCAAAAATCAGAGTGTTTTGTACAGCTGAGATGGCCTGCAGAAACCTAAGGCTGTGGTGAAAGGGAAAAAGGCAGAGGGAATTAATTCCTCACCCCCCACCACAGACCCAGAGCTATCCCCACTAGCACTGCAAAATGGAATTTATAGCTAAAATCAGGAAAATAGATGCAGGCATTAGGATCACAGGTGCTACTTCACTGACAACCTATTATAAAGCTCCAACTGTGTCCAAAGTTATAAAGCAATTTCATAGTTATATTTATCAGGATGAACAATGTGCAAATCCACTTCTCAGCTTTTTTTTTTTTAACTTGATATGTCATTATTAAAAGATTCCTGCTGCACCTAGCAAGGCTTCCCCAGATGTTGATCCAGTACAGCAGTGAATGGCAAATGTAGATCCTACACAGGGGAAAGAAGCACATAAGCCCTGCAGTGATGGGAAGGAGGGAGCTCCTGCCACCCTGTAAGAGGGAAACAAGGCAGAGCAGTTATGTACTGTCCTTGTCCACATGACTCCAAGTGGTCTGCAGAGGCCAAAGAAATCCCAGTAAATGGAGGTCATTGAAGAAATGCACAGAACAAGATATAGAGGCCAAAAAAGTATTAAAAAGGACATTTTCAGTAGACGCATTCTGAAAGTGAGGTGGAATGAAGAAGGATGTTTGGAAAGGGTGAAAAGGCAGCCTTCCAGACTGATAGCCATACTGAGACTCCAGCCTGTGTGGGATGCAGTCATTAACAGAGCCTGAGAAACTGGAGAAGTCAGAAATTCCCCACCCATCAGTGTGTTAAGAGCAAAACTCAGCTGTTCCTGGGTACCTTTATGGAAATAAAAACCAGGCTATTAAAATCATGTCATCAAAATCAGAGACCACACCATGCATTACAGTCAAAAGAAACACCTGAATGGACTGATCTACACCCAAAAAAAAAAAAAAAAAGATAGAGGTGTCTTACCTACAGCTCACATGTGCAGTATTTATAGAAAACAGTCTTTCCTGAAAACAACTCGAAGCTACTTACTTGTGACCGAACAGGCTTGGCTTATTCAAGCACCATCCTGGGAATTCAAACATGATTTTTCTTCTAAATCACAAGTGAATCATTTTAAAAGGAAACTTAAAGAGATGAGAAGGTGATGGAATGTGCTTATGAGCATCTGCCCAAAGTACAGTGGAGGGACAGGAATTCCAGCAAGAAGGACAGGAATGTCCAGAAGGAGATAGGAACCACACTTCTCAATCTGACAAAAAAACCAAAACCAAAACAAACAAAAAACTCAAACAAACAAACAAAACCACCAAACCACCACCAAATAAAATACTCTTAGGGAACCTGCATGGCACATGAATGGGATGAACAGTTCAGGATGAAACTTGGGGTTGTGTTGTGAAGGCAGGGTATTAGCAGGGCATAACCAGGACTAGGCATTTCCAAACTCTCATCAGCTCCCCAGGGCCTGATGGGGTTCTGTTTAAAAGCACTATGGTGGCGCTTTCAAAGATCTTACAAAAAATATATGTATATGTATAGCAGCGAGGACCCAGCAGGGGAGAGAAAAATGCCATAGGAGTCAGAACCCTAAGGGAGCTCTGAAAAGGTTGCTGCAACCCATGAAGCCACTGAGGTGGCTGAATCTAGGCCTGAAAGCAAGTTTTCACCTACAAGGATATTGTGGAAAATTGGAGATTGGTTTACAAAACTATTTTATTTCTAATATCTTTTTCCCATTAATTTTATGTTTCTCTATTTCTTTGAGTTACTTAGTATACTTGAATATTATAATAGAGTCTGGAGTTTAAAATTCTTTTGTTCCTCTTTACAAAATTCACCATAGGGTGAAGGTACAGCCAGATCCACCTCAATGCTTCAGACCCCTCAGGGTCCCACCATAAGTCCATACTGCTAACCAGCAGGAAAAACAAGCCCTGCTCAATATTTAGCCCTATTAAATTGAGACACCAACAAAATGCATGTAGCTACCACATGACATCATATTTAACAAAAGGATGAAAACATGAATGCCTCATATTAGGAACTCGTGTCAGAAGAACAAGAGATGATGTGTGGAAGACAGGACTAAAATGAGACAAGCAAAATCAGTGTGATTCTGTAAATCTCTGTAAATCCACATTGGGATAAGTAACCTGAGGACACTTCCAGGGAGCAATAGGAGCTGGAGAGAAGATAATGGCAGTGACTTTCTCCCTGTACTCGGCACTGGTGAGGCCACACCTCAAATCCTGTGTTCAGTTTTGAGCCCCTCATGACAAGAATATTGAGGTGCTGGAGTGTGTCCAGAGAAGGGCAACAGAGCTGGTGAAGGGTCTGGAGCACAAACCTGATGAGCGGCTGAGGGAGCTGAGTGTGTTTAGCCTGGAAAAAAGGAGGTTCAGTGGGGACATTATTGCCCTCCACAACTGACTGAAAGGAGGTCGTAGTGAGGGGGGGGTTGGTCTCTTCTCCAAAGTAATAAGCAACAAGACAAGAGGAAATGGGCTCAAGTTGCACCAGAGGAGGTTTAGACTGGATATTAAGGAAAACTTCTTCATACAAAGGGTTGTCAAGCACTTCAATAGGCTTCCCAGAAAAGTGGTTGTGTCACCATCCCTGGAGGTATTTAAAAGACCTGTAGATGTTGTGATAAGGACATGGTTTAGTGGTGGACCTGGCAGTGATTGCTTAATCATTTGACTCAATGATCTTAAGGGACTTGTCCAACCTAAATGATTCTATGATTCTAAGACGGTGGCAAATGGGAGTGAAAAAAATGGGGCAGCAGAACTGATTGGGAGGTGCCAGGGAGGAGTGAGTGAATTGCACTCCAGGGGCAAGGGTAGAGGTTCTGCCATGAAGAGGTGCTCAAAGTAGCCTGTGGAGGAAAAGCCACGTCCAACCACAACTAATCCATTCTGCGTGCTAAGGAATGAAAAATTTTTTGGGCCCAGATTCTCTTCTGTGCTAACTCCATGATGATACCAGAAATTATGCAAGTCAAGATGCATGTCTCTGACGAAAATGATGCAATAATCAGTGTCTACAGTTCGATTATGAGATAATTAATTTTAATTACATATTACATTCTCATTGAATTAAAAGATTTGAAGACTTTAACTATTTTTATATTCAGCTTGCAATACATTTTGTAGTCTGTGCTATTTAGAGAGAGAAAATTGCAACTATTTTAAAAACACGACAATGACTTTCACCTCCCTGAGGGAAATCCTTTGATGGCATCAGGGTTTCATCCTTACTCTGTTAGAGAAAATAATTTGAGACCCCTTCTTAGCTTTGCTTTCCACCTTTTAAGAGCCTTGAGTTCCCTACACTGAGGTGAAAACAGTCACTGTTTATTAGGTGGAAGAGGAGATATTATGTTAGATTTTTTTTCTTCACCAGAAGACATTTGAAATAAACACTTCTTTTTGTCACATCCTCTTGGTGCCACCCATTAAGCAGAAGTATTGCTGGGCACTTGGTCACCTCCCTCCCAGGGGAATGGGCTGGCACCCTTCCCCAGTGCAGTGAGGGGCAGCCCAGCAGCTCATCCCCTCCGTGAGCCCACTTGCACAGGTCGCACTTTGCTGCTTCTACAGCTGCTCCATCTCTGCCTTCAGCACAACTTTGCCAGCTGCCAGAAGGGGGACTGAGGTAGGACATTGCCTCATGCAGTAGGGATGTGTTTTGCCTGTTCTGATTTTCCATTTCTTAGCTCCTGCCAGCAGCAGGGCATTGAGCAAAATGTCCCCACTATAGCCCTAGACAATTCGTCATAATAAGTCACTGGCTGAATTGCACCTCGTGGTCCCACTGTGAGCGAACAAATCACCAACTTCTCCGATTGTTCAAATATCTTCTCAAAGAGTTGCTGAATAAGTCATGCCAGTAATTGGCAGTTTGTAACTCCCCACCCAGCAGTTTCCAGCAGATATTCAAGACCTGGCCTTTGAAGCTGACTGGGTTCCCAGGGATTTGGACACCTGGCCAGGAGGCTCTGCTTTTTCAAGGAACAAAGTAAGAGCTTCTTGCATTGGCCTTCAGCAGTGAAAAGTTAGCATTTCTTTGACACAAGCAGCTCTAAAGAGAAAGGAGGAGGGAGCACAGACATAGCTACACTAGGCCCTCACCATCCCTTTTCAGGATGCAATTCATACTTCATCTCCCAGTCTGACCCCAGCATGCCTGCCTTTTCCAGTTGGATCTGAACAACCACACTCCCTCACCACACATGTCCAAGCTCTCAGGTCACCCTGTGCTTAGCCAGGCACCCGTGTTGCCTGTGGAGGTATGGTGGTGGGACACCACAGGAGAAAGATCTTGTGAGCCCCAAATGTACAGACTAGAGGGCTCCATGACTGCCTGACATGAAATGCAAGGTACCGAGGATGTGGAAAGGAAAGAAAAAAAACAGGTTTAGAAGCATATCCCGTTTCATGCTTAAATACACAACCTTGCCCATGCAGAGGTTTTTTTCCCTGGCACTAATGCCCTCCTTGTGCCCACTTTTTTGTACCAAAGAGGAGATTTATGCTTTATCTGTTCTTAAATCCCCATATATTAGACTCAAAGAATACGTGATGACAAGTTTTAGACAGATTTTTAAGACATTCCTACCTTATACCTCTTATGTCTCAATCTTTTCTTTCCTATTCTTTCTTGCTCTTGCATGTTTTAGTCTGACTGGAAGCCCAAAGGTGTGAAGGTATTGATTACACATCTCTTTCTGACACACCAAGAAGTATGTCATCTCCCATCTTCTGCTGACTAGCTTACATGGCAGGTTTCTTCTCTATGTATAAAACACATCAAAATTGTATTACATGCTGCTGTTGTTTGTAATAGAAATATTATTCAACTCACCCAAGTTTTCTTCAGGAGATTTTTTTCATTTCACTTAGTGCTGAACCTTCTCAGATTTTGACAGGTACACAAATCTTCGCAGAGGCTGCTGTTCCTCAGCTCACTGTGTTGTCTGTGTTAAAAGACTTTTATCCTGAGATCAGTGGTCATGGGGATGAGAGCAAGCCATTAAGTTCTGCAATGTACCTTACAAGTAGGGACCAATCATTTATTACTTGGCTGTGTCTGGAGACACTAAACTAAGGCTTATCCAGTTCAATAACTAGTGGAACAAAGGCTACTCTGGCATGAAGGCTGTTTATATTTCACCGGGGAATTTTTCTTTTTTTTTTTTTTTTGGTGTATGTGGATCATTATTCCTTAAACCATTGGAGGGCCTTGGAAGTGTGTTACTACAATTTCACTCCTGGTCCATCTCAGAAAGCCATCCTAAATCTGCAAGGCACATGTGTCTATGTATCGTCACTCAGACCAGCCCAACGTGAAACCAGGCTCTTAAACAATAGCAAGGGGGTTTCTATGCAATACAAAAATATATTAAAAATACATAATGTAACTTGTCTTAATATACTTTTCTGAGTCTAAAAATATGCCAGACCAAAAGAAACATATTTACATAAAAAGCAGACAAGGTCAAATAACAAAGAAAGCCCTTAATTAGTTGTAATCAACTTTAATTTGCATACCGTATATAATTCCTAAATGATTGTTAATAATAACTTTATATAATGGACTTCCAATTTTCATGAAAATGGCACATTTTGATAAGCAGACACAAAACCCTAGTACTAATAAGGTTTAATTTGCATACATTAGACTGATTATCCAAACAAAAGGATTACAGTATTACTTCTCCATACCTTTATGTCCTTATTATGCACATTTATTAACTTCACAAAAGCTAGCTGTTAGTGACAAACAATAGCCGTGGCTGGGAGAGAAATCTACAGTATGAATAAAGTGCATTTTAATGCTAAGGAGCAAAGTTTATACTGCATAAATGTTTTGTTTAACTCTTTCCTTTGCAAAAGGCATTAACGCTTTGTAAGGCAGGCACTATTAGATGGATAAATCACTTCATTATTATGTGATTTTTTGTGGTAAAGAAAGATTTTCTCTAAAAATTAGGACCTGCTCATGCTCACAGTTTCCTGATGCTAAGTTAAAAATCATGGATGGTGCTTGAACATGTCAGGAAAAGTGTTTACAATCACGGGATTAAGCTGTTAACTCATGTGATTCCAGGGCACCATGTTAATAAATATATTGCCACAAGCTTCGTTTTCACAGCATAAATAATAATACAGGTGGCAATAGCTATTCCTAAGGGTATTACATATACCCTGCAATTAAAGTGTGAGTAAGGGGGAGGGAAAAAAAATCATTAGTAGATCCGGTATCTGAAACAAATGATGCTCAGAAGGGGCTGAGAAGAAAGCCAATAGACGTGAAGCTCAAACTGAATGCCACCCTGGAGCTCCCTCCGACCTGTGACACGGGGCTGTGCTGATATGCAGTGGTGACAGTGATGTGAGAAGAGTATGTCATCTCTGATGCATTTTGTGCCCTTCTGGTGCAATGCACCACCCTCAAACAGAAATGCTGCTTTTGGAGACGTGTTGTCAGCATGTTTGGATACTCCATGGACCAGCTGGCTCTTCAGGAAGAGTTGCTAAGGTTGTCGTGAACCTTGACTTCTCTGGGATAAATTGTTTCCTGCACAATTTTTGACCAAGGTCTCCATGTCTACAGGCAACTAATTTGCCTAACACCTATGAGCAACACAAAGCAGCTTTTAACCTGAGACAGAAGCCATCCAGATGATGATCCCTTGAATATGCAGTGAGCATCTGGCAAGGTTACCAAGTACTGATAACACGCTTTTTTTTCAGCATAATTTCCATCCAACCATTTTGCAAAGGGCTGTAGGAACCGCTGTGACTTTTTTTCACCTGTGCAGCTCCAGGCCACTGACTTCTGACTCTATTCTGGTTGGTGCCACAGGGTCAGAGCCCAGGGTCCTTCCCACAGCACAAGCCCAAAGCTGTCAATGAATAAGGGCCTTTAGGTACAACTGAGAGTCTCGAACCGTGAAACCACGACTAATGCTGCAAAAATACCACATGCATTTGTTGGTCTGAAAGAGCAGGTAGGAAAAACACATTTCAGAGTATATAAAATATACGAGAACCTTTAAATCTATATAGAAATTTAGATAGATCAGCTTTTTGCCATAAATATAGTTGGAATTTACTGTAATATTTACTGTATTTGTGCTCTCCTATAAAGATACAAGTATTTTGAAAGACACTTAACATGCTTTTCTTCTAAAGAGACCCCAGAGAGAACAGATGGCCAAGGACAAGTCTCTGGAGCCATGTTCCTGGACCAGCAATTTCTGAATCAAATCCAGTTTATTCTAAAATACGCAGAACAAACATGCCCGGAAGATACAGCAAAGTCCATTCTGTGTCAAAGTGACACAGCTACAAAATTCTACTAATATCCAGATGGATTTGGTTTCCTAAAAGCACTGTTGAAAACAAGAGTGGGTATCCTGCATCATTTAGGCATTCTTAAAGCTATCCCAGGTCATGAAGTGTGTTGTTTTGCATACCTTTTAGGTTAGTCAAAAAGGTCACAGTGGCTGAACATGGATTTTTTTCTAACCAGAATGCAAATACAAACTTGATTTACTTTTTCCTACCAAATCATAGCCCTGTTTCCATTGAATACTACTGGGTTTGATCTGTCCTCACTTCTCTGACTGATAATCCTCACACATGACTCAATAAGGTTACCTTTGGATCCAGACTGCAGTTGTCAGCCTGTAAATGAAAAGGTTCCTAAGTTCCTTCTGCTATATTCATATTATTCTTCTTCATAGCACTTCATGTTTCTCCATGGACAGCAGTTCCTTTTGTTTTCCTCTGCAAAAACTGGGAAAAGCTTACAAAATGCCTTCTGTCTGGTTCCGTTCCCTGATCCCAAGTCCATCTTCCTGCTATACACTGTAGGTAAAATAAAAAGGGTTTATGCATGTCATCCTGCAGGTCAGAATCCACCTTTTTTGAAGGTTTTGAAGACCCCCTTTACCCATTGAATTTGTAAAGCCTTGTCGTGTGCCCCCTCCCCCACAAAAAGAAAAAAAAAATTGGGCCCTTATTACAGAATAAGGAATAGGAATAAGTGTAAATGATGGTCCAGTTATTCTCACCTTTGCCTTCGGTGAAGGAGGACATGTGCTGCTGTTCTTCCAAGTGGCAGGTCCAGAGAAAACACATAGCAAGTTTTAAGATCAAAACACACAGCAAGTTTTCTCTGACACATAGCAAGTTTTAAAATCAAAAGCCACGGTCAGTTTTAGAAACCCAAGGGGCATCCAGAACCCTTCAGATAATTTGATAATATTAGAACACAAACAAAACAAAACCTGAAACAGAATAAAGCCAAACCATCCCTTCCAGCTCTGGTTCAAAGGAAAGAAAACTGACATTTTCCTGAGCATCACTATACAAGACAGATGATAGCACACCTTCTGCTGAAGGAATCAACCAGGTTTCTCAAGTAGCCCCTGGCTCACTAAAAACCCAGCCATTTACCTGTTTGTGCTGCAATTGCCTGGGCTGCAACACAAAAAACATCATGCAAACGTGCTTTAATTTATGAGAAAACCCCACTGACTCAAGGAATGAAAGGTTATGAGTAAGGGTTACAACACAGGAACAATGATTTAGTTAAATCCAACGTCTTTTGTTTAAAATTAGTTTTTCTGTGGTTATACAATATTATTTTTAGTTTTCAAGAATGGAAACAATAGCTGAGCTCTGTAAGTGCCAAGTCTTTTTCAAGATTTGATAAAAAGATAAAAAAAAACCAAGAAAGTGCATTGATTCCAAATAATAATTTCTACCCTGTGATTTCAAGATTTTATAATCCATGCACATGACTGGAAATATCTGTCTATAGAAGTTTCTAAGAATTATGTATGAAGGGTAAATCTTAAAACATATACTCTTTTTTTATTTATTTTATTTTTTAATGGAAAACTTCAAATCAACAGTCCAACAAATTGCAGCTGTTGAAATTGCTGAGCCAATTTACAATCAAATTGAATTTTTTTCCATTAAGAAAAAAACCCTTTGCATTTGGAAGGAAGTGCTCTGCTCCCTACCAGACCGTTAATACTTTTCTATGTCATGCATACCCAAGGTCCCAGCATGGTTTTCAGGAGTAGAACTAGCATTAGCACAGACACTTTTAAGAATACATCTCCATTCTTAATTATTTTCAGAACATCAGATTTTCCTTATTTTTGCTTTCCCATTTAAATCTACTTTACGAGTTTAATCTGTGCCTGATTTGGGTACCTTGTAAGAAACTCTTCCATCTATTCCCTTATATGAGCTTTGCTGCCCTGAGCGGTGTTTATCAATAGATTGTGCTCAGTGCAGTTTAGGAGATCTCTGTTTTATTCTCAGTGCTGTCAGACTTGGGAGACACCGAGTTTATTCACACCTCAACACTTACACAACACAGCTTATACCCACAAAACATCCCTCTTCCTATAGAGCACGACACAGTACTTTGAATGTTACATTAAAGGAGATGCAGAATATTAAACAGATAAACATGGATGGTATATCAGAATAGATCCTTTGACTGAGTGGCATTCAGACATGATTTATAGCAAGGATGCTCCATATAGAGGTGCCAAAACCAAAAAAAGCCATGAAAAGCCACTGACAGACAGCCACTGAAGAATTTTCTCCATATGTCCATGAGCATCAGCCTTTTCCAGGAAAAATGTCCATTCCTCTCTGTAAAATGCAGGTTTTTCCTAGTTTTTTTTTCTTTTTATGAGATAGCAGCGCCCCTAAATGACAGCCAGATGCAATGGTGCCAAAAGATGTAGAAAATTGTAATAATAAATATGATTTTAAGGTTAGATTGGTTGAGTGGAATGGTCCAACAAAGCTTCACAGACAGTTTGCTGTCTCTTCCCTCTATTACTCTATTTCAGCCATGCTTCTGAGTTAAACAACCCTGATCTCATAGATAACATCTCCTGAGCAATGAAATGCCAGACCAGCTCCAACTCATGCCCTTCTCCAGATCATTCTGAGTTCTGCTCTGTCCCTGTGCGGCTGCATTTACTGAAATAGAACACAGCACCTCATGAAGGTCACACCGGAGCTGCTCAAAGAGGGTGCAACAATGTCCTTTGCTAATCGAACACTCATTTGAATTTTTAATGGTTTTGCTTCAACTACGTTCACACCCCCTCTGCAGCGAGCTGAGGAATTGCATTTCACCCGTACAAATGCTTGCCGAAAACCCGAATTGAGGGTTGCCCACGGACGAGCCGAGGAAGCCCAGCTGTTACATTCACACGCACCAACACACACACACCTATTTGCACAACCGGTGTGTTGCTGGCGCAACAGGCGGGTAATGCAGCTGATACCGGAGGGGGTTATTTGACCAAGTACAGCTAAACAACGGAAACCATTTGCAGTCAAGCCCTTCTGTCATTCATTTAAAGGAATCACTGGAGCATTTTAGATAACAAATACATTTGAGAAAACAATGCTCCCGCTCATGGATATTCCACGAGCAGAAGAAGAGAGTACGTTTGACAAATAAATTATTTGTTATGAAGCCTTTGCTCAGTTCTAGTCAGCACATACAACAGAAAATAACACAGAAGGTATCATGTTAAATAAGCCTATGATCATCGGTTTAATTTTTTTAGACCAATGCACCTTACTGCATTGATACTTTCACTGAGTTTCTAAGGCTTGCTCTCAGAAAGTTTTGGGATTTTATCCATGGGTTTTCTAGGGTCAGAAGAACCATATCTCACACCATCACTCAGCCCTCTGGAAAAATGCAGTTATAGGGCTGTAGGATACAGGGTTCCACCCAGTTATTCTTATATTTAGCCAAACAATTTACATTAGGTGAAAATACATTTTCCAGAAAAGCACTGGTCTTGATTTGAAGCCACACAGTGCCAGGGAATCCACCTCCCCACAGAAACACTGCTGGCAGTCAGCAGGAACAGCCGGATCTTGCAGAGGTGTGGGGAGGCTGAGATCCTTGGAATAGGACATACATGGGAAGGGGGTGGAGAGGAAAAAATGTGAAAGTCAGGAGGCTCCCAGGAAAATCTAAAAGACTAGAAAAGGCCTCTAGGGGACTCTAAGGGTCCAAGATGACAATGTGATGGGACAAGAAGCTGGCAAAATGGAGAAAGACGGTGTTGATGTCATCCCAACTCTCAGCCAGGAAATTGCCAGCCCTGACAGGATTTCATGAAGTCAAGCACTTAGGAGCAAAAAAGCCCAAACCAAACCACAATTAAATAAGAGCTGTGAAGCAGCAATAAGGTCAGTAACCTGGAGAAGATGACATGCCAGGAAAGCACACACACATCTGCCCAGACCCAGCTCCCAAAGCCAGACCTAAGGCACAAAGGAGAGGAAGACATGGTCTCCAGGAGGACCAAGCTCTGTGCCCTACTCTGTTTTTTCAAATAATTTTCAGGAGTGTTGGTATGGTGACAAGGCTCAAGGAATAAGTAAATTAAATGCAGTAACTAAATCCAACAGAGTTATTATTGGTGTCTGGATTTCTCAGACACATAACTGCAGACCTGTTCTGTCTCATAGCCATGCAAGAAAAGGCCTAAAGTGAGCTGGGTATGCTTCTGGAGCATGGAGCAGAGGAGAAGTTTTAAGTTACCAGAAGTGGGAAAACAGCAGAAGAGAAATAAAGATAAGACACGTTCATCTAAAGCTAACTGCTGTCTTCTGTTAGCTGAAAAATAAACCAAGCAATTAAAAAAAATAAAGACAACTGAATAAAAAAGGATTGAGAAAATTATTTTTAAAAATTAAGTCTGTGAATGAGGCCCAGATTCTGCCTACACATAGGCATGGGCTAAATCTGAAGTACATGAATACTTATTCTGGAGTCACCACCATTGCTGATGTCAAACCACTGTCCAGATGCAAATTATTAAAGAAATTGCTCCCTAGCTAGCACTGAAACCAAAGTGAGCAACAAAAGCTGGGGCTGCTTTCACACGGTGATAAGAGTGGCACTGCAAGTTGCTGTGTGTGAGCCAGGCTAAGCAATTAGCAGTTAACTGTGACTTGAGCTGAAATCTGCCTCAGGGGGCACCCCCCATTCACCCCATGTGCTGCAGCCTCATGTCCAGCGACACAGGCTGAAAACTGGTGAAAATGGTGATGTCAGTCCAAAAAAGAGCAACACTTGCAAGATAGATTTCTCTCTTGGATATGAATTCAAATGTGCTGAAGTACAACACCACTCTGCAAAGTGATTTTGGTGCGGTTCCCCAGTAATCGCTCCTGGGTATAGATTATTCAACGTTTAATTGTCAACCTGCAGTAATAGGATAATAGTTATCTTACCTGAAATAAGAAGGTGGTTAAACCATTGAACCCTGAGGTGTATGCAGGTGACCAGTGACTTGGAGGGACCCAGGGGACATACAGAGATGCTGTTTCTCCTCCAGCTCTCCTATCATGACTACAGGGGAAGTGCAGCTGTTCCGTGATCCCTCATGACTGCCAGGTTTTAGCCAATTTTTTAAAGCTATTTAAAAGACCCTCGCAGAATAATTAAGCAAGGTTGCTTCTATGGTAGTTCTGGGTGTTGCAATCAAGGGCAATCCTCCACCCATCTCCACAGCTCAGGGCTGAACTGCGCAAAGTCAGGGCTGTGCCTAGAGGAGGTTTCGGAACAATATTCTCCACAAAGGTGAAAAATATGTCTCGAATATGAATTAAGAAAACAACACCATGAGGCTCACGAGGGGCTTCATGTGCCAATTCATCACATCTAAACAGCATCAGACATTTACTGCCCGGCACCAAGGGAGAACGGGCATCTCGCCTTCCCTGTGCCCAGCCCTACTGCTTTTGTACACAGGACCATAGCCCTGAACTTCGGGAGGGGGGAGGGTATAGCGGGGGGCAGAATGCGACTAAATAAGATCTGTAGAAGATCAGTGGTCTGTGTTTCACTATCCTGCGCGCCCGGATGTGAGGTGCTTCAGACTCTGGCGTTTTCTGCGTCTGACTCTGGGTTACCCAGTAGCTGTGGCTCCTCCAGCACAGGGCCAGGAGGAGGATGGGGCCAGGGCGCCAAGCACGTCGAGGAACGGGGAGGAAAGTAGAGCGAAAGCCGAGAGGGCAGACAGAGCCAACACAATGTTTTTGTATCTCCCTACAGCTTCTGCACAAGCCTTTTTTTCCGCATAAAATAGTGATAAATCAAATAGTGATATCCATAGTAGATAGTGATAAATCAGGATTTTAAGTAGTTTTTATCGTTTTCTTCTCCATTTCAAAGAAAGTGGGGGGAAAAAAAAAACACCCAAAAAACCAACCAGCTTGTGTTAAAGCCTGGGAATGGGCTGCGTCCGCCTCTGCGGCTCCACCCATGCGCAGGGCTGGAGGGAGCGGGAACTCACCGAAGGGGTTCCCGACTTCAGCAGCTGTAACGTGGGTTGCAGGATGCACCGGGCACGGGATGGGCACAAACTGCTCACGGACTACAAGCTGCCGTGTGCTCAATCGGTGGGTGACAAACTTGTGCCCGTGGTGGCCGCCGCAGTGAGAGCAGCTCCTCTCCAGCCGAGGCAGACGCTGTTCCCTGCGAGGTGAAAACAACCTCGCACCCAGTCTCGAACCGATCCTGCACATTTCCAACAGCAACGTCTGAAACTGAGTTTAGCCTTGTCTCCGCCCTAAGATCAAACACCTTTCCCCAAACCTGACAGCGAACTGCCATTTTGTAGCCACGTCTCCTCGCAAGGATGTTTTCCGCGGGGGGCAGGGGTCCGGACGGCGGGGCTCTATGTAACGAATAAGGAAGATGAATAGGGCAAAACAATAACAAGCTCAAACACCATTGGAAACAAGGGGCGCGGGGCCGCCGGGACCGGTCCCAGAGAAGGGGGTGGGCCGGTGCGGGAGCCGCCACGGGCAGCCCCAGGTCGCCCTGTCTCGCGGCCCGCCGGAGCGGGGAGATGCGGGGAGATGCGGGAAGATGCGGGCCTGGCCCCCCTCTTCGAAGCTAAGCGATGCGGGCGGTACCCCCGCCGCCGCTGACCCCCTCGGAGGGGACACGGTGAGGGTCACCCTGGACCGGACCGGGGCAGTGCCCACCGGGGCGCACGGCCCCCGCTCCTGCCCTGGGAATAGGTGATTTGCAGAGAGGGCAGTGGCCGGTCCCGCCGGTTCCGGCAGGGGCGGCAGCACCGGTAGCGGTCCGCCCGGGCTCTCACGCAGCCCCGCTCCCCGGCGGGGCCGGAGCGCCGCCGGGCGGGGGTAGGTGCGGAGGGCCGCGGAGGCCGGTCCCTGGGGAGAAACACATCGCGGAGGCTCCGGGTGCGTGGAGCCGGAGCGGACATTGTTCTGGCAGCGGCAGCCGAGGGTGTTAATGTAGGCTGGCTGGAGCGAAAAGAGGCAAATATTTCCGTTTGTGCCCTCCTGCCTCTCTCAGCACCGGCTGTCAGTCCCTGGGCTTGTTATCCGTACAAGGCATCAGTTTGTTTGGCTGAGCTCAGCAAGGTTTTCTTCTCCGAGCAGAACTATAATTGCTATAATTCTACTGTATCATTTGGATCATTGCAGTATTGTTTTCTCTCTCTCGTTCTCTCCCCGTAACACTGCAATAACGCGCTCCAGTGTTAAATTAGCAGGTTGCAGGGGGAAGGGAAGAAAAGAAGGCGAGGGAAAGACCATAGATGACTAAAAGTTTGTTTAAAAAATAAATAAAACAACAAAGTGACTTGGCAGAGCAGAGCTCGCATCGCAAAGCGCCTTTTCCTGCGAGAGGGAGCACTGCAGGCCCTCCCCGCTCTCCCCCGGGCAGGGCCTGCCGAAGCGCAAGCAAACGGGGCAGACGAGACCCCCCGGCCCGGGCACAGAGGAGCGAGCGACCGGGGCGGGAGGGAGTGGAAACAAGATGCAGACGGCTGGAAGGCCGCAGCAGAGCTCCCTGCGCTCCGCCCGTCCCCGACAGGCTCCAGCTCCGGCCCGCCGCAGCACCGGCTCGCACCGCCGACAGCCTGGGCGCTGCTGGAGCCCTCGCAGCTGCCGCGCCTACGGTCCCCCGTGTCCTCCGGATACCGCCCGTGCCCCGGCGGGATCGGGGCCCCCATCTCGGGCAGCCGGCGAGACAGTCCTGCCCGTCCCTGCTCTCGCAGTGTCGCGGTTCGCCCTCCCCGGCTTGGCCGGCACCCGGCAAAACGGAGGGAGGGAAGGAAGCTTCTCCCGGGCGAGCCCCGGCAGTGAAGCCTCGGCGGAGAAGCCCCGGCGGAGCCGCCCCACACGGGCAGGGCGAGCGCAAGAGGCAGCAGCTCCTCTGAGCGCCGAGCCTCCAGGGTACCCCTGGGTCTTCTTGGCTTTTTTGTTTGTTTGTTGGATGGTTTAGTTTTTGGGGTGGGTCTTTTTTAGTTACTGAGTTAATGGATTAATTGTCACTTGTGCCGGTGACGGCAAGAGCTTCCCAGAGCTGAGCACCGACAGCAAACGGCAGCTTTGCGCGCCTCCCCAGGCGTGCCCTGCAAAGCCGGGCCGGGCTGTGGCCCCCCCGCCGGAGAAAGCGGGGCCCGCTGGCCGCGCACGTCGGGGCGCTTCCCGTGGGCATCGCCCCGGCCCACGGGTCAGGGAGGAAACGAGGAGGGGGGAACAAGGGGCAGGAATCCTGCAAGAGGCCGCTTACAGAGAGCGGATGACCCTGGGTGTAACTCTTGTCCCCGCGCGGCACGGACGGGCGGACACACTGTGGAGCTTGGGAGTGTGTGCGTGTGCGCACACGGGCGTGGACACAGCCAGGGCGGCATTGTGCCCACGCTGGCACGGGCACACACCCCCACTTGCTTATCTTTCCTCCTAATTCTCGTGGGTCGATTAGGAGACGTCAGATCCACATGGGAATTGCGGCATGAGCAGGGAAAATGGGGCTGTCTCCGCTCCGGCGCTGGGGGCTGGAAATCACCCGAGCGAGCGGCCGGGTTATTTGTGGTCACCGGGAGCAGTTTCTCCGACGTGTTTGTGCTTGTGGGAGTCCGGGACCAGGGGCGCATATGTGAGCAGGGGACGCTCAGTGAGCTGTGCCGTGCCCATCAAAACTAAGTCCAAACTGCCCAAACACGGGAACCTGAACTTGTGACCGCTCAACAGGGAGGGAAAAGGAGAGAGCATAAAAAACCCGTCAGAAGTCTTCCGGTACAGAAGCGGCGTTGAAAGCGCCGGCGGAGGGAAGATGCGTGTGCGGTGAAAGACGGAGGCTGTCGGGGCACGGAGGGGGTGCCGGCGAGCACCGCGCCGGGCTGCGCGACATGCCCTACCCGAGGGAAGCTCTCCCCGGCTACCGCATTTCGCTGCGCCAGACCCCGCCGCGCCCTCGCACCTGAAGGCTGTGCCCAGGTGTTTGTTACAGTGAAACTCCGAGCGCGGACTCCGGTATTTCAAACGCCGGCTCCGAGCGCGGCGGGTGCGAGCCCCTGCGCGTCCCCGCGCCGGGCCAGCGGCAGAGCCGCCCGCGGGAAAACACGGCGCGGATCCCCCGGCGGCGCCCACGCCATCCCGCTCCAGCATCGCCCGGGATGAGGGAAGGAGCGGGCGGGGAGCGGGACGCCGTCGGGGCGGGGTGGGGGAGGACTGGGCAAGGCGTTCCGCGAAGCCTCCACCGCTGCCACCCATCCCGGCCGCCCCCGACGGCTCCCCCGAGCGGGTCCTCGCCGGTTGCCGCCCCCACGGAGCGGGGGCGGGGCGCGGCGGGAGAGGCGG
>VYXB01006837.1:172125-179625 GCA_013397135.1 Pachyramphus minor
TTGGTTGGTTTGGGGTTTTTTGTTTGTTTTTAAATTTCCCTTTTGGACGCAGCGCTCTCGCGTGCCTCTTCCACGGAGCCGGGCCCGATACGCGCGAAGTGCCCCGGCCGCACGCCCCGCGCCCCTTCCCGGGGGTCCCGATGAGTCCTGGTCCGTCCAGCCAAGCCCTGCCCCCCGACGACCGCGGGCGTGGGCCCGGATCGGAGCGCCGGGGTGTGGGGGATTTTTTGGGGTGATTTGGTCTAATCGCGGCAGCGCTCCACAACGGAGGGCCGGGGCCGGAGAAGGGCTCCCACCCGGGCTGGGCGAACCGATCGCCCCGGCGGGGCGATCCCGGCTTCGGAAGCCTCCGACCGGGAAGCGCCGCCGGAGCGAGAATCGCGTGTGGGAGCCCGCCGCGACCCTTACCCGCAGCTTCCCCCTTTCCACCTACGGCATTTCACATCCCACACCCCCAAAGCCGCCCGCCCCCCAGTCGTATTTTTGAGTTCTAAAACCCACCGTAGGCGCGAAAAAATTTTATGTGAAAAATAAGGCTTGTTCCCTGGACGTTATTAACAGTGCAGACTGAAATATACATTTTTGCCTTAAAGAAAAGGGAATCATTATCAAGCCATTAGGCATTAAGAAATGTCATTCAGTCATTTTTATTCATTCTGCTGAAATCTTCGTAAAAGCCCGAATCATACTTCTGCAAGCAGCAATTTTGTTAATCCAGGGGGTTATTACTCTGGTCCCTTATTAGGATCTATACTGCTGCCAAGCAATCCTATAACCTTCTCAAAAGAAGTTTACCTCCGTGTTATAAAACCAGTAGTGGTATTTATACTGTGCAATAATTAGTGTATTACCTGAATCCACTAACAGGTTCATTTTATCTCTGCACAAAACCCCTAGTCTGCTTATAGAAAGCTTGTGCCTCCTTTGGTGCTGTTAAAGTGGTGAAAGAGTGAATGAAGGCTGGTAGCACTTTCTCCTTTCGCCGTGCCTTAATTCCCATCTCTTTTTGCTCTCATCCAATTAGTGCAGTGTATTAAGCGGTTTATCATCTCATAGTCAGCTATTGAGAGAAACAAGGCGAACACTTTGCAATAGAGCCTGCTCTCCTTTGACACCCTCAGGTACTTACATATTCCACTGTGCTATGAATAATAGAGGAAGAATAGAGCGCTAATTCCCTCATCAAAGAATGCCTTGTCTGCTGCTTTGCTCAACAACACCATTCTGATCAAAAGAAAAGCAATAAAGCTTAGCATAACAAAACGAAACCTACTTATTAGCTTAGTGGTTAAATTAATGCAGAGCCGCTGCTATTCAAAACCAAGGTTTGAAAACAGCCTCCAACAACCTGATAATGCTGCCTTCGGGATGAAGGAATTTTAATCTGAAATTTGAAGCTGGCACAGATGAGTTAATCTATTAAACTGCTATAAGGAGGGTGCGGGAGAACTATTCAATTAAGGCACATTTAAGGTGCTCTGCAGAAGACGGGGAAGGATGTGAAGGGGAAGATGTGCTCTGCTTCGGCCTTAGAAAACTGCCTTTGGCGGTGAAAAGAGGAATTTTGGCACAGCAGCAACCGTGTTTGCAGATGGGAATTGTTTTTCATATCGCATATGTCATCAGCAAAACCTGGCCACCGGCTCCATATATCAACACTCCTCTTCCCCAACTGCAAATAAATACAAATAAACACAAACCTTAACTTTAAAGGCTTGAGGCTGGGGGGAGGGGAGAAGGGGACACAAGAAGGGAAGGGAAGGGAAGGCGATTTGGGCCTCAAAACACACACCTCCAAACTTCAGTCTTTCCCAAATTATTTACAGCACAGCATTTTCCAGCTCCATTTAATATTAAATGCTATGAAGATGATTTTGCGTTTTCCAGCCTTTCTGCGGGGCCAAGACAAGGCACGGTGCCCAGAGCTGATTAGAGAGGGAGAAGGGGAGGGGGAAAAAATCCAGTTTACTCCTTGCCAAGACTTCAGCTCCGATCTGACCAGCTTTGCTGAGAGGAATCAAATAAAAGCTTCCATTTGGGGTAGAAGCCCTTGTTTTCCATACCTTGACCCCCAGATTGTGGCTGGCTGGGGTGGTGGGGGGCTCCAGGGCTGTGCCACTCACTGCTCCTCCGCCTCGGTGTGGGGGGAAACAGCCCCTTGCAGGGCCACTCTGTGCTGCTGTACCTTACACAGTCATTCCACAACACACTCATTTAATCTAAACATCCCTAAACTTGCAAATTAACAGGCTCTTCAGCTGTAATTATACAGATACATACAAGTGCCACAGGGTCAGGTTATGCCATATCTATCCATTTTATTTGTATACCTTATGTTTGGAAGAGAAGGTCACACTTTTCACTTTTCTAAGGCATTCTACCCAATTACTATCAGTAATGTCTTCATAATACTAACTGTGTTAGACATGAAAAATCTAAAAATCCCTGCGTGAAATTACAGGAAACTGGGATCTTTTGAAGATCTGAAACTTCCATATGTCATCTCAGAAGCAACACCTTCTCTCCAAGAGAAGCCTCCAAATAAAGTCTGTTTAACAGTATTAACCCAACTAAACACATTGGGAAGGAATGATAGCTCACCAGGGGTGGGACAACACCTGCAAAAAACCAGAGATTAAGTAGGTTCCATTTCCCACAGTAGAGATTCAATGTGAGAAAAAAAATGAAAGGATTTAGCCCCAAAAGTTGCTTGGAAGACAACTGTGTATTTAGGCATATTCAAAGTGACATTACACATACTGGCACACGGCCTCTTCCAATGCCAACTTAGGGACAAATGAGTATCATAAAATACTCAACACAGATACATGCATCCCTTCAGTGCCCACACATTCGTGGCTGATGCTCTTATTTCAAGCCCCCTTTGCTAATGGTTGTCCATCCTAAAAGCAGACAGATAAGCAATTCTGTAAGACCAGGAAAAGTCTGGAGCAATATGATCCAGCATGGAGTATTTTCAACCATCAGATCACAGAAACAAATTCTCTTTTACTAGAAAACTTTATTTTTTTCCTTCAAGTGTGAAGAAAACTTTACATTTTATACTGTTTAAGATTTAAAAGAAAAACATCATAACCTTACATTAATATATCACATTGCAAGCTTAATGGTGAACATGAGTAAAACAATATTTTGTGTACAAAAGCATGTACCCAAATTTATGCTCTTGTCATATCTGCTTGTCATTTTATTAAACTAAATGAAAAACACAATTTGTTTGTAAAAACCATAAAGCCTCCAACATAGTAATTATTACAGAACAGTAACAATGATTTACTGCTTTCCATTCCCGTTTTTGGTTACAATGCCATCCTAAACATATTTTTTCCCCTATCGATTGCTTACTTTCAAATGCTTTGCATGGAAAGAAATGGAATACATTTATATCCTCTGTGTATGTGACATGGGTTTTGTACATCTGCATCTCTTTACATCCACAAAGATTTTTCAACATGGCAACATACTATGCTTAAAGACTCTTGGAAAGACTTCTAATAAAAAGATGGTCCCTATTTTTAGCACCTCCAGGTTTCAGTTCTTTAATGAATTTGAAAGTAAAGCATCCCTACCTCTGTTCAGAAGGTAATAGGACATTTAAAGGCATTCAGGTTTAGTATTGTTTTTAATTGGTATGTTTATGATCAGGAAGAAGATAAACTGTGAAAAGGCAAAACATTAGTGCTCCTACTGAGACCTCTACTAACCTCTCTTCCTGAGAGCACCTCTACTAAATACCCTGGAGCAAAGTCTAGGATCACTTACATTCCAGCAACTCTCACTGGGAATTATCCAATTAAAGCAGCAATTCCCCCACCCCCTTTTCCCTCACAGGTCTAAATACACACCAAAATATACTGCAAAAATCAACTACTCTGTATTTTAATAACCCTCTGCTCTCAGTGAATTTAAAAAAAAAAAGGAAGATAAAAACACCTAAAATATTTAATGTCCATATGAATTGTACTTTGTTTTCATCTTCCATTTTTTCTCCTCCAAAGAGACAAGACTATTAAAACATCATTGTGCATACTGAAATAGAGTATTGCTGAAGAGAACATTTCTGATAAACAAGGAACTATCCTTCCTCCATTTTTAATCAATCAATCACTGTCTTTCATTATTGGACTCTCCCACAGATCTTCCCACAGTGACGGAGAAGAGTTTGCCGAGGTTCACTTCTGAGTAGGCACTCATGGACAGGCATTTGTCTACAGTGCTCTTCAGCATTTGGTAGGCCTCAGACACTTCCCTCCTGAGCGGTTTCTTTTTCAAATACTCTAAAAGAACAACGAGATAAAAAACAAAAACCAAAAAATTGAGAAGGATTAAATGACCACAGAAAGACATGGGTTTTGCATTCACTAGGACTGCGAATCACAGGTAGCAAAAAGGACATTTACAGCAAGCTCTCCCAAGTTCTGCTGCCTTTCCCTGCAGTGCCACACCAGCTGGTGAACGGCCATGGTGAACCCACACAAAGAGCCAAGGCTGAAGTTCCCTCAGCCCCGCCGGCGCACGTTCAGCAGCTCCTGCCAGCAGCTGGCAAGAAAAACCACTTGCCGAGTTTTGACATCTAGCTGGGGTGAAATGGGGGTTCACTAAGTCACAGCAGAGAAAATATGTGATAGCAGGGCTGGCTCTGAAAGGATCCCATTTAAAATAAGCAGGTGCCCTAACTCAGTGAGAACTATGCAGAGTTCCAAGGGGTTTGAAGCAGGGAGAAAGTTGACTTCAGAAGTGAAGAAAACCACGCTTCATTCCTCTCACACCTACTGCTGCTAATACTGGCACTGGCACAACCTAGGACAGATTATCACCAGTCTTCTGTGTTCTCACATGCACATGCACCTCGTGTGCACGATGGGAATCATGATGCTCAGCACTAGAGAGGCATTGGAAAGAAAAGGGAAGTAGAACAAACAAGGGGAATTCCATGCCACCCTACACTAAAATGGAGAGAAGATGCCTGGTATTGCAACCAGGAGATGTCATGTTCACCTGACACATGAATGAAGAGAGTAATTCCTAAATGCTTGATCAAGAGATGTCTGGAGAACAAGACATTTACCCACTTGTATCTTTATGTGTGTGCAAAGTCATGTATGTGCACATGAGTCTGCACATATTTCAGCAGTGAAGCCCAAACTGTTACCTTTTTGATTTTTTTTCTTTTTGTTAATTTTTATGCCATCAAAAAAATCCAGGGATTTTATTTGGGTGGTTGTCCAGCTTTTGCTTTACAAAGACTGTGAACAAAGACTAAAAGAGCAAAGTATTCCACTATTCTGCTATACAGCAATGCCAACTGGATGCAGATGTGGTGCAGTTGTGCTCCTGCTTTCCAACCAACTTCACATTCAGCTCCTACCTGAAAGCCTGTGCCTGCAGTTACTCCTTGGAACAGGCCACACTGGATAGCAGATATACTGCAAACCAGATGCCCTCCCAGGCAGTTTTCCCCCTGCTGGGCTGGAGGGACTCCAGGTCAAGTAGAACTAGACGAGCACGATCAGGTTCTTGAAGGTCGAGCTTTCAAGCCATTTAGGTGCAGTGTAAGCATGTGTCTTGTGAGAAACCAACATAACCCTTCTGTTGCTCATTAGCTTTGACTAAAAGCTGTTGTCTCATTTCTTCCTCACACCTTCACAACATCTGTATTGCCCTCCTTGCACTCTGAACATGTAACAAAGGAGTTTCCATCCCCTGTTAAACAGCATTCACTATACGGAAGTTCAGATGAAAAACCTGTTCTCTCTAAAACATCTGAGTTAATACAAGAGAAAGTTCTGGGGGAGGGGGACATGCTGGTTTTTTGAGTCTACCTGTGCAAGGGATGAAATGACTCACTTTTGTGATGACTCACTTCTGTGATGTGACTGAGATGAAGGCGTCCCATCAGACACACCATCTCAGCAGCCAAGTCAAGGACTGCTACACAAGGAGATGGCAGGGAAGGGAGGCATGGTAACAGAAATAGCTGTTACAGTTCTGGGGTTTGTGAATTTCTCCTCCCTGAGGATTTACAAATATTTCTGCAGAGCTTCAGATGTTTTAAGATGAGCTCAGCAGACTCTGGATAGGATACAAACACTAAGGTCTTACTGAGCAATTACCACCTGGCTTAGGTTTACCATGTCATTCACAAAGTTCCACTGAACTCAATGGTTTTTCATGAAGATATCAAATCTTTAAAAATTAAGTTAAAATTTAAATTAACAGTGCCAGATTGAGTAACTAAACAAATTGATTAAAAGCACTTTCGTAAAAACTTTTCATGCATCCTTGTGAAGAAGGTATGTATTGTGCTCTCATATTCAGTTTTGTGTCTTTATATTGACAGTTCTGGGCAGTAAGCAAAAAGAGGAAGATGCCTAATTGAAGATACCATATTCTTACCATTACACAGACAGTAATTATTAGCAGAATTGAATTTTCCTTAAATTACACCACCAGTCCAATAAAAACTTTTGATTACATGAATCTGTTCATTAACAGGCTGCAGTCACTATGGCATAAACATATTTAGTGATTCTGAAAATATTTAAATGTAAGGTTAAATTAAACATGCCTTGAAAATTCTTGTAACTTTGTCCACAAAAACACCAATCCCACTTTGCCAAAATTTCAGCTCTAACTAGTTTATACATTTTCTGGATAAATGATACAGTAAGTGGGTTCACTTGCCACTGCTCACTTGTTAGCCAAACCATGCTCTTTATACCAAGGAACCATGGAAAATACCATCCTTGTAGCTCAAAACTAGGCTAAAATAATTTAAAGCTTCCTGGAGCTCAGGAGGGACCAAGGTAAAATGTATCACTGCAAACAGCTGGCACGTGTGAACAGAACAGGAAGGCACATTAATCATTAGAACATCGAGGCAAACAGTAAACCAGAGCTGAAAGCAGCAAAGTGAAACACAGGCCCGTGTACAACTCCAATTCAGGCTCCAGGGCTCCAGCCATCCCACTAACAGAGCACGAAGCTCCCCCCAACATTAAATCTAAACTTCAATTATACGCAATAACCTTTCTGACAGTATGCTTCAAACATTTCTTAGATGCAATTACCCTCATAGAGGCAAGCAGGAAAGGGTGGACTGAAAAAATGGAGAAATATGAGGGGCCTCGTTGAAGTAATGAGGCCAATTTTAAGTTTCAATTATAAGAGAATGGGAGCCGGGAGCTCCGGGAGGAGAGGCAGGCGGCGGCGGCGGCACAGCCACACCACGCATTTGAATGACACAAGTGCATCTGATGACTGGGGAGAAGAGATTTAAAGAACTGTAGTAATACAGAGCAGGGGAAGATGAGAGAGGACACAGCTCCTGATGTGTTTACCTCCTTTGCTGATGGGATATTGACTTTTCCCACCAGGTTGGTTAGAAAGGGGACTATTTACGCTGCCACACAGCAGAGTAAGAATGACAACCAGCATCACACCGTGCTCCTCTGGGTAAAAGACAACTGTGACCGTCGT
>VYXB01006837.1:184625-219625 GCA_013397135.1 Pachyramphus minor
GAATCAGATCCATCCTACACACAGCACAAACCATAGCTGAAGAATGCACAAAAATTCATATTTTTGCTAGATCTAGGGTTTTCAAGTACTGCCTTTAGGGCCAAATTCTGATCACAGTCTTTAGCTTATCCAGTGGCCCTGAAAAGAATTTTGGTTTTCTTTCTCTAGTTAAATTTATTCTTAATGTAGCACTAAAGGCATTAAACCAAAATATTTAAATATTTACATAGACAGATTGAGACAAATTTCTTTATCAGAGCAGCAAATACTGCTCTCATACCTTTAAAAAACAAACAAACAAACCAACCCACCCCAACCCAAAACCTAACTCTTCAATAGAATGGACACGTTCTGGTCTTTTTTTTTTTTTTAAAGCAATATATTTATAACTGTACTTCTATTTTTTTATAGTGTGATCTGGCAGTTAAAAGTGGTAAGTAAAGAATGAACCCAACAGCCCAACAAACCAGATAATCCTGAACAAACTACCAGAAGTAACTGGATTATCAACAGCAGTTAAGGAACAGCTTACACTTGAACAACTGCCATGTATGAGCAAAAAGCAGTTACACCATGGAATAGAAATTCAACTTCAATCTTAATTTTCCTCATTTCTAAGTTGTCTAACTCTCAGATTTACAGTTTAACTTGGTTTTAATAGAGCTTCTCAACTTTGAAATTGAAGAGCTTAAATAAAAAAAAAAACAGAGATAAAGAAAGTGAAGTGGGCAAGAGCTGAAATGCTTGTAATACTTTCAAAATACATGTAGGCTTCTTCACAGAAGAGGAGTTTTTAAAGAGGCTCTGAAAACCATTTTGTACATTTTGTTGCCTGCCCTGAAGGGTTCAATCTTGGGCACTAAGACAAAAATGACTAAGCAGAGAAGCAATTTGCCAGAAAAAGGTAATCTGGAACTTCTTGCAGATCAATCTATACAGATCACTTACACTGAGAAGCATTTGCTTTCAAAATTTCAAATCACTCCACTAATATTATTAAAAGTACATATACTTAAGGCTGAAAATTCAAAGGTGATGACATTTGTATATGCTTATAAATGGCTGTCTTCAGTATAAAGCCAGTGTCTTATTGTAAGCTGTTCTTTGATGTATCACTCAAACTGAAAACAAGTGGATGAGGGTCAAGCTCCAGCTTAACTAGTCCTTATTTAAACTGCCTAAATGTTTTCTCCTCAAGGAGCCCTAATAGTCACCCCAATTAATTTTCCTTCTTGAAAAAAACAAATAGCTGATTTCACAGCCTAAACCACCATTTAAAAAAATATTTTTAAGCACTTAGTAGGCACCTTGATCCTTACTTTTATACTTTCTTCATAGAAAACTTGCCTTACATTAAATATTTTCTGGCAAACTGAATTCATAAAGTTGCAATCTGCAAAATTCTATTTTTTTGGTTCCATTCAAGAGTCAGTTCTCTCCCTCTTCCTTGGCTGCAAAGGATATTAGCTCTGGAACTCCTGCACTGAGTATGCTTCCTGTATTTTTTCCTGTAGGTGGCTCTTTAGTGAGGAATTCCGCAGCATCTAACCAAGGGCATGTGACGATTTTTCATGTTGCATCTCCAAAATATAGGCCAAGAAGAGAGAAAGAATGTGTGCTATGCGTAAAAGTAATTTAAAAAACATTACCCCAATGGATTCAAGTTTCTTTCCCACCAGCAAAAATATTAAATGCAGAAACACATTGTGACCAAATCCAGGTGTTTCTTTTTCCCTCTGTTCTTAATTTATCTAGCTGGTTGCCTTCACTAGTTACATGTAAGACTTGGCTTTGGTGCACACACTTTCTACAGGTCTTTCTGAGAAAGCATTTCCACACAGAGACATGTAAATGCACGTAGTTGAATTCTGCAAGTTCTATCGTAGACAAGTCTGCCAGTGTGTGATTAAGAAACAAGGAAATTTGTGCAATAACCCCTGCAAAACTGAAATTCTAGTTTAAAAAGGAAAGAAAAAGAAAACGAAAAGGAAAAAAAAAGGGATCTCTAAATTTAGATATAATTGTAATTACTTTATGTATTAAGTATTTCTCATGGAGTTACATTCCTATTTTTGTCTTGAGAGCTCGTCAACTGCTCACCTTGCTTTTAAAATCACTGTTATTTAGGTTACCTACATAATAAATGGTATGTGTGTGTCAGTATCATTTAGGTTCTTTGCACTTTCAATCATATTACCTGGTGGACAGAGTTTTATTTCCCTGAGGGAGGTGGTATTGCTTTTTTCCCCTGAACTCAATGAACAAGTACCTTCACTTCTTCACTTTTCCAGTCATTCTGTCCCCGTAACAGTCATTTAAAGTATTCTCTTTTACACGGTATTTATCCAGCATGCATACAGCTCTGATAAAAAATGTTGGAGAAAACAGTTCCACCAACCCACAGATATTCGTGTTCACAGTAACAACTATACGTGACCCATCTGCATCACCATGAGGCTGTCTGAACAGAAAAATACAAGAGTCCATAACATTTCTACTATTAAAGCAGCAAACCCTCAATGTCTGGAATTCAACCAAACCAGTAAGGAAATGCCCATCTTTGAGAAAAAAAGCCTAACTGGGACAACTGTGCACTTCCACACTGCCACCTATTGGGAGATTTTGAAGAACTTTATAAATATTAGTGAATTATATCAGAAGGTAAGACAGCCACCATTCCTGCCCCACAGAGAAACTTGTGGATTAAGGGGAAGATTTTCAAAGATATACTACTGTGCTGCCTACCTAATACCTAAGTGAATTTTCTAACCTTCACCATGGACCTCTGCAGTGCTAACGCACTTACCAGGCTACAAATATTAAGTCTTTTGAAAACTGTTTATGTCATTTAGATGCCTAAGTGCAAGGTTGAAATTCACAGCTTAACCAGCTCTTTCACTGTCCCGCAGGACTTGCCCACAGAGGTTATCTGTGGTCTTACACTCCACAGTGGTGCTACCCAGTGGCAGATGCAGAAGTCTGCTTCCCTGTCAAAAATGGCCAGAGCATAATACAGCATAACATACATTTATCAGGGCTACAAGAAAGTGAAAAAAGTATTCAGGCTGCATAGGTATTACATTATTCATAAAATAAAATCTTGGCCAGAGGCAAGTAAAATATCCCTGCTCTTTTAATTCCCACCACCCAGAAATAATCTTCCTGTTTGTGTTTTATTGAAAAACAACTGATTTAAAAGTCACCTAGTGCTATAATCCCCACTCCACAACTGCCATCTGTCCTACAGCAGTAGTAACAGACCCTTTCATTCACAAGCAGAGCCCAGCAGAATAAAGAGGAAGAGGAGGAGTTGAAGGGGAAGAGAGTGAAAAAGCGGATAAATTCCGTTTGTGCTATTAAAAAAAAATAGAAAAGTGAACTCAGTGGTTGAAAAGTGAAGATAAAAAGATGAAAACAGTAATCTTGCTACAGAAACCAGAGAATTATGTTCTTGCTCTACCCCCTCTTTTTAGTTTTTTTTTCTTTCACACTGTACAAACTGTAACACCCTGAACAACTCACTCCCCTGCTATTTCCAGCACTTTACAGAAACTTTTCAACATTTCTGTTCGACATATATTTTCAGCAGTGAGGTGAAGACAATAAGTAAACAGGTAGTGAAGGGCTATTTAGAGAGCTGGTCAGTCACAGTAATAATAACGCAAAAAGAAAAAACCCCACACAGAACAGAACATCTATCCTATGCGCTGTAGCCACAGACAACACATGACCTCTGACAAACAGTTTTCAGAGTAATTTTAATGCTACTCTGGATTTAACTTGACTAACTGGTAGCAATTGAGCACATCTTTTTTTGTGGCAGCAGTTATCTAAAATGCTACAATAACAGCATCAAAAGTAGAATGGTGGAAGATTGGTTTTCCATTGTGCTGCTGAACTGGCATAATGCCCACTTTAAAAGCAATTCGCTGCTCATCACTGAAATCTGGCAGACACGACACTAAATGCCTTGAGGGAAAAAAAAAAAAGGGTCTTGAGAAGGGGGAACCACTCCAACGACCAAGCAAAGAAAAAGGAGACAAAAAAAAAAAAGGAAGAAAGAAAGCAAAGAATGATGAATCTGTGTAAGAAGAGAAAATTGCAAAATAAAAAGTTTAGCACTGCATGCAGACTCAACAGGCTCTACTTAATTTGCCTGAAGATTTTATCGCAGGCTTGCATTAGTAATATCAGAACAAAACAAAAGCAAATATATATTTATGTCTGTCTATTGTTCTGATGAAGTGAAAACGTACTGAGTTACGTCAATCATTTGTCAAACACATCTTCCTAGTTTTATTTACCACTAAATATAATGAGTAAATATGTGATAATAAAACTCTTCTTTTTATACAGACATATACAATTTTTCCCCGCAACTAAATACAGGTAATGATTTAGTAAGCTTTCAAAATGTCTTTTTACTGTCAATAAAACTAATTCTATTCCCATTTTCATGTTAAAAAAAGGCTTTACAAATGAAAATTCAAATTAAAATTCTGATTATAGTGTAGTGTGACAACACCTGTATTTATAATTTTGCTGTCAGCTAGCTCGTAGTGTTTAACAATAGCTTGAAGCAGAAAAGTAATTGGAATTTGTCTGTAACATGCCAGATGACGACACTGGGCACTTTGCTGCGCTGAAGCAAATTTGGTTTGATGACAAAATAACCTTAGAAAGAGTGGACACCAGCCCCCACCCTCCCAAAGATTAAATAAAGCTATCCTCTACCTAAGGACATATAATCTAATTGTGGTAAACCAAAACAGCTGAGCAGTAGCTGCAGAAACCAGAGTACCCCTGGAGCTGACGGTGCTCTCCTAAGCAGACATCCCTCAAGTCCCTCCCTACAACATTCACCTTCCAGCAGCTCTTCTAAAATGGTGCATTACTCCAATATTATCATCAACACAATTCAGAAACATGGAAGAGAAAGAAAGCAAGGGCACATTAGGTATAAAGAGAAGAAAGCGACAAGCGCTGCAGCTCTCTGGACCTCTGTGTGAATAAAAAAGGAAAACCACAACAAAACTGTGCAATGTCACAGTGAAAACAGAAGTATCCTGTGTTTTCATATCGCCCATATACTTACACTCTCAGGTACTGACTGGCACACGCTGACAGGTCAGGTCAAAATTATGACACAAACACATACATTTTTTTCAGAAAAAAAGTTTAAAAGAAAAAAAGAAGAAGGCAAACCCCCCCTATTCAATCTGAATATTTCAAAACTGAAACACATGCCACTCTCCACACACAACTTGTCTTACTGAAGTCGACAAATTAAAAAGCCCGTGTTTTTCATTATGCTAAAGACAGAAAAAAAAATAAAGAGAAGAAAGCCACATAAGAAAGAAAAACAGAATGACAGTGATGTTTTAGTTTACACTAGATATGGCAACACATACAAACTGTCAAAACTATGGAGTGAAAAAAGCTGTTATCAAGCAACTGTCAAGAGAGTCCTCTGAGATTTGGAAATCTTGTGTTTATTGTAACTACTGCACATTACACAAAGAAAGAAACATCCCTTTTCTTACCATTGCTGCTAAATATCATGCAAGAGAACCCAGATTTCTCTCTCACTATTTAGATTAATTTTTTTTCCTGTGCAATTCTGTGCTTGACAGCACAGGAACCCTCCTTTTTCAGGTTTTCTATTGTATGGGCAAAGTTCAGAGAGAAACTCGAGGTTATATCAAACATTATTTCATTTTCAAGAACTGTCAACACCCATTTTATGTTGTTAACTTGTTGTCCATCATTTAAGAGTGGAAACTGTTGACACCGAAATACACAGAGTAAGAATTTCTTAAAACACGTACGTAGAAAGAGCAAAGATAATGGAAACAGGTATTTTACTAGACACACTAACAATTCTTTTTCACATATTTTAACACACTGACTAGAAATGAGTCTTACAGTTAACTGGCAGCAGGCTACAATATTCAAAGGTTTAGTCTGAATGTATTAATGCAGATTTAAAATTGCACTTTCTGATTATAAGAAAACAACTTCCCCTCCGAGAGAAATTCCCAGTATCTACAGGGTTTCAATAGACCCTTCAAAGTCCTGTTTTGAGTGACAGACTTCTATGATAATTTCTCAACCAGTAGCAACATTCCAACCATGCTGATGCCTGGTTAAAACTTGCGACCAAAAAACAGATTGCTATTTGCTCATTGCTCACTCTAAAAATCACATTTATCATCATTTCTACACTTCAGGTTTATGTAAAAATCATCTTTATTCTAAGTCATGGGATTCACAGAACAAATACCTAATGAGGTCCCAAGATTCAGCCTGAAGTTCCTGAGAAAGCATAGAACCCTGAACGTGTTTGAAAATGCAGGCTTTTATGGAATTTTTACTGCATCGATTCTGGGGAGGGAAGTATCAAACCTAAAAGCTCAGCGAAAGAAGCCTCAACTATTATTCTACAGGAACAAATGATCGGTTGCTCCTAGAGAATGTAGAGTGATTTTAAATGCCTCAAAACTCATGATATTTCATTCTAAATTTATTGGGGATATCACAATATCTGTTAGATCTTTGATGAGGAATAGCCTTTCTGTGGGCTTACTTTCTAGCTCCAACCATCAGATCCTGTTGGATTTACCTGCAGTGGCTTCCACTCCAGACACCTGTCACCTCCTGGAAATCACTGCAGCACTACAGTTCCTCAGCCCCAAGTTCACAGTCTGATACAGCCCAACTGCTCAAACTAATAGGGACATCCTCACATTTTTGCACATACTGATTTTTTTTTTTTAGTCTTAAGAGCACTTCTTCAAAATGTCATAATATTTATGATCATCAGATGAGAATACTTGAACAAAAATTCAGCCTGACACAATTATATTTCCCACAACTACCATGACCACTTAGGTATAATTTTATCTCCAAATATTGGTTAACTTCATATAACACGATGACTAACATATTATCTCAATGCAAAACATAATATGAAATTATTAAGAAACATAACAATAAATGAATCTTTCCCACACAAAACTGCATTGTTAGCTGCATTATTTCCTAGTTTTGACTCTCAAGTACTTCCTCCTCTTGGATTATAAGAGTTTTAAAGTACCGTAACAATTACTGTATAAACAGCTGCAGCTCTATGTCCATTTAGCACAGTCTTTTGAAAAATATACATTAATAGCCTAATCTAAGCTTACACACGTTCACACAAAACATAAGAACACAAAACAGCGATCTGATCCTCAGAAATTTAATAACACGAAATAAGGTTAGAAACACTCACTATTTTCAAGACTGGCAGTGTTTCAACACTGCATAGATATGATCCATATGCTAGAAGTCTATTCAAGTACTTACTGCTCCATAAATAGAAAGAGTTCTTGTGAGTGAACTGCAGCAAAAAAAGAAAGACTATACAGAAGGTGTGGTGCAGAGCAAGGGTGAATTGTTGAACTGGTCCTGGGCTTCAATTATGATTAGGTGTAGAATCATTAAAGTTTGGAAGACATACTGAAGTTAGCCTGACACATCAAGGTCTTTTCATCTTACCTAGTCTACCAAATAGCCTTTGAAAGTTCATAAAAGCACTCTGAGAGCTGTATTTTAAAAAAGCCATGTCTGACTGAAAAGCTTGCCTGCCAAATCCTCTCCTTCTTCATATATCCTTCCTAAGGGTTAGGAGACAGAGGGAAAAAAGGATGAGAGAAAAGGAGAGGGTCATTATAGCTGAAATTCAACACATTGAAGCTGGCACCATCAAAATAAAGAGCTCTTTCCATTAATCATGAAATTTAGAGTACTGGAAGATCGACCAGACCTATTCTATTGAACAGGAAAGATTCAGCACCAGAATATTGTTAAATTGAGTTAGCATTATCAGTGGAAAAAATATGCTCTATTTCCTATTATTTATGAAGCCCTATCCTTTTCTTTCTTACCAATTACATTCCCTATCATTTCCAAAATATACAAACTGTTTTCAATCAACAGATTTCTTTATTACAGCATACTGCCTGCTTGTTACAGCCTCTTTTCTATATTGAACCCTTGATTGGACAAGCATTTTGAATTTAACATGGACTGTGATTGCACACATCAAACAAATTAAACCTGCCAATCTCTTTTTGGAGGATATCCTTTATATATACTATCACTGAAGAGTACCCCGAGTATATTTGCTTAGAAGAAACAGGGAAGGAGGAAATTATTATTATGGCATAGTCAGAAGACATTAATTTTCCCATGATATGTAACTGGCCCTGCATCCTCTTTTTCCTGTTTTCCAATAAATTATTTTATAGCAGAAGAACATACTTACTGACTTTCTCCGTGTCTGTTTTACAATCATCAGTCCATTTCTCCTTTTGGCCAATTGTTAATCAAGTTGCAAAAATGTGGTGGCAGTAAGAGATGAATGACCCAGTAAGCCAGAAACTCATTTTCCTCAGGTTAACCAGTTGCAAACCCAGATGACACAGTTCTTTGTAGAGCAAAAGAACTAAAATGCATTGGGTTATGCAAACCTGTTCAAAATGAAACTCAGCTTTGCAGAGCTTTTGACTCTGCAAGCAGGATTTTAGATGGAATCACTTACAAGGATTCATCACTGGTGAGGCTGCACCTCCAGTCCTGCAGCCAGCTCTCGGCCCCTCACTTCAAGAAGGACACTGAGGTGCTGGAGCAGGTCCAGGGAAAAAAAAAGCTGGTGAAGGGTCTAGAGAGGAAGTCCTACGAGGAGCAGCTGAGGGATTGGGGTTGCTTATCCTGGAGAAAAGGAGGCTGAGGGGAGACCTCATCACTCTCTACAACTGTTTGAAAGGAGGTTATAGACAGGTGGGGGTCGGTCTCTTCTCCCAGGCAACTAGTGACAGGATGAGAGGAAACGGCCCCAGGCTGTGCCAGGGGAGGTTCAGGTTGACCATGAGGAAGAATTTTTTCATTAAAAGGGTGATTAAGCATTGGAATTGGATGGAAGTGGTAGAGTCACCATCCCTGAGAGTGTTCAAGAAAGCACTGGACCATAACACTTAGTCCTATGGTTTAGCTGGGATGCTGGTGTTTGGTCAAAGGTTGGACTCTATGATCTGGGAGGTCTTTTCAAATCTTAATGATTCTAGGCTCCCACAAAAATGAAAATATTGACAGCATTTGCCTTGAAAAAGATGCAGAGATGCACTGGTTCAAAATCAAGGTTAAATGGGAAGAAGTCTAACACCAAAAAAGGAAATAAACAGAAAACTCCCATAGTATCAAAAAAACCACAAGTGAGCAAAGTCAATAGAACCAAGACAACTCAAGGAGTGTACAAAACCCACAGAAGAAATTAGAAAAAAGTAATTAAAATACCTGCTAGCAAGGCTTAACTAAGAGCATTCACAGTTCTTTGCACTTATTAAAGCTTTATACAAATTTCTCTACTGCAAATGCTCATGAAATGGATAAATTATTATCTGGAAGACACTACCAGTTTCCTGCTTTATCTGCATCAGAGAAACACAAAAAGGACAGACTATTCGTGCTGCTTTTATAGCTGCTGAGCACTGAATCTTCATTCAAAAGATCGAGGTGCTACGCTCAGCTTTGCTGAATTCACACTTCGGTTTTTGTCTGTAGGACAGGTTGGATGGCACCTCCTCCCCTGAACTGCTGCTTCTTTGGCACTGCAAATTCTACAGGCAGAAATGGTCTTAAAGATTGCCTATTTGTGGTGCACCAGACCTCTAGATAGCAGCAGAATACAAATAATAACCAATGATGTGAAACCAGCCTTCTGAGAGAACAGGTAAAACAATATACCACATTTCCAATTTTTGTTTCAGAGATGCCTCTGCTGGCATCCGTATTTTTGATGGCATAAAACATTCCTCTTCTACTGTTGAAGGTGCTCAAGTCATAGTTACTGTAAGTTATTCTCTGTGAGGCACTTTAACAGTCTGAACACTGTTTAAATTTGAGCAGCGCTCAGTCCCATCAAAATCTCACAAGTCTTCAAGGGTGAAAGTTCCACTGCTGTCTCTCAGAGAGGATGGAAAGAATACAAGGAAATACCTGGATCTTGAAACTAAGAACTCATATCTGTAGTTAGAGCAGATACTCATATTCATTTTGCTGAAACTGATAAATTCAATTACGACAGCAATAGTGAAACCAAGTATCTAGCAGATGATAAAAATTACCTGTATATTCCCAAATGAGGTGTGTAAAACCAAGATAAAACCAAGATAAAAGAACTTGCTAAGCTTCTTAAAAGTTGAATTAGAAAGCATAAAATGAAATTTAATGAAGAACCAGCTGCTCTACCTTGCTTTCATTTGACACAGCACCTACACCAATTAGGTACTAGATGACTAAGTGTTGCTTTGACATTCATTAAAAAGAAAAAAATGAGAAAAATGAAGATTTTAAGATGACAACAGATTGGCCACTCAGTGAGCAGACTGAAGATAAGGTTCAAAGGTCCACACTCTTTGAAGGAGGGAGGAATAGTCATGGCCTTATTACGCTTTCTACTAAACTACCTGGCCTGACCCTCCGCAACCTTCGTATACATTTTGAACAGCAACACTGAGCTCCTCAAATTTCTAGTGCCACTGATTAAATAAAAATTAGGATCAGAAAGCAACACTGCTCACAGTCTAACAATGAATCAGGACACCATGTGCTCTGTAGGAAATAAAAGCTGGGTTTAACATGCCCTGTGAGCTACTGCTTTCCACAGTTGTGTGGGGCTGACGATGCCGCTCTCAGTTGTCACGTCCCATGAGAGCTTAGTGTGGAGCTGCACTGCAGCAACAGCTCAGCTTTTACAAAGGGAAGAAGACATTACATGTTGCCCTGCCAATCCCACAACACTGCTGAAGAAAGCAATGTCTCCTATCCATTAGGACACACATACATCCTCCTTTTATAAGATGTTACACTCTTCACAGCAGGGGAATGGCTCATGATATAGCACACATACACTACAAACAAAAACAGGCCATACTTAGTCTGACCAAAAGGCTGTCTAGTGCCAAATTCTGACTTGGAGAGAAGAAAAGCAGATACTCTGTGTGAACAACACAACCATAACACAGCCCTGCCTTAAGAAAACATCTTGCAGCAACCTGGAAGGTCCAGCAACCTCCTGAATGGACAGTGTTCTACCTACGCAGGAGTAACTCTGGGTTGATTTTATCTTCCACAAATGTGTCCAACTACTTTTTGAATCCATGTGAACCTTTCAGAATGTGTAAAAATCTCAAAAGCATGTAGCACTATCTAATTTAAATAGCTACACATGAGTGTCTGCCTACCACAGGTTGTCTGGGCACTCCCCATTTGAACACACTCAGGTGGTTGAACACCCTCAGTTACACACCAACAGGGCACTCACTTCCCCTACAAGCCTATCACTCTTCATGGTACAGCCTTCTCCATATGCAATAAAACCAACCATTCAAATGATACAGTCACATCAGATAAGGCCAAACTTGCACACTGAAAAAGAGTGGTAGGAAAGTTCAGCCTGAGGAAAATTGAGTTGTGAATGCCAAAAGTTTCCAATACCCTACATTTTATTGCATTTACATCTTCCATAAGACACTACTTCACAGATGATGAAATGGGCAAGATGCATTAGGGCACACATAATGAATGTCATCATTCACCACATTAGAAGGAAAAACCTAAGGGTTAAGATGGATGTAAGGGTTTAATGTTGTTGTTATTTGTTAGAGAACATGGAAAGTGATGATTCCCTTTTTACTCAGTTTTGTTCTGAGGCTTGGAAGATGTAAGCATGTTGTGCCTAATGATTTTGCCTCCACTAATACAAGTATGTCTTTTTTCATGAGACCAAAACTGTGAAGGTCTTTTGACAATACCAGGTACTATTCACAGCTGTAATGGATTTTAGAACACATAATCCACTGCCCAATCACAGGTTCAGATGACTAAGCACTCCACAATTGGGATGGCAGGAACTAAGCAGGAAAATGAGCTTTTGAGCCCCCTCCATCAGACAAATCTATTGCTCTGTGGATGACAGACCCAAATGTTTTCTTAGCAATAGCTTTCGATTTGTGACACCAAAGAAAATAATATTTTTGTGTTTAATTACAAACTTTATGTGAGGATAAAATTAGAACTTCATCCTCACAGAAAATTACTGTTGCTGAAACTCATCTAAGCAGAAGAAACATTGAAGTGATTTAAAAATATGCAAATATACAGACCCACTGAATCTAGAAATGAACATAAACACTTTGGGTCAAAGGAAAAAACCTCAGAATCAGTGCTGAGAACTGGCTAATATAGTTGATTAGATTTGAGTATATATTATGGCATTAGATTGATGTTGGCAACTGGTTCTCAAAATCCACATTTAGCCTCTAGGAATTCTAAGTATCCTGCACAGGGATTCTCATATAACATGATTACGCTGTATTTTGGTCAATACACCAGAGAAAGTCCTATATTCAAAACTATTATTCAGACAACTGAACCACAAATGTAAACTTAAGCTGGTCGGAAAAGACCCAGACAGAGATGTGCATCCCATGAATACACACAACAGTGTGAGGGACTTTTTGATCAAGGCATTTAATATACATATTTAAAATGGACACAGGTCTTTTGTCCTGGCAACAACTTTCTGAAACAGAGCCGGAAAAGGAAGTTCTTTTCTATATTAAGAATTAACTTACACTCCTTCGCATTATTAACTCTGTTTCTGCAAATTATTGTTAAGTTCATCCAAAGACACATCATAGGTTTGATAATGAGTTCCTAAACTCACACAAGTATGACTCAGGAACCTCTTCTCATATAGGCAATTCCTGGGCAAAATAATGACCAGGAATTTTTTCCCTGTTTTTCTTTTTATTTTTTGTTGTTGTTGTTGTTTTTGTTTTGGTTTTTTTTGAGGGCAGGTATACGTCTTTTTGAGCATGAAGTGACCAATGAGCTACTCTACATTATCAATGGATGTTTTTTAAAAAAAAATCTTGAATAGAAGCTAAATATTTTATGACAGCCTGAAAGGGCCTCTGAAAATCCTGCAGCACAAGAGAATTACTCT
Organism: Pachyramphus minor; assembly: GCA_013397135.1. Lineage (NCBI taxonomy): Eukaryota > Metazoa > Chordata > Aves > Passeriformes > Tyrannidae > Pachyramphus > Pachyramphus minor. The sequence goes on from VYXB01006837.1 coordinate 197,677, forward strand.
GCTGTTTACCATTTGTGAAGATAAATTACACCGGACCATTAAGACAATATCTAAATATAGTGACTTCCATTTTGATACTTATGTTAAAGGAAATATTAATCAGACGACAACTTTACTTTCTTCTTAAAAATCCAAAACAAGATTGCAAGAAGCCAGTAGACAGCACCTAGGTATGTCACTGATACAATTTATGCTCAGAATGGATTTATATGAAATAGCTAAGTAAAGAGTTTGAGTGAAACTGGACTAGATGTCTGGTGACAAAAATCAAAGTCTAAGCCATAAAATTTAAGGAGACAACAGATAAATAATCACAAAACTCCAATGCAGACCCTGAAGTCATTTAAGAGAACTGGAAACATCTTGCAACTTGTGATATCTGCTGCTGCATGGGCAGCACAAAGGCTACAGTTGCTTTGCATACATGTATAATAAAATCTATAGGTGAATTGTCGTTGCATACCAGTATTCGAGGATAACTCCACTTTTATTTCTTAGTCATAGGTATTTTAGAGGAGCAAAACTACAGAGAAACTAAAAATTTTTGAGAGTTTACCTGTCGTCCTTTTACAGAAGCCACTTTAACAGAAGCCACCTTTTCTTCAAAAGGTACATTTATTTAGTAAAATTAAAAGGAAAACTCTAACTAATGTTAACTTTAAGCTGTTGAGGGTTGGCATGAAACCTATTTTGAGCAAGTTATCACAGGAAACATTTGCTTCAGATCCAGTTGGCTATTGGTAAATCAAAGGCTAAGCTAAGAGTGGAACTCCAGCCTCACCAAGTGCCAGTGTCATCCACATAAAGACAAAGTGACTCATGCCTTGGCTCTTCCCCACATTAGCACCTGCTGTCTGGACACTAAGGCACATCTACTGCTTTCCCAAAGGATTTCTAGAAAAGGAAGTAGCCATACAAAGAATGGAACTGTAAAATATTTTCAAAATGCTGGAATAAGTAATAATTTTTGTGTGCATAAATTACATTAAAAGCCTAAGCAACATTTTTCAAAGATAACACAAGAACCCCTGTTGAAAGCTAGTGTGTAGTTACTATTCTTTTGCATTAAGCTATGCAGAAAGCTGAAAAATTTGCTTTGAAATGTGAATTTAACCACTTTGCAAACACCAAATATTCACAATGTTAACTTTTAGGACATTTACATCTGAGCAAGCACAAGGGAATCACAGAGATATTTATTTTCAAAGAGGGATGCAGCGAGTTTATGTAAAAAATTATTCTGTCAGCATTTCTATTGACTTTCAACTAGAAGATTCTACCAAGTTTTCCATGCATTATAAGAAGGTGCCATTTAATAAAGGAAAAGCTTTAAGAAACATATCTTAGTATTGTGAACATTGCAGGAAAATACTGTCATGTGATAACCTGGAAGGAGCATCTTTATAAAAACACACTGCCATATCTATATGCCTCCTCCCTGGAAGTGTTCAGGGCCAGGTTGCATGGGGCCCTGACCAATCTGATCTAGTGTCTGGCACCCCTGCCCATGATGGGGGGGTTGGGGCTAGATGATGTTTAAGATCCCTTTCAACCCAAGCCTTTCTATGATTCTGTGATAATGTCTAATGGATGCTTCGGTGTCTCAGGATTTCAGAACGGACAGTTCTGCTCTCTGTGGATAACAGCTGTCCAATGACATACAAAGGTGTCAATACAGCAGCCTACTGACCCCGATGGTATCAGGAACAGCACACTGGTGAAATGTGTTATACAACAATTTGATTTTTTTGCTTTCCCCCTTTAATGTACATGTGGTATTGTGGAACATGCCTTTAGAAATCAGGTATCTAACACTAATAAATTATGCACCGATTACAGATGACCTTTGGAGTCGCTAAAGGTACAGTCACAATCATGCATCTTAAAAAAATCCTGCTTTTCACTATAATGTGTGAATGTATGACATTAAATGAGGCTTGCAATATAATCAGTGTGGTTGGCTGCTTTAATATATTCCATTTCAATTTAAAATCACCACGAGACAAGAGTGACAAATCTAATTTGATCAGTTGTTCATAAAAACAGTGGAAAGAGATGTAAGCAGACCTATCAACAGCTGGTAACATGGCCTGCTTTCAAAAGCAACTAATCAGTTTTTACAGCACAAGAAACTCTTAAAGTATTAAAAACCAGTTAAAGCCCTGCACTGTTAATAAAAGGAGAGCGGAAAGGAATTCTCCTAGTAAGAGCATCTTACACATTGAGTTATTGCTTACACCCAAAAAATTCAACTAGTAAGGCCAAATACCTAACAAAAAGGTGCAGTCAGGTGCTGCAGTAACAGCATTAACCCTCTAACTCAACTGCTCTTCATGAGGTGTTTCAATTGTATTTCATATTAAAATGCATTTTATGAGTTCTTGCACATATGAAATATGCATATTTGGCTACAATCAAAATAAGCACGCAGATTACTAATAACTTAGTATAAAGCCTGTCACACACAAAGAATTCACACTTTCAAAAGCAGAACAAACTCCCATGTAATTCATGTATTTGAAAATACACAGATTTATTATTCCCCACTCAAAAAGTACTGAGAACAACATTGTCCGATCTATCATACCTGTCACGTTTGCCAGGCTGTAACTTTGTGGATTTTGGTCCTGGATGCCGCAGGCTGATAACATTTTTCCAGAAGCTAATGAAACCAATTCTATTTAATGAGACTGAAACTAACTTACAAATGGTACTGTACCAGACCGTATCCCTTCAGTCAGTCATTAATTAGCATCTGCATGAGAGGAAATTTTTGAAAGAGTTTCAAATCCAGCAGAATTACCCAAAACACAGCTTCAATTCTAACAGGAGATGACTTGTAGACAAGCCTTTTCTGGAGAATGATGATCTTGTGTATCAGCACATCAGTGCAGTTGGAAGACTTGGAATTCAACTGCCATTTACTTACTCAAATCGTCACCATTGTCAATTTGAGGAAATGACTTTCCCACAACATCAGGCATAAGGACAGCATACAAAAAAGTAAAACAAGACACCTGAAAGCAAATTGCTCTGTCAAAAACAGTCACTAAAACAGCAAAGATGACAATAGAGTAAAACATCTACTGCTTGCACAGAAGATCAACTATAAACAAAATAAAAATGCCTTTGTGATCTAATTTTGGATGAATCACATCATCAGAATTAAATACCATTGCTTTATTTTGCTTACAACAAAGCCACAAACCCCACAACCTTGGTCAAAGAATATCCACCACATGAGATATTTAATCAAAAAAGGCTTGAAATACAAACAGATGAATATATGCTTAATAAACACTCAGTCCAACTTACTCATGACTTTTTGTTCAAGTATCTGATAACAGCTACCTTTATTTGAATTTAAGCTATAGACTGTTAGCTACATATCAACTTTGTAACAGCACAGTTTTTGAACATGAATTTTTGTTACAGTCTCAAAGGTCTGAGATCTCACTGTCATTTTCAACCTTACTCACCTTCACTTACTTTCTACACAATATTTTACAGATTAATAGGCTAAATAGATTCCCACAACACAAGAAAAAAAGGTAAAAAGAAAAATAAGCTTATCTCCTGTCTGTCTTAAAGGGAACCTGCACTGTTCAAAAAACCCCCTATGTTTATTACAATGCTGCCCACCTTAAAGCAAATGCTTACTGGACTGTGAGGAGCAAACAAATGTATAATTCTTAGTGATATACATAATTCCAGAATAAAAATACCACAGAATCCAGCTGCTTAGATACATTTCTGGAATGTATTTGCCCAACATAGGATTGTTTCAGACCATGGGCAGAGGAGTCTTACATCATCCTCTACCAGACCATCATCAAAATATTGCAGTAGTTGCTTGCGGGGGACCCACATCTGTAGGTACATACAAGTTCATATGTCTAGAGGTACACAGCACCTGTCTCTGTACCTTCAAGCTATGTATTAAAATGGAAGAAACTGCCAACATACTGTTGTTCCTGGATACACTCAAGTGCTTTACCAATACAGAATCTCTCAAATCCAATTTCCCCCTCCTTAAACTTTACTTTTTGTCTTTTTCCCATCAGACTAGTCCTACTGTGCATTATAGAGTCAAACCTCCTCAGAATACAGCTGACTTCATGAGTTGTTGGTGCTACAGTCACCTGATGTCCATTACCACTACTATCTGGGACCAGGAACATTCAATTCCCCAATGGCCACTGGTTACAGATGTTGGTTTACAAACTCTGTACGCTATCAGGGCAAATGGTATGCAAGAACCATCCCAGCACACAATGAAAGAGGATAACTTTTCTCCATCACATCACAGAGCTACAAGAGTTAAAATACTCTCTCTTGTCACAGTGCTGCACACTAAGTGCAAGGGAACACTTTCAGTACAGTCATCTTTACAGGTATGAGATAAACTGGGGAAAATTAAACCATTTCTGGCAAACTTAAGTTCCCTGTTCCTAATTTATTTAGACTTTATCAAAGATTAAAGAATCCAAGAAATAATTAATCATTCACAAAACGCACATGGAAAGGTACTAGCTAACTGTGGTTCCACTCCAGGTGAGGTTCTCTTCAGAAAAGCAACTTGGGCCAACTTCTGAAAACCCAGTGTACAGTCACATGAAGAAATGCATTATTCCGTTTTAACACACTGGTCAATTTAAAAAAAAAAATGAAAACCAATCACTCTAATTTTTTTTAACAACTTTTCCTGTTTCTCCTTGTGTGCTCCTCCCAAATCCCCCCTATTCAGGACAAGACACAGAGGTCAAAATTCTTTCTTTTTCAAGACCCTCACCCACATGACCTACAAGAATCTGTACCCTGTGTCCTGCCCTTCAACAGAACATGAGACCAGCCATTCTGAAATAGCAAGAGATCACAGGCTCAGCTGCCAATAATAGACCAAGGACACAACAATATACTCTGTCCCATTGATGCAACCAGCCCCAATACTAGGATGCCAATACATTTGTTTTCTTCCCCCCTCCCCCAGAGAAGCACATCTGCTGATCACCTCCTATTTGTGAAAAGTCAGCAATCTTGAACAGGGAATATGGGAGACACGTATTCAGCAGAACAATGGATGTGAAACAGGGATGCAGGTTACTTGGGTACCACAACATTAAGTACTTCCTGACAAAGACTGCATTAGCAGATGACAGGAGATTGAACACATAGCAAACAAAATGCTTTGCAGGTTTTCCTGTCCCTGATGTTGCAGCTGATCTGGAAGAGAATGTGCAGAGTCCCTCAGGCAGAGATAGCCTTTGATCTCAGTGTACTAACTCGATACACTTATCGTGTGTGCCTTTTGTCTTCTGCCCTCCTTAAAGAGGGTCTACAAGTAAAATAATGGATTATCTGAGGCTGCTCTGTTGTAAGGAAATAAGGCTGAGAGAGCCTTCTAAAGTCAACTTTGTAAATGTATTTTTTCCTTTTTCATGCTTGACATTCAAGCAGAAAGAAGAAAGATTATGTGCTATGATCTGTAGAATATTAAACTCCTCCTCATGGTAACTTTGCCTGGAGTTATCAAAATCCCTGTATTTACTGAATACGAAAACACAGAGGTTGATGGAGTTGGCTTTTAACTGCTAAAATCTTTTGTGGGTAAAAAATAGCTATTAATAGATAACAGCTGTTCACCTTGAAGATGGTAAATTAATTTTCAAATGACCCCACACAAGAAGTTTAGTCTCTAGATTTGTCCCTTCAAAAAATATTACTGGCATAGAAGAATTACACCCTCTGCTTCTCTACAAATAACCACAAAACAACAGCCTGCTCCTGTGACAGAAGCCAGAACTCTGTTCTGAAAGTGATTTTTAACTGGCTGGTTTGCAGACATCAAGACAGACCTTTCTGAAGGAGTGGTGGGAGTTAGAGCATTCTCCCTCCTTATGGTTAATATTTATGACTAGATGCCTTTCCTGAGTCTTTACAATTAGCTGTGCACACTTTAGAAACAAGTCATTCTGGGATGCAGAATGGTTTTTCAGAACAACATACTTTGCTAACTTTGTTTTAGTCAACAGAGGTTTTAACTGAAGCAAGATAAAGGAAAGTACTTGATGTTATTTTTCATTCTTTGACGAAAAACCTTGAGTGCTGTATATATCAGTTAATTACATTTGGCATCTAATACGGTAACACGTCTGTGGTACCATTTTTCCAGTAACAGCACCCTGTAGATTTGCACTGGTCACCCTGGACCTCCATAATCACCAATGAAACAAGAAGAGGCATTTCTCAGGTGTGATCTACACTAACCTAGTACAGATGAGGTTAGCTGAGTTGTGTCCTAGAACTGCCAAAATATGAAGGAGCATAACCCGACAAACCGAAATACAAATCCTTGAACTTTGAGAACTCAAAGCCACTGGCAATGAAGTAGATTCTTTTGTAGAGAATTTTCTTCACTAGTCATATTTGGCATGGAATGCTTGCTTTACTCAGACAGAAAGAGAACAGCCAAGTCCCTGCTCATACAGTAGCTAAACACTCAACTACCTATATAACAAGGTTAGGAGTGTATATACAACAAGCTGAGCATGAACCAGCACCAAGCATTCACAAAGAAGGCAACCGGGGCTGCATTAGTCAGAGAACCACTAGCAGATCCAGGGAGATGACCCTCCTCTTTTGCTTCTGGCAAGACACATCTGGAGTGCTGTGGGTCCAGTGCTGACTTGCCAGTACAAGAGAGACAGGAGACTTACTGGAGGGAGTGCAACAGATGGGCTACAAAGACACATACAAGGACTGGAGCATCCATCATTCAATGAGAGGCTGAGAGAGCTGAGAGTGCTCAGCCTGGAGAGAAGGCTCGAGGAGGGAGACCTCATCAATTTGTACAAATGCGTGATATACCCAGCAAAGATGCAGTCAGTATCCTCTCAGTGGTGCCTAGTGATAGACTGAGGGGCAAGGAGCTGAATATGTGGATTGAAAATGTAAAGATAAATATTGAAATATGTGGATTCCATGTAAAGATAATACCTTTGTTACTGTGACAGTGGTCAAATGGTGGAACAGTTTGCCCAGAAATGTTGTGGGGCTTCTGTTCACAGAAATACCCAAAACCCAAGTGCACATGGTCCTAGGTAACCTGCTGTAGCTGACCCTGCTCTGAGCAGGAGTTGGACTAGATGATCTCAGGAAGTGCCTCCTTGCCTCAGCCTTTCCGTGATTCTCTTGCCAAGACTGACCTGGTATATTCTGTGCAGCAGTGGATCTCATCTCTCCCGTGTTCATACAAAATATCACTTCTTATAGTCTCAACACCAGAAAAAACAGTATCAATGCCAGTAGAGAGGGGAGATGTGTGCAGTCTCTTGGTCACTTCACTCAACTGTGACCCCTTGGCCTTTTGAGCTATTTAGGAATATTCAGAATATTCATCTCTCATCTCTACTAGGATCTCCCTGTTGCGTGTTTAGCTTGAGTGACAAATTTTGCCTCAACTATTGACATACACACACCACTCTGAGCAGCGTATTCAGTGGCAGATCACCTGTGTCTAAGTAGAAAATCCTACCCACAGAAAGACAAAGGATCTTCTGTTCACTCCTCTCCCTGCTTTGTATCTAGCAAAGCAAAGCCTCTGATGGATTTCTTCTAATATGAGGAAAACCTTTATATGTACCCCTACTCATTCCCAAGCTCACTGCTGTTGTCTACCATAGCCCATTTCCCATCTCACTCTCCTTTTTTAAAGGCAATGTTTATCAGCTGAAAGTCAAAGAGTGGCTTCTTCCTATATAAAAGGCCTGTCACTGGGGTAACTAATATTATCTTTATAATTGGGATATATTGCTCCAGAGAGCTTTGCTTTATAATGAGAAGTTTGTTTGACCTTCAGGCATTCCTTGAGCCTCTCTTAGCTAGGCCCAGTTGGTAATACAAAGTACCCATGTTGTTGGAAAGTCTTAAATGTAAAAATTTCTGTGTAAGTTCAACAGTACATTTTTTCTTGAATGTTGTTTGTAGTTCCCAGTCTCAAAAGAACTCAATTTTTAAAATCAAAGTATATATACCAATTTGAATTATGCTAAGAACATGGTTTATCATAATAACGGCCTTCAAAAAATGTGCTATTCAACAGAAATACTGGCCTACTCCAGACATTTCAAAAACATCAGCTTCAGACTGCTGAAGAAACTTCCTAAAAGGATGTACTCCATCTGTAAAACTGCTGAGTTCTGCAAAGAGAGATTTCCTCCCAAATCATATTTTATGTTTAGAGGACAACAAAAAACCTTCTTTGCCACATACTTTTCCAGAGACTATTTCCCTTCCTCACTGTATACGTCCAGAACAAGATGATATAAAATCATCGGTTTTCAAATCAACCCAACTCCAGAATTCTTTCAGAGATGACTAATGGCAATTTAAGGCTGTGCCTATGATTGTGCAACAGTTTTCAATAATACACACATACAGACCTTATTTAACAATTCCCTAATCAAGAAAACCTTCTTACAGGATAAAAAGTAGAAGAGTAATGAAATCCACAGTATAGGGAGCTCCTACTAGAAATGTAGGTCCTAATTTTAACCTCACTGGATTCAAACAACTCATTAAAAAAAAGGCTACATTTTGCAATGAACTATTTGACTGTCCAGCTGTACTGCAAATTAATTTCATTTACTGTTGTCTCTACAAAATCCTTCAACATTTCCAATTCTCATGGCTCTCTCCTGTGTTTTCCATACTGAGAATTTCAGGATTGTTTTTTGTCAAATTCACTTCATACATGTTTTGTTCTTTTATGTCTTTACTCTTATTTTGCACTAATGCCCTTTCCTCATGTAATTCAGAACAGGAATTTCTCATTTCCTTTATAAAAGACAACCTGTTTAACAAAGAATCCCACAAGCCCCTAATAAAAAGTTACCTTAGTATTAATATTCCGTTAGGCCCTTGATTACAGTATTAACATAGTGCCATGGATTTGGATGTTACAACTGGAAGTTCTTTACCTGTCTCTCAAGAAGCAAAGACCAAACAAATAAATAAACCCCAAACCCCTCCCTTTCCCCACAAAAAAGAAAAGTTTATTTTATAATTGCTGTATTACAAAACATTGCCAACAGCTCAAATCCTCTCAAAGTGCAACATAATTTTTGAAGTGTAATGCTGAACCACTAATATTGTTCCTACAGTCAGGGCAGAGGCACACAGACAAGTAACTGAAAAGCATCCTAACATATGAATGTGCAATGTGAGGCTTTACCGTGGTAATTACCTGTTCATGGTAATTTGTGGTTACCTTTCTTTCGCTTATCCTCATAAAACTTTCGTAAAACCTGAGGATACTGTTACTTTCCTTTCACATCTATTTTTGGTGAACAACATTAACCCAACAGCAGCCTAGGGCTTTCATGACAGTAAAACATCAGCACCTCAGTGACTGGAAAGACATGGGTCTAAAGAAATTAAGCAGGTGCCACTGGATGCTGACAGTAGCAAGAAACTGAAAGCTATTTCTAAAGGATCTCTGAACAGTAAGACTACTAAGAAAAAAAGTGTGTAGATGAGGGCTCCTGAAAGCCCAGCATCACTTCTCAAGAATCTATCCTGATGATCAGACTGCCCCTTTAAAAGGCCCTTAACAGAACCACAAGAAGGAAAACCAGAATGCACTGATGCCCTGGGACTGTAGGTGATGAGCTGCTATCATCACACACTGTCTTATACTTCAGCTATTAGGTATTACACTAGAGTATAAGACAAGCATTTTATGTGGCTGCCATAACCCAAACTGCTTCTTCCTTTTCACTTACGAATATCCTCACTTTCTGAAACGTATCTTCGTTACACCAGGCTGAGTGGTACCGCTGACATACCTGAGGGACAGGATGCCATCCAGAGGGACCCAAGAAGTGAGCCCATGGGAATCTCATGAGGCTTAACAAGACCAAATGCAAGGTGCTGCACCTGGGTGAGGGCAACCCCTGGTATCGACACATGCTGGGGGACGAACAGACCAGAAGCAGCCGTGTGGAGAAGGACTGGGGGGTGCTGGTGGCTGAGAGGCTGGGCATGAGCTGGCCAAATGCACTCACAGCCCAGAAAGCCAAATGTGTCCTGGGCTGCATCCAAAGTAGCGCGGCCAGCAGGTCAAGGGAGGGGATTCTACTTGTCCTGACCAGAACGCCGAGTCCAGAGGAGGGCCACCAGGATGATTAGAGTGATGGAGCACCACTCCTGTGAGGAAAGGCTGAGAGAATTGGGATTGTTCAGCCTGGAAAAGAGAAGGCTTCAGGGTGACCTAACTGCAGCCCTTCAGTACCTGAAGGGAACTTACAGGAAAGATGGGGCAAGACTTAAAAGAGCATGAAGTGATAGGACAAGGGGGAAGGGCTTCAGACTGAAAGAGAGCAGATTTAGATTAGATATTAGGAAGAAATTCTTTACTGTAAGGGTGGTGAGGCACTGGCACAGGCTGCCCAGAGAAGCTGTGGATGCCCCATCCTGTTACTTGGGTTCATGGCAGGGGGATTGGAACTAGATCATCTTTAAGGTCCCTTCCAAACCAAAACATCCCATGTTGGAAGAGCTGAGCAAACCCAGCATGAATGAGGGAGTAGTTTTTACCAGGGCAGCAGAGATATCTGGAAATGGAGAAAGAAATACTGTTCAACCCAGACACATCACAGCTGCCTCAAAACCCCCAGATACCACAGGCAAAAGTGGGTCCTAGAGGTTCAGGTTAAAACAAGGCATATTTGCCCTGTGGGTCAGTGCAGCATCAGCAGTCACCAGTTGGACAGAGAACAAATGTATGCATCGAAAATCACCTGTGTTAAAGGCTGTAAGGGAACAAAAAGGATCCTTTTGGTATTGGCTAGACAACACAGGCATGCTCATATGTCAACAGATTAAATACTGAAATAAAATGCATGTTTTGTCTAAATAGGAGCTCCTGACTGAATACTTCTCATGTTCACAATTTGCCACAACAACACAAAAAAACCAAAATGAAGCAAAGTTTTGAGATTGTAGTCAGAAATTCAAAAAGGCATGGACACTTACTTGTAATTTCTGAATTTTATCACAGCTTCCTTTTTTTCATAAACATTGAGAAAATATTTCTATGCTGTGCCCAGGTCACTTTTATGAATGCTTGCATCACTGTGATATCTGACATAGGGCTTAGACTGGTAAATCTGGTAAACAACTGATAATCTTTGGAGAACAGAAATGGAAAAAACAGAAATACTGTTCAGGCTGTCCAGGGACGTGGTGGAGTCCTCATCCCTGAGAGTGTTCAAAAAATGAGTACATGTGGCACTTGTTTCCAACCAAGAAGCTATACTTTTTACCTCCTAAATTAAGTAATATTTGAAACAACTGAATTATGTCCCAAGTTATCATGACATTGCATTCATGATAACCAATTTCAAATCCATTAATTCCTGTCCAATATAAAATTTAAAGTATGAAATAATAAAAATTTTCCATATCATGTTCCAGATTACAATAGTTTACCATTAATTACTCTTCAAAAGCATGGTAGTCAATACTCTAGTAAGTATGTTAACTATACTGGGTTTGGTCACTCACCACTCTTTTTCATTAAATACATTTTTAACTACAGGCTCAGCCCTATCAAAAAAATAAAAAGAGAAGAACAAGGAGAAAAAAGTCCCTTCAATGCTCCTTTGCCCTCCTCCACAGCTGTGTAACACAGTCTCAAAGAAGAACCACTGTAAAGTTTATGGAACATATATCCTTACAGTAGAAATACAAAACAATACCATAACTAGCTAAATGTTTTAATTCCAAGTCTGTAAAATTCTATTAATGTCAAATATTATTTGTTTTTATAATATAAATAAACCAGCTTAGGCTGTCACTCACTCCTTTTTATTCATTTTTTTGTTTTGTCTTACTGCATGCATCTCTCACAAAGTGAAAAATGTCTATTTAAAGATAAGTGGAAATACCACAGTACGTAACGTTTTCATGTCAAAATAATTACATTATTATATTCCAAGTTAAATAATATAAGATAGGAAAACATTTTGATATGCATCTAACTGTTGTAATCCTGGCAGGATCAAATCAACCTCTTTCAAACCTATTTCTGCTAGATCAAAACAAAGAGCTCCCTGACCCAACCAGCTGCCCCTCTCACCCAAGTCCCATCACAGAAGAGGGACAAGCCCGGACAGATGAACATCCTGCTGTAATTTTTTTTTTCAAGGCTGAGCCATGTTTTGGCCTGTCAAAGGTGACTAACTTGTTCTCAAAAAGCCAATTACATTAGACTGAAACATGAAATTTGGTAGTTGGATTGTTAGGAAGAGATCAACCTCAAAACGACTAAAAAAGGTCACAGGAGAATGGTGGCTTCGCTGAGAGAGGGACTTGAAAACTACAAGTGGAGGCACCACTCATGAGACAAAGAGGTGCCCAGTTGTGCTCATACACACTTCTCTGAAGATGTACTCCAAACACTTTCTCCTGCACTCCTTATTTTCATGGCAGTAACCAGCCATGGCTGCAGGTGCTCAATTCCTCCCTCTCCCCCCAGAAACAGATCAATCAGGATCAGTTGCTACCACCATATTTTTCTGATGCAGAGGTGGCAAAAATGTAATACTCCTTTATGGAGGGTATTTTTTTAAAATTTAAATAAGCCAAATTTAAGCTGCATTTAGACACCTCTTTATCTTGTCTGCAATTTTATACATGTATCATGGACCATTTTTGTGTCCCCTGTGGAATAACACAAAAATATTCCATTATGCTATTTTCTACATGGCTTGCTAGTCTTTAGTAAAAGAGAGTTTATCTCCATCCATTTCTTAGAGAAAAGAGCATAACTATATTTTCATAATGTCTTTGATAAAAATCCTTTGTTTGTTGAGGATACGGAAAGATATTTCAAAAGAAATGTCTCCCATGCAGTTATTATACTTCAGTAAGTATAATAATTAAAATAATTTTATTTGCAGCATTAATTTAAATCTTGGAGATTAAATAAGGATCCTGTTTTTACAAATAATGACTCCATGTGTTTCTTTTAATGGCCAGTATAATTCAAGCTGGTTTGGAGACAAATCCTTAGGACTCATATTCTTAGGAGATGTGAGTTGAGGTAATAACATTTAACATCAAGAAGATGACAGCTTCACATCAACTGCAGACCCAAGTTTGAGAGCTAAGAATAGCTGTTGGCAAGTCTACAATAAAAACGTTGACTTATGTAATGAGCACAGAAAAATTATGCACTGATACATGTGCAACACAGTGTTAAGTCTTGAGGTGTTCCACAGAAACTTCAATACTCCAGCAACCCTCTTTCTTTATGTTTTTTTTTCAGCATTTCCCTTCTGACACAGAGATGACAATTTTTTTCCTTTTTATTAGTATCACAAATTGTGATCACTTTTTTTAAATTGTCCCTTTCAAAATATTTTTGTTTTCTGCTACTGAAAGTGTTTTTCTCCTTGGTGGTTTGTTTTAATACTGTGACATAAAATGAATGCTTGCTGTCATAATGAGTGTGAGAAAAAGCTATGTATTTCTGATGTCATATTGATACCTCAGAATGGCACAGAATGAAAAAACAATCACTAAATCTAACACTTGCTTCGTTCTATCTACTGGAGGTAGCATACGATTTATTTAATATATAGAAAATAAAGTCTCTAACTGCCCAGATTTAATAAAATACCAGGACAAAAGAACCATAGAATGTCTTGAATATTGATTTTCTTTTCTATAACATGCAGTAAACTATTTTTGATGTAAAACTGTATGGTTAGACAAATTTAGAACCAAGTATGTTCAACAGTAAATAATAACACAACATACAGACAGGAGTGTGTATCAATACAGGAAAACATTTTTTTAAAAAGCAGCTTCACACAATAAAGGAAATCTTTGGGCCATGAGAAATCAGCTGCATTCCCTCTATCTTTTGTGGAGTCAAGGTTTCTCTCCACACGTACACAGCCATAAACAAACTTTTCTAAACATCTTTATGTTTAGACACCAGACACCTGAACTAGATACCCTCAACCAAAATTACAGTGTTCACTCAAACTAGGCAACTTTCTGTATGTTCAGCTACAGAATCTTTAAATTTAAAGACACAAGGTACCAACAGCAAAAATTAAGAGGCTCTAAATTTGCAGGCAATACAGTTGAGGTTTCCAACCTCATGTCAAGGCAAATCACAATTAGACATGGAAGTCCTTCTACAACCCTGTCAAAACATACTGGCCATGAGGAAGGGGAAAAAAGAGTGCTGGTATTATGTACAGCACTGTGCACCATCTTCAGTAGGTCACTGGTCTTTTAAATAATCTGTACTGAACAAATAAGATTTCAGAAAGTTTTTAGTAGATAATTACACTTCCTGATTTTGTAATTAGTGGAACTACATGTAATTACATAATAATTATGACGGTAATTACGTAATTAAGATGTATAATTATGTAGTAAAAAACATTATGGAAATAAAAGCCATCAACTGTATAAGCACAATACATTTTTAAAAATAAATTCTGTATCATCTGTTTAAAGCTACCATTTTCTTCAAAATATCAAAGTGATTATCAGCCATCACTGGCAAGTTCTAAAATACATTTCTTACGAGATTTAAAAATCATACAGATAATTGTATCTTTTTAAAAATCTCTTTAAGCCTTAGCTTTACATTATCCTTCTGATGTCTAGGCACACATATACTGAATGCATTATACAGAGTTAAACTGTTTACATTTGTAATTCCAATTTCTACTAAAATAATTTTCAAAAAATAGCACTGATGTCAGAATTCTTGTATTTAAATTTTGATTTTTTTTTTTTTTTTTTTTTTTTTTTTTTTTTTTTTTTTTTTTTTTTTTTTTTAGTACAGTCAGATACATCAAACTTCCTTTTCTAAAAGGAAAAACATGCTAGTCTTACACTTTCCACTAGAGAAAAGAGCCTGCTGCTGTGAGTAGCAGTAGTCACTAAAGCACTGTCATTTCTGGCTTGAAGTGAACAACAATGGTCCTGACTCCCATCAAAAAAACAACCCCGAACTTTACGAAAGAGATGAAACCAGAATGACAAAGGTCTCTATAAGAAAAAATGAGATAAAAAAGAAAGTGAAAAACTGCTTTAGAAATATTTTCTGTTTAGAGAGACTTACGAGGGTACTGATAAAGGAGGCAGATGACATCAGACAGAGTATGTCATTGCACAGGTTACATGTAACAAGTTGGCAGGGATGTATATACTTAAGTGGGAAAAAAATCCTTAAGTGCAAATGAGAAGATATTTCTGTTCACTTTTCTCCACACACAAAAACCTCCCCTATGAGGAGCAGCAGGATAATTATTTAAAGAGGTCAAATAACCATTCCAATTTATGAGGAGTGAGAAATTAGCTAAGCCACTACTTCACCCCCTTTGCAACATTAATACAATGTGCAAGGAAAGAAAAAGTCTTAATTAATCAAAACCATTTTACTAGCAGTAAGAGCCATAGTAAATGCACTCCTGTCATGCCACTGATTTTCCACCCTGTAGACACATTATAACTGTTTTAACTCATTATTTCTTTCATTCACAAGCAGAGAAAGTAAGGAAAAAAAAAAATCATAATTTCAACTCAAAGAAATTTGTAATTCCAAGGGAGGTGTTCCAGCCCATGAAGTTTTGTGCTCAGAGAAAAAGTTTTAGAAATTTACAGTGTAATGGGGTTTACTTAAATTTTGTACGTTCAATAAAAAGAGCACACAAACAGAAACAGAACGGAGAAAAAGTTACACTTAAGATCTTAAAAATGTCCAAATGGAAACAAAAAAAGGCATGATCATTATGGGAGGGTAACTTAAGAATTAAAGACCAGCCAACTGCCCATATCAGTACTTCAAAAGGGTCAAAAACCCTATTGCAAATAATTTTCAGTCGTTTTTGCTTTCAAAAAAAGTTAGGGAGATGTAAAAAGACTCAAGACATGTTGACTCATTTTAAAAAAATGTTCAGAAGTCTTCCTCTTCAAAACAACACATTAAGGAAAAATGAAAAAGTGCTTTTGAAGAAAGACTCAAAGATTAAATTCTTGAAAATTATTATTTTACAGTCTCTTCAAAACAACATGATTGGAAGACAAAGTACTTGACAGCAAATGTGCAGAGGAGCATTTGTTTGCTTGGCTGTAAAGATCACTATAGTGAAGTCTTAGCAATAGTGTCTGGAGACATGATTCAATCAGGAATGCTTTGTTTATTGAACTGTACTCTCTGAAAACAGGTTTCAGCTGTTACCGTCTTAAAAATAAATCCACACATGCATATGCACACCTAGGTCATTTGTGTGATTTCTCTTTATCTTCCCCTGGAATGCACATGTAGATAACTATATTCCCTTTCTTATTTATTGCAACAAGTACTTTGCTGTAGTCTTCTGTCTGTATATATTGATAAAAATGTGGCAATTTGTTCTGACTTACAAAAAGTCTTCCATTAAAAAAAAAAAAAAAAGTCACTTCAACCTGCTACTTGACACACCAAGTTATGAACATACTGGGGAAAAACACTCAACACTGAAATGATAGGATTCACACAAATATTCAGAGCTGATTTTTTTTTATGTCAACAGCCTAGAAGAGTTTCTTTTTTCCCAACATAATTTTTCAGTTTATTCATCCATAAAGTAAACTAGGGATTTTTGATGTCTGCGTGAAAGGGTGGAGCGAGGCACACACACAAAGCTGTAATAAAGTGTGAAAACATCATCTGAATATGCATTTGGCTTTACAAAACTGCAGCCTCTAAGTATGTGATCAAAACAATTACATTATGTTTCCACAAAGTGGCATATACTTCAAAGATGTAGGTCTTCCTAATACATAGGAATATTTAACTGCTTTTCCCAAAGTTATCTTCCTCCCATCCTCACTTTCTTTTGTTTACCCATTAACGGGATATTCCATGACTTTTCGGAATCAAACAACCATGGGCTCAATAGCTGAAAATATACTGGGAAAGAATCTTTGCAGTTTCCTTCCCTGAAATACTCCAATGCCTTGCAAACACTTGTGATCTTTCCTCTCTGAGAAAAGGGACAGCAGAAAGGTGGTAACTTTCAGCCTCATTCTACAGTATGGAACAGAAAAACATCCTATGACCAGGATCCTACTTCTCCAAAAAGATCATAGCACCATAAACAACCACAGTGACACTGATGCTTTTGGAATAATGCTGCAGTCATTGTGAGCAAGGAGACCGCAGCACCTTTATCTTCTACTTGATGCCAGGTGGGGATGCTGAACCAGAGACATCTGTGCAAGGCAGAGTACTTGTACTGACTTTATGGGGGCTCCATTTCTCTTTGCTCTTAAACGTTTTCATTTTACTGTAGAGGCAAAATGAAAACAGTAATACTTTTGAATACTTAAACAAAACCAATATTTGAATGGAATAATGGTATTATTTTGGTCTCCTGACGATACAGCCATAAAATACGTGGATTTCCATTGCAGAAGTTAAGGCATGCAGGGTGAGCGTACTCCTGTATTTATGCATCACTGAGAGTTCACCTATCCTTTTTCATACACATGAACAGACCATGCTCCTGCTTTGCTACTCCTGATGCTTCTTACTGTTCTGCCTGTTCACCTAAGTAGCAATGTCTGACTAAACCTACAACCCAGCTTGGAAAAACTAAGTTCAGAAAGTGCTGAAAACATGTTGAGTATGTTGCTACTCACAATAGAGCAATTTTTCCCTTCTCTGATTAAAAAATTAATTCAGAACAAATAGCCCTTCTGGTATTATTGGTATCTTAAATTAGGGGTTTGGGCATCCCAAATGAAGCATGAGTGAACAATGTAGTTGCAAGCATCATAAACACCACACTGGTACAAATAAACAGAAGAAATGTTGCAAAAAGTATTAATTAATCCCTCTGTTGTACTCCTCTCTAGTAGACCTGACCTACTGAAGGTCTGTAAAACAAAAAGCAGAAAAAAACCCAAACATGCAGAGAACTGGAAAACTCTCGTGGCTGTTCCTCCAAAAAATTCAGATTAGTAGTTGAAAGAGACTTAGAATATAGCATACAGGTTTTAAATATGTAAAAGTCTCTTAAGAGAATAGTCCATCATCCACTGTGCACAGAATAAGCTTTGGAAAGCAAAATTCACCTCAAGAAAAATTCACCTTCATATCAAGAGCAGCTCTCCAGAGTAAAAACAATGAAGCACCATAAGAAATTGGTTGCAAAACTTGACAAGCTGTAGAACCTGCATCACCAGAGAATATTTAAATTTAGCCCATCTTTAAAAAGTAGGCTGTAGTATTGATCCTCTAGCAGAGAAAGGAAGCAGCCTGGATACCTTTTTGAACTCCCACTGATTTCACAATTATTATTTTAGATTCCATTTCAATCAATAGTATGGACCTTCAATATAAATAGCTGAATAAACAAAACCTGTACTGTAATTAAGGTTATGTATTTTGAAGAGGCAAGTACAGAAAATGTAAGTGAAGTAGTAGTGAAATCTCAAGGTTCAGAATGAGAGAAGACAGGAATTCTGTCAAATTATGGTGGAATCAAAACATTTTTGTTTTTATAGAAGAACACTCCAAGATAAAGAACAACTAAAGCTGCTATTAGGAATAAACAGAACCTACAAAAAAGAAGAATTCGTGTTCAAAAATTCAGGAAAAATGGCAATAAGAGTAGAAACACCAAAAGTCCATGTAATTTGGGCTTCAAAAAATAGTGAACCAAAACAAAGTAAAAACCATTCCCAAACCAAAATCAAAACTCAGTAAATCAAAACTAAGTGGTTTAGTCACATAGAAAGTAAAAAGGAGACTGGAAATACCAAAGATGCGCAAAACCTACATCAAAATTTTGCCACCCTTTTTGATAAAGGCAAGGATGTTGATCACAGATCAAACTAAAAATGTGAATGATGGCATGGAAACCAAATTTTTTTCTTCCAAGGGAAAATAAACATTAGCTTCATGTTATAAAGGGGAGCTAACTAGATTTCCATTCCAGACCTACAACAACAATGGTACATGAAAATTATTTCTATCTTACGTAGTTTAACATTAAGTGTATCAACAGTAACATGTTACTACAAAACAGAACAAAAAATGCCCCCTTATAGCCATAGGCAATTATTCTCAAGTTCTGCATGTATTTAGAAAGGTATCTTTCTCCCAAATGACATCTGAAAACTGGGACTGAGTTATACACAGTCCCACTCAGCTAATCTCTTTGAAGATGATCAGTTTTCAAAGGAAAGCTAAGAGATATACTTTATCTGACCTTAACACCTGCTGCAGCACCAAGAATGAAATCACTTAACTAGCTGAAGAAGTTAATACAATAATTTTCAAACAGCTATGAAAAGAGAAAAATATACCATGCTGAAAGGTTAACTGTCCAAGAGAAGGAAGTCCTAGCAGAGTTCTTACAATTCCTTGAGAATTACTCTGGAAACTAATTTTATTGAACTTAGCAGTAAGGGTCCAAGAAACATTTTCCCATTAAAGCAGAAGGTGGTAAATTATGTGAATGCAGAAGCCACCATACTATTTTTCAGAGAGAATTCATTAACCTTGAAGTGTAATACTACAATGAGATTAAGCAGCCCAAAATTAATGGAACCAGGAAAATTAAGTAAAACAAGTGCCAGGAAACTGAGATATGATTGAACTCATGATTCCAAAATGACAGGAGGAAAAAACCACCTCTCAAACATCAAGATTTCTATCATTATTACAAGTTAATCATATGAACAGCAATGAACAGGGTATATGTGGCTGAAGAAAGCATCAGCAGATGTAATTCCAGCAAATGTACAAGACACTGGAAAGATACCACCTAAAATATCATGTAATTTCTAGTTTCTCATACTGAAAATATTAAATTCTAGAGAAGACTGCACACAAAGGTGCAAAGAGGAAGAATGATACAGCAGAAAGCTAAGAGTATCTCTGCCTTAATTTAAAACAAAACAGAAATGTTACCACTGTTTTCAAAAGCACAGTAGACGACATCAGGAAAGGGAAATAAACATTTAGTGAATGGACATAAACCATCCACATACAAGTCACAACATGAGAATTACAATGAATTTTCAGTCATCACAGACTGAAAGTCTGAAATACATTTGGGAATAGAAGCAAAAGGGGAAGAATCACGCACAGGTTTCAAAATGAAGTGCAAGAAACCTGCAGCTTTTTCCAGTCCTTAAAAATGCAGTGGTCTGCTGTAAGAGAGGACTGGATGTGACCACCCATGAAGTGTCTTCTATTCTTATGACCTCATATTAGGCAAGAGATCTAGACACAAAATACTACTTTGGTTTTAGGTAGCAGTATCATCCACTATACAACATCCCTTCAGTACACCTACAAAGCTATATTAGACTGAGATGGTTACTGAGATGACCTTCTTTGGATACACAAAGCCATTCTGAAGTGCAAACTTCAGACTGAGTTCATTGATTTAGAGGTATTAGGAAAGGCAATGAGAAACTCTGTAAGGAGAAACCAAAGTTGAACAGGCCAAAAGCAGGTTGTTTGCTTATTTGAGCATTTTTTAGCTAAGAGGTTACATTATTTTGATTTTCACCTAAGGCTTATCAAAATAACATTCAGAAAGACCAAGTGTTGTTTAATGTCTTTCCACCACCCAGCAGCCTAACTGGTGATGCAGGGCAGGGGTGGGGATGACTGTCAGAGCAGAGCAGCTCTCCCACAGTAGCACCTTTTCCTCACAGCCACCTCCAGAACCGCAGAGGATGCAGTGTAAATGCTTCCTGTGGACAACACTATTCAATGGTGGAACCCAATACATCTTTATTCAGAAGTCCAAGAATTAGCCCACCTTCAGAAATATTCTTCTGTCAGCCTGAAAACCGCTTAGCTGCACAAAACCCACTGATCTGTTACAGTTTAGAAATGCTTTAGTTCAGAAATGTTATGGTAAATGGGAGAAGAAAAAGAAAATCTTATTATGATCAGCTTAACCTGTATATTTAAGAGCGCTTTGTAGACAATTAGCATTTGTCTACTGCTTTTCTTGTTCATCATTATCTCCCTGATAAAAAGTACCTCTTCAGTATTAATAGTTGAATGTAGATTTTAATTTTGTACACATACCTTTTAATTAATCTATTTACTGAAGTTAACATATCTTTCAAACTTCAAGCAAAGAGTTTTCTCTAATGGTGTAACATGCAAGAAAGACATTTTTTTCAAAGTGCAGTCACTTCCAAAGAAGAAAGGGGGCATATAGTATATTCTGAAGTTGGTTAACTCCAACTGAACACATTCTTCTTACAGGGGATTCCTAAATTCATAATTTCTTCTATTTTTCGGTTTTAGATTACAGACTTGTAGTTCAGATTTGAATAGCAGAGTAGGTCGAATGTCTAGCATGCAAGTTGCTATTAAACTATAGTTAACTAATGTAAAATTTAAACATACCTTTCTCTTCTTCAGTAATCACCTTGTCCATCGCGTAGTCCACATCAAAAATGTATCGGTAGAAGCAGAGCTGAGTGTACAGGGCCTTATCAGAATACTGCAATGTAAGAAGACAGTAATTAAAAACCCAACTCAAAAGGGTGTCTCTTGCACCCATTTCTAAATCCACTATCAAAATATTATTTATGCCTTTTTTTTTTTTCTCCAACAGTTTAGATGTTCCATTCATGTCAACTTTTGGAATTATTATTATGCTACAAAGTGTCCTTACTAAGTCTCTATACTTTTCCACACAATTTACACCAAGCATTTATATAAGTCAACTGAACTTATAAATTCTTACAGAAACTTAAATTGCATTTATCCATTCTTATAGCTGCATGTATCACAACGATGCCTTAGAAAGAAAATAAATGTCATAAGAACAATGGGACAAAGAAATAACTTCAGTGCTTTAGTATATTGTACAATACAGTGAATTAAAAAAAAAAA
>VYXB01006837.1:222125-234625 GCA_013397135.1 Pachyramphus minor
ATTTCCAACTGCCTTCCCAGGAAGAATGTGAGATTACACACATTACATAACAGTAAACCGATGGTGTCTTCTTAACAGAACTGGTGAATTACCAGCACCAGAAAAGCAAATTCTCCCATGACTAAGCACAAAACTAGGGCACAAAACGCTCAGTCATGGAAAGAAAATTATCTTGCCTAGCTACTAAGAAATGCCCACCAGGGCATACAGTAGGAAATGAGACGTCGCAGGAGTTCCTGAAGGACAGTTCCACACATGGCTAAGTCCATCCTGCTTGAGTGCAAGGACTAGCCTGGCATTTGTCTTGTCCCTGCAGCTGCTGATGTTTGAACAAGACACGGGACCGAAAGGTAGCACCATCTCTTCTCTTGTCTCACAAATACTTAAAAAAGCCCTGGAGCAAGGTCCTCCTGTGCCCTCACTCCACCTCTCTCTGGCTCAGCACATCTCTGCCACATCAAAGCAAAATTTCAAGGAAGGAATGGTCCCAGTTCTCTCAGTCCATAACTGTAGTCAGTGAGTAAGGGATTTTTCCAAGGGAAGCAGACCCTTCTGTAACCCTTCTGGCACGATGTGAGAATTGAACTTGGTTTTCTCCATCATCAGCAGAGAGAGAGAGAAAAAAATAGCCAGTGTCCACATTCCCTCCTATTTTTTGGAAATGGAGAAGCTCAACTCTCTGAAAGTAAGGGAACCTGGAAAGATTTAAGAACTTACGATGCACAATCTCTCACCAGCTTTTCTGTTATATAACAAAGGTTGGTGGCAACTGCATTCAGATGTTGAAATTAGAAGGCTCCTCCCTCAGTGCTGGCTGTTTCAGATTACATCCCAAAGAACTTCAGTTGACATGTCTCACTGTCCTCCATTCTGTAAACAGGGCCCCTGAGTGGCTAACACACCAGCCTTTAAAATCCATTCAGTAACTAAGGGCAGCATGGCAAATCAGGTAAGAAAGGAAATAAGGTTCTTACCTTATCAGGTAGTGTAAAGAACTGGTCAAGGAAAGAGGGAAAAATAAACAGAAGGAAAAGTTGATGGAAATTCACAACAGCAAGGTAGCAGAAGACTAAACTAATAATTCTAATTCTTATGTTTTACTTACCTAAATGCAGTGCTATTCTACCAAACACTTCTTAAGCATCACTTAAAACGTCCATATCTTGAAAGTGTACATGTAAACAGGCCAGAAAACTAAACACCCTTAACTTTAAGATCATCTAATTTCAACTCCTCTGCCATGGACAGTGACACCTTCCACTAGACCAGGTTGCTCAAAGCCCCACCCAACCTGGCCTTGAATATTTCACGGATGGGGCATCCACAGCTTTTCTGGGCAACCCACTCCAGGTGCCTCACCACCTTCTCAGTAAAAAATTTCCTCTGAACGCCTAAACTAAATATAGCCTCTTTCAGTTTGAAATCATTCCCCCTTGACCTATCATTATCTATCTTCATAAAACTTCACTTCACTGTGAATTCCTGTATTAACCACATATGTGGTGGTCAATGCTTTTTCAACACTCTTTAGATTACTCATGTCCCTCTACAGTATGTTCAAGTCTTTACTCTTTGGCATCTCCCAAATTTTTTATATGTCTCTAACAGTCCCATCACTCTGATAAACCTTTAAATCTTTTCTCCATTCTCATTTTTTTGCCCTTTTGCTTTCTTCTGCACCCGACTCTCTCCTATTTCTTCAAGCCCTCCCTGTGGTGGATTTTTTGTTTTCTGTTGCATCACCTGTGGTTTTAAGGATGATAAAGGCAATAAGAAATTAAATAAAACCCACCAAAAAATCCCCCCTTTAGTTTGCTAACTCTAATAGACTGCTTTGTAAAAGAGATAATTTCCACAGCCTATAGAAGTTATTTGTATTACTTCAATTAATTATAATACAAAACAGTGGCACCACTTTATTAATCAGCTGCTTGAGAGAGTTACTTTAGTGAAAAGCCTTTTTGATAATTTTGATTAGAAAGAACAGTGGCTCTTACAACTGTGATATGATTCAGTATGTTCATCAACCAAATCCTTTAGAACTAGTTCTTAATACTTTAAAAACCAGGAAAGAAATAAAAGGAAATAGAAAAGAAGTCTCTTGGCAGAAAAATGTGTCTCAGGGACTTTTTCAAGGCTTAGATGTAACAGAGCAAAGCGTACAGGAAATACTTCAGTGCTTTGAGAGGCATTTCCTCCCCTCCCCCCCTTAGAAAGATGCAGTAATTAAAACCTAATTATTATCTTCATTTTAAACAAAACCTAAAGTGAATACCAATTAATAACAACATACTAATGAGCATCTGCTGTGATGAAATTGAATATGAATGTGCTGCAAATTTCGGGTAATTTATTTTTTCGGGGAAGTGCCACTGGTCTCAATCTACTGCTGGAAGACTGTATAGACTGTACACGTCTTCCATCGTGTCTCTTACATGAAGCAATTTCTATTTTCAAAAAAAGGGCAGAGCTCAACTTTGTGGATGTTTATACACCCAAATTCCATCCATGCTACAATGATTTCAAGGCAATAAACTAGTAGTGTGTTATGTTTTACATAGTTCACATATTCCTTTGTAAAACCAGGGCACTTGCCATTGCACACAACTTCCATTCACCATCAGATTCTGAAGGCAGACACTCTTGAATGATAAGAGCTCACAAAGTGTGGATTCGTGTTACACTAAACACTCATAATGTGTGTACCCCTCACCTCATGGTAATGCTGATGTACACTGAACTCTGGTTTGCTTGTGCATCACAAAGCCTGGTTAAAACACAGTGCTGGTCTGTGTCAAATAGGCTGAAATAAACTGCACACCTGAAATAACTACTTCGGATAAACCAAAAGAGGTGAAATAAAAGTACATCTAAATTGCAGCCTTTATGCTTTAGCATACAAACAGTTTTTGAAAACTTACATTCAATTCCATTAAAAACATGAGATGTTTGGTCACATTCTTTCCTGACAGCAGCACTGGATAATAAACTAAAGGGAGAGAGGTTGTGTGTATGTGGTTTCCTTCCTAACCCTCCAAGCTGTCCAACCGTTCAATCAATAGTGTTTTTTTTTCTAAGATTTTGACTCATGTAGTCCATTAAAAAAGTAAAAGGAAACCGAAATAGATGTAGCAGGATTTGGATGTGATGACACTTTCCTAGAACTTATGTTAACATGGACTGTATGAGGAAAGAAGAAGTTCTTAATATATACATGCAGGGATCAATGAAAAAAAAAAAAAAGCGCAGCAGAAGACTAGATATTCTTATACACTATGAGATTTTTTCCCATTAAGTAACCAAAATGAAAAGAGCTTTTGCTGTATTAAGTTCTGTTTAGTAATTAATGAGAACATTACAGTGGATCTAATTTCAAAAACCAACTCTGGACTCCAATGCCAGCAAATGAGCAGAAAAGTGAGTGAGGAACTGGGTGAAGAACAGATGACAACACATGCTGATGAGGGACACTGGACTGAATGAAGGGGTTAACAGAATACCTCCAGGGTGGATCCCCACAACAGTATTACTAAACATTTCCATTAAGATACCCTGGAGAAAAAGAGGCTGCATTTTAATAAGATTTAGGAAGCATGACCATGGCAAAAAGGAAATGGAAGGAAATTTATTGAGCAAAATGCTTCTCATCATAACAAAGAATCTGAATGAATTATCCAAAACTGGAGTGTTCCAGGCTGGCACTTCTCTGCTTTTGAGCATTTGTAAGATGATGCCTCAAGGCAGATGGCACAGACACAAGATGAACAGCAAGTGCCAGACAGACCTCTGGAGGAATGGAAGACTGCAGCTGTTGGACCACTAATGGTGGTGGATCACCTCCACCTAAAGCTCACAGTGTAAGCAAAGACATGAAATAACCCTGTTCTTCATTGGAGATATGCTGCTTTTTAAACTGAAGGACTGTGTGACATCTGTGCTTAACAAACACTTTCTCATTTTAATGACAGATAATCAACCCTCTCCCCTATTTCTTGTCTTGTGTGTACACTACAACTCATATGAGCACGTGGCAAACCAAATTCAACTCACTGATCAGCCAAAATAACTCACCTCTTTTCTAATCTAGTTGCTTCTCTGTGTGGTCAACAGCTGGCACAAAGCGAAAAGCAAACTGCATGTTATCTGATGTGAACAAGCCAAAATAGCTACTGTAAGCAAGGGAAGGCAGGATGTTCCCCTGCTTTTAGTCTTGGGTTCAAGCTCTGCCTTGCACCCAGTGATCAAACTCAACTGAGCAACGCAATCAGAGCTGGCAGTGAGAACACAAGTCTTAACTAAGAATGACTCTTTCTTGAGATGTGTGGGAATCATTTGCCTCGTGTACCTTCAGCATACACTTGTCATTGCCAAGTGTGCTTCACTTGGAAATTTTCAGCATCAATATATCTGTGACTAATTTTTGGTATTACTAATTTTTAATGCAATTATACACAAGACAAGCACACTAAGACCAGACACTATCTGCTCTGAGGCATCTTTTTTTCCTAAGAACATTATAACAGCAATCAATGACTAACAGCAGTGACTTATTGTTGGATGGAGCTCTGAGCAACCTGGTTTAGTGAAAGGTGTCCCTGCCTAAGGCAGATAGATGGGTTGAAACTGAATAATCTTTAAGGTCACTTCCAACTCAAGCCATTCTATGATAATTGTACAGAAATTAGCTCTACAGATGTTATATATGTGTGTGCACATGTACATGTATCTATGCACTTCATGCATGTATGTCTGCAGATATATATAAACACAGATATTTTAATAAAACACAATGGCAAATGAATACAAATTAGAAGTTTTAAAATAAAAAATTCTCAAACTATCATCTACAGCAGAAAAGTTAACATTTGAAGTTTTATCACACCAAACCAAACAAATGAGCTTTACTGGACAGCTGGTGAAACTCTGGAACTGGACTGACTCAGCAGCACATACAATCAAAACTACAAAATTCTATCTGACCAGATGCATGGAGCATTACTCTGGAGAAGCAAAAATCAACCATATTTTAAGAGCCTCCGATCAAGAATATTTGCACACTTCAAATAAATTGCTGCTTGAAATAAGCAGCATATAGACAGTATCCTACAACATATCCTCTCCTTGCTGTACAAGACAGATACAGTCAAAAAACCATAATCCACGCCTACGATTTCAAGAAAAAAACCCCAAGCACTTTCATAGTAAGTCACTCATCCATGGATTTCTGGAATTACCTCATCCTTGACAATTTGGAATAAAAAGCAGTTAACAAAAAAGGCCTGGTGAAACAACCTTAAAATTGAAAACCACCTCTGTAAAGCACAGTTGTCATTCTGCTCTGATGATGAAGTACCATGGTCAAGTATTCCCCAACTATCTTAAATGCTACACGACAAGGTCATACAGCTCCAGAGCTCTGTCTCGTTCTAGAGAAGTGATGGATCTACAAATTGAATGAAGAGCACTCAACTGCAGTTAACTATAGGTCATCTGCTTATTCAAAACAGAAAAAATAGGCACCTGCATAGGAACTCTCATCACTGAACAGAACTCTTTTACCTTTCAAAAATTTTCCTGTATTTCTTTAAAAATTCTGAAGTCTAAAATTCGAAAGTTCCTTCTAACAAACAAGAACTAAACTGCAAATATCCAGGAAATTTACCTTACAAAAAGATGTGTTACTACAGTTGAAAAAAAAATTAAAAAAATCACACAATTAGTACTCTGCTGAGCTGAAATCTCCATACAAAACCTCTATCCTTACTCAGGGAGAATAAAAGTCATAACCTCTTTCTCAGGACCCACATTTCTCCCTGCTGGAAAACAAACATATCAAGGGGGGCCCAACCAAGCAGACTATATGAAACCACCTTAGTAGGAGTAAATTCTGCCTGTAGGGAAAGAACCTGCCTAAGGTTGCTCCCAGACCAGACCCACAAACCAACCACATATCAGACACAGTCCCACTCTGGGGCAAAGAGAGACAGAGGTCATTACTAGAGGTCCCTCACAGGCCTCTGCAGATCAGGTATAAAGCTGCTTTTTCACTACTTCATGCAGTCTGCTGATATGTTCAAGAATGGTTGTGTAATGCCAAGGGTGAGCCAAAGGTTACTCCTCATTATCTTATCTGAGGCACATTTTGAGTCTTCTGTCTGCTTGCAAAAATAAAGGGTGCCACTTCTGATGTTCAGAGGCAGGATGCTCTGGATAACAATGAAAAAAGCTGGTAGAACAATTTGGACTATAGTAGAGGTATAAAGTTACAATTTGGAAGGAAGATATTTCTGTTTACATAAAGGAGCCTAATGTAGCTCTGTACCTGCAATATTTTTTTATTTTTTTTAGAAATAAAGTCCTTTCTCATTGATACACTTTACACAAACATTTGGCACTTGTCGGCTATCCAGAAGCATACCCTAAAAAAGTGTAATCTATGCAAGCAACTTGGTTTATATTTATTTAAATTGGGATTTTGTTATGAAATGGGTAATGCTGCATTTCTTTTCTGCAAAATAATTTACTAATATTTGCAAAATCCTTTTTTTAACGGAATCTTGATTATCATTCAACAAGCACAAGTACGTCATTTAAAAATGGTTTATTATTAAATAAACAACACTATAAATAGGCTAGATACACAAGCAAATAAGCTTATCTAAATATGTTTTAGATGTAGAAGCATGCATGTGAAAAACAAAAGTATAATTTACAGAGAGGGAACTAAATAAACTGCTTTGGATTACTGTATTCCTGTCTCTCAAGAATTCAGGACTCATTCTCTCAATTTTAAGAATTATCAAGAGTCAAAAGTTTGAAAAGCTAGTACCTTCAACTTCTAATTTCTTATTTTTTAACAAACTCTTATTTCAGCTATGTAGTTAAATAATCTGAAGCAAGGAATAAATGTGCTGCAGAGGACCCTACTTTGCCTAAAGCAAATCTGGCATTTCAGCAAACTGTGAAGGATTGGAATCAATGTTCCCTCTTGTTGACCCTGATTTTTCTTAAGGCAATAAGGAAACTAGGCTGAGATATGCAAATGCTTCAGCTACTCTTCATGTGCCCCTGGAATATTTTACTACTACCAGGTCAGAACTTACAGAGATTGACTCAAGTCCCCATCTCCACGATGCCACCAATACAAACAAGCAACTCCCAAACTTCTCAGACTATGCAAGATTATTGCTTCAGACGGAAAGGTAAACAGACTTTCAATACAGTTTATTTGACTTGCTTAACTTAATTCAGAGCCAGGATGTACACAGATGATGCGTCTGTTAAGCAGGATTTTTCTTCCTCTGTTTTGATCAGATGAACAGTCCCCAACTGCACCCTTTGTAGCGTAGCCCTCATCTGTCTATAGCAGTGTATATCATCAGCTTCATCAATGCAAGTCCTGATCTCGTGTCTCTAAAGCACCTCTTTCATACTTCAATAGAATGGCTCTCTACTAAAAACTCCAGAAATGTTATACAGATGACCAAGTAAAGGACAGCACCTTTTCTGTGGGTGCCACTGAAATGTTAAGATTCATTGTATACAAAGACACATCTCAATGACTTAGAAGTAAATTTTTTAGACTGCTTTGAGAAAAACCCAGAAATTCTGCCCTTTATCCTTCAACTGGCAAGTCCAAACATGAAGGGAAAGGCACCCTAAGATTATCCCCAAGGAAATAGAGTAAGCCCCCCCCAAGAACAGGTAAAGATTAAAAAGTTTAGGGTTTGATTTTTGTCAGTCAATACTCCGTATTTATGTTCCAGGAAAAAAAGTGTAGGTCAAAAGTGTTCTGAAGATTAACATTTCCCTCATGGGCTAGAATTAAGTTTGTTTGGGGTTTTTTGCCTTGGTTGTACACATCTATCTGGGCAGAGCTATCTGGTTGTATCAGGTGTTTTAAATGTTTACATTCAACAAGTGAAGAAATACTAAATTTAACCTTTCAAACTTTAAAACACACTCCTAGAAGTAAAACAGACAAATTGCATGCTGCTTCTTTGCCCTGGAACCAAAATGCTAAAGCAGGTCAGGTATTTCTTTAAAAACGTTATTTTACCAAATACAAAGGAAACCATAAAGTAATTTGTGAGGTTCCAAACTAGCAAAGCAAGAGATTCTCTAGACAAAGGTCTGTAGGAAGCTTAGAAACAGTGTCCATGAGAGCAAGCCTCCCAGGAAAACCATTCATCTACTCTGCAACATTTCTGAGTAAATTCTAACCCACAACCTGGAAGAGAAATGTGGTATAGTTGTTAATAGCATTAGTACCTCCAAATGCAAGGAATATTGTCCCTAGGACACAAAAAAAAAGCAGCTGGTTGTGACCAAAGACATGGAATACCCTGTGAAAAACCTTCCTTAACAGCAATCTGCTGGTCAGAGCAATGTTTTATTCATGGTTTTAATGAAGTCCTTTAAAAAAGAATTTTCTCATTAGACTACTACTCTTCATCTCTGATAACAATTTCTAACTAGTAGCTTTACGTTAGAAAGATGCCTCACCTTTCTGATGCTAGTACCTAAAATTTTCCTGAGAAGTTTAACGTATCCAATCAGAAATTGGATCAGATGCCTCAAATATTGGACTCTGTCTCCTCAAGACAATGATCATTGTGTAATCAACAAATATAACATCCGAACAAGTTCAACATTCTGAACTTGAGATGCCTTAATGAGGACAATGATACAAGACAAACCTTCTTACCATAAAGAAACAACCCTAACAGTTAAGAAGTCTTACCAGAAAGTTTTCCCTCCTTTCTAGAGGTCAGACAGAACACACACAGGTATTGCAGTATAAAGCTATATAAACATTCAAGGTATGCACTCCTGTGTGTTTCAAAGGTGAGAATCCATCTAGCAGAAAAACTGAGAAAGAGAAGAGTATGGCCTCTAAGTGTAGAAAGTTGAGCAGCTTCCTCATGACTTCTTCCCCTTTTCCCCAAACATTTCAGTTTGCAGCTGCAGCAGTGCCATAACAAGACAACCCATAACAACAGGAAAGAGGAGAACAGAGAATTTCTCTAACAAGACAGACATTTCAGAAACTTTTTAGTTAGAACTAGTGACAGTTGAAATTGAACTTCAGCCAGATGGTTCATGGTCACGGTGTTGTGCTTGTAAAAATATTAGCTAAAACCGGGCAAGTCAGATAAAATTGTTGTATTGCTTTCAAAAACACTCAATGCCATTCAAAGAGGTGAACTTCATAGATATAACACTCCTAATAGAAGGAGCCAATGTCTACCAAAATTCTAAATAAAAGGAGAAACTGCAGACTTTGTCATATATTGCCATCTCTGGCATTAGAATAAATACCAACACCATTTATCTACATACCGAAGCAGCCCAATCACAACATAATGCATGTCAATTTTTTCTAGCAACTTAAAAACTTAATTGCAAAGACTCACTCCTCATCATCTAAGTTACTTATCTGTGCTCACAATCTCTGCTAACTGAACTTCATTCTCTTTCTGAGCAACCACATTATTTTTCATCAGATATCAAACAGACCCATCTTGAAACTGCACAATGATGTTCTCTGCCATCTTTCAAATATGCAATTTTAGACGCCTGCCAAATCTGCTTCATGAAAAAACAAAAGTAGAGGAAGAACCTAGGTTTCAGTAACCCAAAAACAGGTAGGTAAGCAGACTGCTTGTCATGATATGTAGTTTAGAATAATTCAGAACTGATTCAACAAAACAAAAGCATTACCAGGCATGATACTCTCCTTGGAGCTCCTCCTTCACAACACTTCTTAGTGTGTTGATGCTGTAGCAGGGACTCACTCTCAAATACATCCACTCTCTATGCATTCCACTCTCAAATGCATCACCAAACCTTTCCCATTAAAAAAAAGTGTCCTACGTATAAAAAGCTTGTAGGAAGAAAACCACAATGAATCTTACAGGGAACACAAATTATGAATAATTAAGACATTTAAATTGTTAAGCTAGTAAAGTTCTGAGACTTAAAAGACAGCAAAGCCAAAAAAATCAACCTCATACATGCATGTAATAAAAATGTGAATCGTGTAATCTTAAATAAGTAAGGCTGGAGAAAAACTATCTTTTACAATATCATGCAGAACCCCAACACCCAAATTACAGGGAATAAAAAGATGAACAAGGAAAAGGACAATCCCCTTTCAGAGGATTTAGTAACAATACTTAAAAAAAAAAAAAATTGAAAAATGTATTTAGAAAAAGTAAAAGGAAAAAAACTTCTGGCTTAGGAAAAGTTGGATTGCCTAATTATCTGTCTTTGTAGGCTAGACAGAACCACAAGAGCACCTAATGAAACGCACTTGCTGCAAAACACGAAGTCAATAATCACTGTTATTGTTTTATACTCTTCTAACTTTATCCTTACAAAATTATGATTTTCTTAAATCTGTTATAATTAAAAGCTCATTCCAGTTCTGCACAGCAAGGCAGCTGATTTCCACAGGTATGGCAACCCTGGCACACAAACACAAGCCTGCTCATGTAGAGACCAGATCCACAACAGACATCCAGGCAGTAAGGGTACCCCTCCGTCAAAGGCTAACAAAGAGAATTCTTCAGCAACACCACAGCTCGTCCTCTGTTCTCCACAAGGAAACTCTTCAGGCATTTTCATCTTCCTGATAAAACCAAGACTCTTGCTTGCTGGTTCATGGGTGCATAGATACAGTGCATCCAAGAATAGCCAGTTGGGAAAGTGTAATATTACCCACAGTCTTACGGCTTTCACAGCAGACGCTTTTTTTCACTGTCTTTTCATTACAACCTTTCATCTTTTATTCACCAAATTTATATATCCCACTCAATTTTATCTCCATTCCACTGTATAATTCTGCAATGGAAATTGTCTCCTGAAAGGATGTCATCTTGAATACATTACTTCTTCACAGGGCTTCAAGACTATATCATCTACATTAGGTCATCAATAACTTTTTGTAAGGTGAGGCACTGAATGTATTCAGTAAAGAACTGTCAATTCTCTTGTTAAGGTTCACACAAATACAAGGGAAAACTGCAAGTTCAATTTTCTTTTTTCCCAGTAAGTTGGGGGAGTTGTGGATTTAAAAAAAAAATATTTGTGTAGCCAATAATTACTAACTTACTACAGAGTACACCTAACCAGAGAAGCTATCTGAAGCAGAAAATTAATTTTTATAATAGCTAGCTCATTGTTCAGAGCATCTATGTATTTCTACCTTTGGGATGAGGAATGGAGCTGAAAGCTGACTGGAAGACATAAATTAGGTTAGATAACAACAACCTTGTGTGGCAGCAGGAAAGCAGCCAAACCTCACACTATTTATTATCCATGCCAATAGACTTTTGTTAGGTGAGGATTTTTGAGTGGTTTTCAGCAAGGGGAAGAGCAGCCTTCCCAACCTCATCATGAGCACTCATCTGGATTATGCATTAGCTGGAACCTCTGAGCTCTCTTAGCAAGATGACCCAGGCAAAAATCAAGACAGCATTAATGAACAATAAAATAAAAAACCTGAGAAAATGGCAACATTTTCTTTTTCAGTGAGGAAGCATTCTTTCCATTTCTGCTACCTGGAAGCATGACATTCAACAGATCACCTAGATCATGAAAACAGAGTAACCAAACACAGATATGCCTCTTCAAGCAAGAAGTAAAACTCCTTCTGTCAATCCATTCAGCTCACAAACAACAACCTTTCATGTTCTACATGAGATAACCTATGGAGCATTTTCCCTACATAACTCATCATAGGGTTACCAAAAAACTAAAAAAAAATAGTTTTCACAGAGTTGTGTGAAGTCTCAAGAGTTTAAGATTTATGAGACAAAGCATGAATACTTCAGTTTTGTCCAGAACCAAGTGATTAAAGAACATAACCTATTCTTCAGGTCAAATTATGCTGAGAGTTTCATGCAGCACCATAACTATCTCAGCATAAGCTTCTCAGAACTCTTCCATTAAAAAAAAAGGAAGACCAAAGAAACCCTTACATACGATGAAACTGTTATCATTACAATTTAGCTCCTAGAACACAGCTTTAACAAATGCTACTTATAGCTTCTGTAACTCTCCCCACTCTCCTATGCTCTAGAGGGAATGTCATTAACTATACCATCAAAATATCAAGAAACCCAAAATGGTGGTGATTTAATTTCTTCATGCTTCATGAAACTTCCTCCCGTGTAACAACCAGCTCCATAGGAACTATTCTTATTAGAAGTTAATTTTTCTCTAGTAGCTCTTCTTGTCTCATTCTATAGTTGTCCACTCCTGGATTACAATTGCAGTTGGTTTCTGCACGAGAGATCTACACAAAGTGATTCTAGTGAGTCTTCCTCATGCTGGGCCCACCTCTAGAAGTGAATCAAGTGCTATCTTTCAGACGAGATGAAGGTGACACACAGGTCCTGGGGGGCACCTTTTGTTAAGTTCTGGTGGTTTATCCCCAGTGTTCCAGCCAAAGTAACTCTACAAGAGCACAAATTGCTCAAATGCCTCAAGCCCCC
>VYXB01006837.1:240294-310518 GCA_013397135.1 Pachyramphus minor
GGATCAAGGGTTGAACTTGATGATCTTAGAGGTCTTTTCCAACCTGTCTGATTCTATGATTCTAAGGTCCTTGTTTAAACACAATTAATGGCAGAGAACAAAGCTGAAACCTTCTTGCTTCAAAATACCACATGCTGCTCGCTGTAGTCATCCCTTCTTTGAAATATACCAAAACCTCTGCTCTTCTCCAGATCAGGCATTAAAATAACAGGATTATTTTATCCAATTATGTAGACCAATCAGCAGGACATCCCATAGACCTTTAATAAATTAAATGTTTAAGTAAAGTGCCATGTCCTTGCTTACACTTTAGAGCAGGAAAAACAATTTTAACTTTTCTGTTTTCTGATGCCAGCCAGAAGCTTTCCTTTCTTGTTTTTAAATATATATATATATATATTTTTTTTTTACAAAGCTTTCAGGACTTCAATGTAAACTGACTCACTTAGGAAAAAACTAACATTTTGCTTAGTTAAAATGAAATAAACTCTGAGCCAGTTTGCTCTATCTTAGCTCAGGGAGACAATGCATAAGGCTTCTCGTAAGAGTATGAAAAAAAGAATGATTCCAGGACTGGTAAGGATGTACTTTTTGTGCCAGGTTCGACCATAGGCTAAAAACAATACTACACATCTCTAAGAACCACCAACAGAAGATACTAAGGAATAGCATAAGAGAAAGCACACAGTAAAACCTTTCCAAAGATTTTCCCAGCTTTTGGAAATGTCTCAAGGGCCACTTGAATCACTGTCTCTGTATTCAGTGGTGGCTGGGTGCATTACTATCCCCACCCCAAGGAACTTCAAGTGCTTTTTCAACCAATTGAAACTTTTAGCATCTGCAATATACTGCAGAACAACTGCATGCTATATGGAAAAGTATCTTATTTTTCTTGAACACACACACTTTCATTGCCTTCTTGTATCAGGAAAGACTAGGAAAAATCATTCTGCATTCACCTTTTCCATACCACTCATGATTTTACAGACCTCCATCACATCACCTGCAATCAAACTCTTTTCCAAACCACAGTCCTAATTTACTTAGTTGTTCCTTTCATGGAAATCACTCCAAACCTTTGTTGCCCTTCTCTGAATCTCTTCCAAGTCTTTTTTTGAAATGAGGGGGCTGGGGGGAAAATAGAGAACAAATGGGGATGGAGATGAAACCAGAATTGCATACAGCATTTAGGATGCTAGATGAACATGAATTTATACAGAAACAAAATGGTATTTACCATCTTGTTCTCTGTTCCTTTCTTTCCTCAAGTTCTGTTTGCCTAGAGCACTATTGAGCAGTTGAGCACTGAGCAGTCATTTCCAGAAAGGTATTTATCATTATCCAAGAATTATAATTTTATTCTTCCCTCATAAGTCAATACACACAATATATACAAAATTAGGACTGTTTTTTCAACATCTGCCTTACTCCACATTACTTGGCAGCAAATTTCGTCTTCCATTGTTAACTGACAAGTCAAGTCAGTATCATAAAGTCTATCTGCAACTCTTCTCAGGCAGTTCCCGCTTTTACCACCCCTGAGCAGCTCAGCCCTGTAAACTCTGCATTTCAGACCATCAGCTGCTGATGTCTATGCTGGGAAGAGTGACTGGGCATTTTAGTCCGTTCAAAATTTTTGTTGCTCCTGCGAAGAAGTTAAACCTAACTATACTAGAACTCCTGGTACTTTCATGGAAATATTAGGAATCAGAGGACAACTCCAAAAATTGCTTGATTCCATTATCACTGGCTCTTCAACAAGCTGTTCCAACTGTATGTTCTGGTGATGACTTATACCTAATTTCCACCTAAATTTCAACTTAAAAATGTCTTCCATAATAATTTCAAAAGTGCTCCAAGACTGTTTCAGGTTTTTTGTTTGTTTGTGTAGCTTTTTAAGATGAAAGTTCAAATCCTTTACTTCATTTATGGCAGAGACCTCTCCTCTTTCACCATTTTTCTCCTCTTTCACCACCATTCCATATCACAATCTCAATACTATCCCACTTGGTGTAAAGTCCATCAAAATACTTCCTGCTGCCTTTGCACAGCAGAGCTTTTATGTCTATGTTGCCAGACCAGAAAAACTGTGTGTGGAACTTCATGCCAACAGCAATGCAAATTGCTTCCTAAAATGCATGCTCAAGTCCATAATGCAGGAATTGAAAGAGTCTATTCAGATAAGCAGGTAAATTCATTTCACCCAACTTTGATATCTAAAAGCCTGATACCAGTTAAGGATGGTCACCCTATGATTTGTTTCTAGTCAATGGAGGAAGAAAAATAATCTCCAAAAAGCAATTCACCTAACAGATTTTGAGATGAGGCAAGTCCTCCCTCATCTAGATGCTCTTACTAAAATAAGGGAGGTTGGAAACAGTGTAATTAGGGTATCTGATCACTAAGTTTGAGTTTCATTGTTTTGTAGATTAGCAATGTAAATCATTACACATGTAAGACTGCACAGTAAGAAAATTTCAAGAATTCAGAAAATTTTGAGAATTCTGTGGATTTAATTTCATCTCTTGCACACCCGTTGCCCTAGCAATCCTAGTCATATACAATTTATTTATGACAGAAATACTTCAGAACTAACATTACAAAGATAAGACAATGCTCAACAAGACTGAGCTACTTCACTGTGAAAAATCCTAAATTAGGATGTGACCTAACATAGACACCTGACCTGTGTCTTCTGAAGTCAGCAGACACAAATGACCCTCAAGTGAAAAAGATACTCCTTGGCTTTGGTTTTGCAAATGAAACACCGTCCTCTTCTAAAAAGGTTATCTGTTGCCTCACATTTTTTAAATAACTCAGTTTTGACAGACATGGAATAACCTTCTACAGAAGAAAAAGCTACTCAAGGATAGCAGTGAGATCTTCAGGCACTCTCTTATGTGAGTACCAAAGAATATCATTAGAGCCACTGTGAGGGGGAACAAAAAAATTCCTGGAAAGGATAATGAATTGTCACACATCTCCCATTAAGTTAATTTTTAGAGAAAAAAAATCTATGCTCTGTTTGGAAAGTTGTTTATGCCATATTTGCTTATACCTTCCTATGAAACTTCTGGCAGCAGCCTGACACAAACAGGGCCTTCAAATACACAGCCAGGCAGGGTGAGATGCAGAGAGTGTCCTTACCCATTCCAAACCCCTCCTGTTAAAGAGCATAATTGTTTCAGCTGTAACTATGAAAAGATTCTGTGTGCAGAAAGAGAACATTCATGACTCAAAACGTATTAAATGACTACATTTGAACTTTAAAACAATTTATTATACTAGAAAAACAAAGCATGGAAACTGCCAGATAGCAAGATACTTAGTTAGGGAATGCAAGTGCAACTGAAAAAACAAAGCCTGGAATGAGAACATCATCCCAGCTTCAGCTGAACAGAATACTCAAAAATACACAACCATGAAAATAACACACAATAAAAGTAACTGTGTTTTCTGCCACCTATTGGCATTTTTAGCTAACAATTAAGAAAAAAAAAGGACGACAGCACTCACAAGGTACTGCTTCCACTGTCTTACAATGGAATGCACAGATGGTCTCCACAAACTACCACTGACTAATGATATTCAAAGCAAGTTTCTTTATGCAGTTGTTTCGGTCTAATGCAGTCACTGTTGAAGAAAGCACTGGGAGCTTTGCTGGTCACAAAATACAGGTGCTTAAACTAAAAAAAAACCCAATAGCTTAGGATACAAATAATGATTCAGATTCAACAGCTTATGATTATACTTGTTTTCAGCTACTAAGAAATAATGATAAAAACATACAAGTTTTACTGAACAGTACACATTGCAATAAACTATATTTAAAAAATGAAGATCTCTAAGTATTGCCTACAAGAAAAAGCCCAAACACACTGCATAGATACTAACTAAATGTTCCTTCAATTCATATAGAAAACAATTAATGTCATTTATATAGACTTCCTACCACTTATAATTAACACTAAAGAGGTCTTTTCTTCTTTGTCACCTCTATTCAGGCCTTATTTGTGTTTGTTTGTACTTACTATCTGTTAATCTCTCTTAACAAATGACAACAATAACTGTTGCTATTATGCATGGAAATTGAACATGTAGATAACTGTGTGAAGGGAGCTATTTTTGAAAAAAAGCAGTATCAGAAACATGTAGCTCTTTATGTCTCTTGTTTTGCTTTGATAATTAAGCCATAGCCTTGATTTGTTTTAAACAAAAAACTTTTCCATGGCCACGCATGTTGCAATCAAATTCAATACATGCATTATGTTCTGATTCAATCTGTTCAAGTGCATTATTGTTAACTCTTATTTGATCCATGCCTGTCATCTTCACTGACCAAACAAAACCAATCCTTCATTTCCCAGCAGCTATCACTGAGTCTGTAAATTAATTTGCAATAGATCAAACAAAATCATAATAGGAAACCTTCAGCTTTGTTCTGCTTGGTATCTGCAACACTGTGGGAAATGAAATACAAGTTGATAGAGAGTAGGAAAAAAAAAAAAGCAACTAGCGTTTCCAAACATTTTGCCTACAAATGCTTAGTTCATTTTAAAATATAAAAAAGTATGCAAAAAAACCCCCTGAAATAAATGCACAATATAAAAGAAAATCCCTGAAGAGTATTATGTCCATGAACTGTAGCTAATGGGGAGAAATTTGCAAGTCAAAAGTAATTTTGTTTCTTTGTAAGTCTGTCCTTGAGAATTAGCCTCGTCCATTTTAGTGATCAACAAGCATTAGAAATATTACCCCAACATAGAGAGGCAAGTGGTTTCAGAACAGCCCTTCAAACAGAAGTTGCAGGAGTCAACAACACATACTCACTGAGCTTTATCTTGATAGTTTTTACAAACTACATTTCACAATGTAGCTTGGCTGCCTGCTACAGTAGAAGACTGGATGTGCTTCTCTAGGACACTTCCGTTTTGCATCTGTTCCTGCCTTTGGACAATCTGGATGTTGAGGCACTACAATGTTTTAGAAGTTCACATGGAATGAAAAAATGTGGTAGCACAAAGCAGAAAGCACTGAAAATTATTCACAAGTCACTATCAGTTACTTTGGAGTTGAATTTAATCGTAATTCGTGCTTGCTTCTCTACAATCTTTCTCCTCATTGAAGACAATTTTAACGTGGACTTTAGAAAATGGGATTTTAGTGGATGATGTCTAATCTCCAGATGGCTGGGAGACCTGACCTTGATCAGATTACATTCAATCCATGGCTTCAGCACTGTAGAGCTGAAATTATCACCTTAAATCACTAAACACACCACAAGGGAAATGCAGGAATCCAACCCGAACATACTGTCCTGGTCAACCAGCATAAACTTGCCATTCATGTCACTGATCAGCAAACCAGTTTTTGGACAGCTGATTGTGAGAGACAATGCAATGAAAACTTTCTGACCAAGGTATCATTGTGAGTCACTAATCAGGCCACTTTAATTTCACATTGACCTCTTTTTTTATACTACTCCTACAAAAGCATATTATTTTCACTCATTCCATGACCAGAAGCTTCAAAACCCATTTTCCTGCTAATATCCATTATTATGGATAGCATTTCCTAACAGGACAAATCTGGCTGAAGTAGCTTTAAACCCTGTGGAAGGATGAGGTTTCACTAATACTGCATTATTGAGTACACTATCAAACATACAGATACTCCTGTGTAATGTTAAAAGATAGATGATTTTATGAA
The DNA here is from genome assembly GCA_013397135.1 of Pachyramphus minor. Lineage (NCBI taxonomy): Eukaryota > Metazoa > Chordata > Aves > Passeriformes > Tyrannidae > Pachyramphus > Pachyramphus minor. Next base: position 246,004 of record VYXB01006837.1, read on the forward strand.
ATACAATCAGGCAGTATGATGGCAACAGTGGCCTGAAAGTTTTCAGTTCCAACCACAATAATTTGTTCCACATCACAAGTGTGTTCTCGCTCTCTGTGTCTTCTGTACATAGCTGAGTGTTGGGGGGGGAACAGATAGACAAACTTTCCTTAGTGGTAGACAGTATCTCAGGAATTACAGCCAAACCCTCTGTTTGCACATTCTCTGGCAAGTGTTTTGACTATTAGTAGTAGCTACATTTTTTGAGAATTGCATCACAATTTTACACTTTAAAAGTGAAAGGTATGAATATTGACTTAAAGATGAGCTATTGCTGTAAAGTCAGGAAAGTTTCTCTGCTGTGTATTAGAAACCAAATTACTTTCAAGTAATTTTGATTCCTAATCTGCCTTTTTGCCCATTTAGAACAAAGAAATACTCTAGTAATAACACTGATACAAGCCAATGCATTTGCACCATCTTAGTGAGATATCAGCAGCAATTAAAATTTGAATGACAGTGTGAGAACTAGTGTCACACACTGGAATTTTCAGACAATGCAGACTTGAGTGACACCTACCTGCCACTGCTACAATGCCAAGAAGAAATCCCCTCAGGTCAGGGATGCTATCACAAATAGTGAAACGAGACTTCACCAGAAAACTTGACCCACTTAGCAATGTGAATCATAGAATCACTAAGGTTGGAAGACCTTTGGAGTCCAATTGCTAACCCAGCACCCCAAGTGCCACATCCACACACCTTCTGAATGCTTCCAGGGACAGTGATTCCAACTCTCCAGTGAAGTTCAGCATATTTTAGGTTCCTGAGGCAACATCCCACTTTTTTCATGGGCAAATATACCTGATAAAAACCTCAGAAGACCACTCTTACAAAGAAACCAATTCCACTGCTGCTAGACACAGGAAAGGCATAGACTCATTAAATTTTTGAAAGGGTTTTTCAAGATAGAGGACTTGGTGAGTCTGGGATTGGCATAAACAGAAACACAGTATTCTCTTCTGCAGGAAAAGTAACCCTTTGCAGTGTCCTGGTGCCTGTCTGCTTTGTGTACTTTCTGTGGCTGCTTCCAGCCAGCTGCTTTATCCTGAGCATCCTTCCAGAGCAAGTACAAAGGCACATCAGATAGTTGCTTGACTGATCTTAGAGATGGAGTAATTTATTGGTGAGACTACCAGAGTACACTCAGTGTGGAACACTTTGATCAGGAAGACTCCACACAGGTGACGCCTTAAGACACACAACTTCGTCAAGTCTATGCATCTCCTGAGAGCCTGAGCAGAGACAGCCACTCCTCTGGAACTTGCAGCTACTAATACAAACAACCTGGAGACATTATCTCAATTTATAAAAGACTGAGTCAACATATGAAAGGATGACCCCATGATGTTTAAAAACCTACCTCTTAGTCACCTCCCTCTTTGGGAAAAGAAAAGAATAAGTAAATTCTTCATCAAGGTGAAATTCTAAGATAATTTTGTCAGAAAGAAATTTGAGGGAAACAAAGAAGAATATGCTGTCACAGAAGAGTGTCATATATGGAAAATGTGCCATCAGGCTTCCTTCCTCAGCCCCTAGCAAAATGATCACCATCATAAGAAGCCTTTATAAGGAGCATCTTATCTGTTCTGGCATTTTTCCTATCAATGATAATCCTCTTGATAAGGAATAAACAGGCACACTATTGACAAGAATCGTGCAAACCAAACATAACAAAAGGAGTAATGGAATTAGAAGCAATCAGTGATGCAGAATTCTGGGCCAGCAACTTTTTCAGGATCCTGTATGTCTTGATATTTCACAAACCAGATACCAAGCACTAATAAAAACATGTACCTGTGAGACCACAAGAAGGATCTCATATTATCTGTCAAGGAAATTCAGGGGACTTGCAAAGCCTCTTCAGTTAGTAAGTTAAGACATATTTAGATCTCAAAGTAGTAAATGAACAGATACTGTTATTGAAGTACTAGTCACTCCAGCCTTCTTTTCCACTTCACCAAAACTTCAACAAAGAATTGCTGGAGAAACTCTCTCTACTTATTTAATATGTTACTATAAGGACATCCAATTGTGTACTAAGTCAGAAGCCCTAATGCTAGGTGCAAGAGATCCCTGCTAGAGAAGAGGTTATGTCCGAACTCTATCAGAGAATTTTAAAACGTAAAAGAATTTCACACTGTATGCAAGTTCTCTTGAACCATCAGGCATAGCTGAAACTTTAAAGTCAAAAACATCTAAAAACTAGGTTAAAATATTTATACTCCAATTTGAGTATGTAAGACAAAGATGACCTTTGAGAATGTTTTTTTCCATGTTTTATACTGCTGTCCTAACTAACATTTCATCTTCTCCAAATGACAAATTCCTTTGATATTTTCCCAGACTCTTCAAATAGATTGTTTTATAAAAAAATTGGGTCAAGAGCCTACTATTGATGGTGGCTGACTGAAGCTTTTGTCTTGTTATTTTAAGTGGGATAGGTAACATGTTAAACATGTTTCCAAGCTTGTTGTAGCTCAAAGATATTGCAGCAAATGCTTAGAACAACAAGGCACCTTAGGTTTGCATGGATTTCTTTATAAATTTACCCTATAGCTTAAATCCCTTACCCAGAGAATGCATATTTTATGTTCTCTGGTATTTTGTTGTGTGTTGTATGCATTTTGGCAATGTAAATTTTTTTAGTAACTATTATAGTAACAACAACTGAAATTAGATCATGAAATTAATACAAAAAGCTAACTATAATGCATTAAGAGACCTGATCATAGATCCAGTGCGGTATGTGACTATTCAGATGACAAGAGAAGGACCTGTTTTATGAACTCACTCTTCGCCACTGACTTTGCAATAATTTTTCTTTTTCTATACAATAAATATTATATCTAGCTCCTCGTCCAGAAAACAATAGGTTACATTTCCCAGTATGAGTATTTTTAGAGTCTGATGCTATGTGTTTTTTCAGTTTAGGGAAAATGCAAATAGTGACCACAGCATTTCATACTCCATTTCATGCTGCCTCACTTCTATGGAAGATGAAGATATGATTTCAATTTTTTTTCTAAGCATTTCCTTATTTTCAGAGCTTCTCGAGTTTCAGCCTGTATAACTGATCAGAGTTCAGCTGTGGGATGGAGTGGATAACAGAACTCTCACAAAGAAAGGAAATTCCTTTCCTAGATGGTTTACTCTGCTCCTCTTGAATTCAGCATTATCCAAGCTGATGAACAGATAGACAAGATCTTTTACGAAAAACATAAAATGGTCTCTTAAATGAAAGATGAAACAATCAGATATACTTTTAAAAGTGAATTACTTGAAAGCAGTACAGGTACTGGACATCTCCAGTTGGTTATATATCCATCAACCTGTTGGTTATATAGCCAGTATTACTATCTTAGGAAGCACATTAAGGGATGTTACCAAATTGAAGTATCTCAGCCAGTAACTTTGTAGTGGAAGGCAAATAATTACTTTACCACCCAATGCTGGTAAAAGAGAAGGACACCCTCTCCAAAATACTGACACCTCCTGTTCTCAGAAGCATTCATCTGGTATTTCAGTTTTCCACTGGAAAACTGCCAACCCAAAATGACTCAAAGGCACCTGAAGTCAGTGGGAACCACACCACTGAAGGACCAGATTATGAAGGTCCAAACAAGACCAGATTATGAAGGTCCAAACAAGACAAACTACAACTGAAAGCAATGTAACTACACTGACTTGCTACCCTGAAGCAAGCATGAACAAGGACACAAATACTACCCATCAGAACACAAAACATCCTTTTATCTTGAAAAAGCTGACGATATGGTAAAGGTAAAAGCACTGATGTAGATTCCAGGTGGCCATTAAGAGAAGCGAAGCTGCCAACTGCACTGGTCTAAAACATCCAAAGTTTGTATTGGATATCATGGAAAAATGGACATTAACTTGAGAGGACTTAGGCTACAACAAAATTATGTCCCATAGCATACTATTTAGGAGTCCTTTCAGTACTTGCATACCTCATGGTCCCATCAGCAATGCATCACTGTGGTCATGCAAAGTCAGCCACAGAATATTATCTGCCTTTTTATAGGCTACTGAAAATGATGCAGAATTTCAAGAATGGTATTTTGTAATTCTGAATACTCCAAAATAATAGAACTTGAATTGCATTCTAACCCAGATCGGGGGGGGGAAGAGAGGAAACCATGCAAGACAAAATGAAAATTTCGTATCAGTTTTACCATTAAGAGTCTTGAAAGTGTGTGTATGTAACCAAAGCAGGAGATAACCATCAAGAAATGCACCCTTACCCTACCCCTCAAGAACTCAAACGCTCAAGCTAACGTAAAAGATGTTTTAAACAAACTTACCAAACAAGACAGAAGTGAAAAATATCTTGTAGGTCAATGTCAGAGTTTTACATGCTATTAGAAATTGATTTTCTTTTAAAAGAGACACCTTTAAATGTACAGTCACATGTCGTTTCATACAAGTTATTTGAAACTTATTGATCTCATTTGTGCAAAGACCAGGCTCTGTCATCAGCCTGCTGAAAGGATAATAGAGCACTCCAAACCCTTATGACAGATTTGATGCAAACAGTGGCCCTCCTTTAAACACATGTAATAGCACCACAAGTGGACAAATTCCAACCTTAACAGTTGAACATTACAAACTAAATTAGCCAGTATGTTCTGCTTTACTTCACATCAAATCCAATACCCTGGTCTTCTTATCTTCAGTAAAATAAGGTTCTAGGCACCAAAACACATGCCCCTAAAGATTAAAAAGTAGAGCATAAGTGTTCACAGGCTGACATACCACTCACAAAGAGAAGCAGCTATTACCAACAATTTTATTTCACTTAAGCCAATCTGAAAACAGCTAAATTGAATTTTGAGCAAGCAACTGAGAGAAGACATACTTAAAATGACTTCACATGAAAAACTACGAGAAAAGGATCAGTGAAGGATGTCTTATGTATTTCTGCACTGAGAGCTAAAGCCTCTAGAAGGATATTTAAGTCCACTTTGCCAAAATACTCTCCCTATTCATACAACTCAAAGCAAGCCATACTCTTAGGGTACAATAGGTCACAACTAAGTACAGTACCTTGCCTCAGAAAAAATTTTGCTTTGTCTGTCAACTGTCAACAAAGCACAAAGAGCTCATACAGCCCATCCATGTATTGCTTGTTAAAGAATCTAGCAACATACAAATAGTAAGAACTCAAAGATTTCTTAAAAACCATGCTTCTACTTTGGTTACAAAGCTAAAAACATTCTCCTCCCTCCACTTCTTCCACAAATCTGTTTTATTCCTTCTCCCCTCAAACATTTGTACAGTCCTTGAATTTTTCCTGTCTCAGACTTGTCATATTGAACTTCCTGCAAGACATTAGATATAAAATCACAACAAACAGAGGTTTTGCTCATGTATGTGACAGTTAACAGTAAGGTTTGCCAGCTGCAGTTGGTGAAGGGACAATCTCAAGTTGGTAAAGAGACAAAAAGACTGCTTATGTGAAAAACACCTCTGCAATATGGTTCTGAACATCTCTAAATATTGAAGGAGTTAATACAGTTCTGAAAACTTTAAGAACGATCATGCGCATACGTGGGTACACGAGTTTAGAGGAGCTCAAAAGAGTGAAAGGTAATGGCAGAGAAAGTGGCCTCAACGGTCTGGCCACCTTAAACTAGAGAAGTTTAAAGCATCACTAAGCAGTGTTTGTTCATTTAAGTTTAATTATTTTCTCCTCGAGAATGGCACTAATGAAACTGAATATCTTTCATGGTTTCGAAGAGCAGTCTGAATGGTCTGTAAACAGGACTGGGGGCAGAGGAGAGAACTGGCTGAGCCAGGGGGTTGCTAGGTGATGCAGAATGTAAACCCACAAACTTCGTCAGGTTTACTTTGCTTTCATGCTGCTCTCACACAGGCTCTCCAAAGTTTTAAGAATTAATTTCCAGGTAGCTATTTAAAAACAAAAAGTAGAAATAATTAAAAAAGGAAAAACCCTTAATCCTCTTCACCTCTTCCCTCGCTCCCCCTGCCACCCCCAAGAATAAAAACGGAAAGACAAAAGGAAATTCACAGCATTAAAGTGCAGGAGATCATTCCCTCTATATATTTGTATGTAATTGTTGAGGACTAATGATTATGAAGAACTTTTAATCTTTCCAGACTGATTTTTGCTTTTATAAATGTAAATAAAAATGAATTCTGGAACAGCGGGCCTTTAAAACACTCAAATTGAAAATACAGTCTTATTTACTAACACTTCCACTGCAGATTACAAAAGCAAACTTTTCAGTGCAGCCATGTGTTTCTACCTCCATCCTTTTCAGAGCTGTGGCTATTTTTTTTTTCCCCCCTAAAGTATCTGATCAGAGATTGTCCGGTAAGAGCACTTTATTAGATCATCAGTCAGAGGGTTTTTACAAGCACCAAGAGCTATGGGCTCAAATGCAGCACATCAGTTTTAATAGCTGAAGGTCTAATAGTAAACTGCAGATACTGCTGAGAACTTTCCATGCACTGAACTCTTGAAAAAGCACCATCTCTCAAGCTTAAATGCAGCTGCCTCTTTCAATGCCGCAAATGGGTAAATTTGACAAAAAAGCCACCATTAAGACTACATGAAAGGCTCAAGACAACATCCTTTCAATGCTTTGTACTTCAGTAATCAGATGTACTTACTCACCCCCTCCCCCAAACCCGATCAAGAACTATTTCTGAATGGTAGGAAATAATTCCACTTTGTACATCTTTTAGTTAATCAAGACTTTCTATTCAGCAATTTGACCTTTTGTTCAAAACAGGATTATCAGTTTTTTCGCCAGTTACCAAGGGCGACTCGCATGGTGAACATAATTGCAATAATTTGCAAAACACCATGGCAACCCACATTACAACTAGGTAAATACTGGTCTTTTGTGCTACATTGTTATTTTCAGAGATGCTGAAGTCAAAGAACGAATGACAAATGAACACAAAATTTATATTTGCTTTGTCTCAAAAGAGAAGAAAATTGATAACAAGAATTGGGGGGAAACCGACTACAGCTGTAATTTCTAACTTGATTAATTAGGATGGTAACAGTCCTTAACAGTATATTCAACAAACAGCCCTGACTTAGTCTCTCCACCCATCTCTCTCTTTCTACACTACTACCACTAACCCCCCACCCCAGACAAATTTTTTCAGCTAGGAGAACAAACAACTCCATTTGCTCTTTTCTTCAACTTAATGGAATCCTTAATTACAGAATATTGTTCTCCTGCTCTTCATTACACTGAAAACTGAAAGTGAGAGAGGAGGAGGAAGCCGGTGCCAAGCAGACGGGGTAGCTACAGTCATCTCCTCTGCCTTTGCTTTTTTTGTCCGTAGCAGACCTAAAGATGAGATGGCATTTTTTGTGTGTGTGTGTGTTTTTTTTTTCCTTTTTAATATTAGCAGCTGTTGTACAGCAAATAATTAAGTAAACTAGTCCTCGAGTTCTCTCCTGGCAGCATAAGTAAGACATGAAAGCTTAAGTCAAGTCATGATTAAAATCCAAATCAGAGAGGAAGCAGCTGCTTAAAAAGAAAAAAAATCTCTTAAAATTAACAGATTGGGTGGCTTCTAATGGAATACCTACTGTATTAAAACATTTGCCTATGAATAGTATTATAACACATAATAAACTAATAACTTGAAACTTATTTTCTTTACAATTGTAAGGAACTTACAAGAAAAAAATTGCTGAAAACAGTCCAACACATATTACTGATCAACTTCACAATAAATTTGCTATGTATTACTGGAGCACAGGCTCTGTGCTGAAACATTTATTATGCCATAGTGAGCTGATTGAATGGTTGAGAGCTTAATTTTCATGATATCATTAATAAAAACAAGTCATGTCTCTGTACAGGCCAAATCCTGTCATTAGATGTATGCATATGTTTCTTGTAAAATGCAATGGCACCCTTTAGCAATGGATTTTCACATACAGAGTAGATGAAAATACATTAAGCTCAAGAAGCACACAATCAGAAGCCTGTGTAATCCTCATTTCAGTTCCATGTACATAAAAATCACATGTCAATTTACAGTTAAAAGATTTTTGTATTTTAATTCTCATTAAAGGACTGGATTGCTTTTACAATGGCTAGTAAAGTGAACATGACTTTGTACTGGGAATGTTGGAGAGTATGTAGTAAAATGACAGAAATGAAAATAAAGTGCTAAAGTCAAATGAATGTGGCCCCAGGGAGCTGAAATGCACTACTGCCTCTCCATGCAGCTGGACAAGTCACTTCCAGTTTACTGAATGGACTCACAAGCAATGATCCCCTCAATAATCAGTCTGTTCCCAGTGAAATTTAAAGGTCTATGATGCTCAAGTTTGAGGAGACCCAACTGTAACCCGAAAGCTCTGCTTCAGGCAGTTACTCAGTACCACACACTAAAAAAACAGGTCCTTTGATCCACAAATCAAGCACCCAAACTTATGAACATGTTTGATGTTCATTCCCCAATGCCTCATTCCTTTGAGAAATAAAAATAATAATTGTCCCCTCGCTTAATACAGCTCTTGTAAAGATGCTCTCTAAGAGCCACTTGATCCCACAGTGAAGTGTGCCACAGAAAACTCCAAGGGAAAATAAGTAATTCTAGCCAAAGTTTCAGAGAGAACACTTGATAAGGCAAAGAGCATCCACTATGCAATGGAGAGAAACATATACAGACTGGCTGCTCATCCAACAAGGGCTATCCAACCTGTGGGCTGCAATGTACAGAAAAAAGGGAATTTGGGATAATATAAAATATAAATGACCTGCATTAAACTTAAGTAAGCAGTATTCATTCTGGGATTTCTTCCACTTTCAAAAGTCCAACTTTGCAGTATTGGGATCTCTCTTCTATTTTTAAAACAAAATATATAAAAAAAATTCCATTCTTCAAAATAGGGTTTAAAGGAAGACATATTTTGCTTCTTGAAATAAACAGATTATAACAATTACTTTCTACATTCTCTGCAAGCTACACATTTTGCCCACTATTTGCCAATAGCAGAGGCAGGCAAATACTTTGGAATTTCCTCATACTTTTCTTATTAAACCAATCACACTCAGATATAATTGCTTGGGTTTAGCGTCCAAAATTTCAGGGGCAATCTTCACCCATGCCTGCCTCCTCGTGCTGTTTCAACCTACCTGTCCAGCCAGGTGCTCATCCAGCAGACACCATGTCTGAACATTCTAATTTAACTAATTCCACTCAATTAATCTTCTTTGCTTTTAGTTTTACCTACATCCACCCAGGTCCAGCTCCAGTCTCACGGGCCATGTTCTAATCTCTTTTACTCATCTATACCCAATTCTCGCAATAATTTTCAGGGTTTTTTTAGTTTTGTGTTGGGTTTCATCTTTTAATTATTAATTATGCCTATCTCCTGCTCCCTACTGCAAGTTTATCTTTAAGCTTTGTAAAGTTACCAAATGTTGATGGATTTTCTTAGGCCGACAAAAGACAACCAACAGAAAGGAGGAAGGAAGGATGGAATATGTACTCTTCCTCATAGCCAAGTGTTAAAGACCTCAAAGCCACAGTATCTATATTTCGGGTATGGCAAGGCCACCTGAACAACTTTAACACTGCTTTTACTGCAATATCATACAATAAGCACGTGATTATAATTTACCTTCAGACCTGTGGGCTTCAATTAAACTAATTTACTTTACATCAGATTTTCCCATTCCCTTTCCCATTCATTTCTCCTCAGATGACCACAACAGTGAATAAATTTAATTGCTTGGTGGACCTCACTAGGCAGGCTCATATAACATAGTGTTTACATTTCATGAAAATTTATTCCAAACTTTGATTTGGAATAATTAAACCAAATCTGTACCATACTTTATTCTGAGTTAATAAATATATACTTCACTACTTGACTTCACCTTGAATTGACACCATTTGCTCCCTTCTACTGTTAATTAAACTAAGCATCAAACAAGACACTCAAAAATCTCAAAAAAACTTTTGCTAAGTGTTATGAGATGGTCAGGCTTCCTCCTCAGCTTCCCCTCCATTCCTGTAACTACTTTCAGTACCCACCCACAACTCTTTCCTACAGTCTCCTGAGTTGCCCTCAAACTTTCCCTTACACCTGCCTATCCTTTTTGAAATGAGAGCTCTTGTTCTGCCTCCCTGCTGGCTTGCACTGAATTTGCCATTCCCACCACTGTCAGACTGCACAGTTCCTTACTTCTTCAGGAGAGGCTGACTGTCGTACCAACCTCCACATTAATAATGAACATTTTTGAGGAAACATCTCCATACATGGCACATCATCTGGTCCAAATACAGACCAGAGACCATAAAAAGAAAGGTCAGAGGGAGAGTTTGAGAGAGTTTATAGTCCTTTCTATTAATAATTAGAAACCTCAAAGGCTTATATTTTGCATGTCTCTGCTACTTGCCACGAAGAACTCAAGAATCTAGGCCAATCTGCTACACCTCAAGCAAGGAACACCTCAAGAAAGGAACACCAGCATCTCAGAAGAGCTGATGTGGATCAGTTTAAGACAGAAACAACATGTTTCATTTAATCTTGAAAAAATATTAATCTATTACAGGTTAAAACTGCAACCAGAACTCAACTTAAGACAGATTTGGAATACAAAATGGGAAGGCAAACATCTAAAATGGTAATGCTTCAAAACCTTAGAACTTAAATTTTCAAAACTTACACCAACGTAATACACGATAAATTTAATAAAAACTGCTTTGAGGCTAGTAAGAAAAAAATTAGAAGGACAAAGGTTCAGAGATACCAACAGAAACGGGGCAGGGGGTGGTGTTTTTTTGAAAATGTCTTCAAACTAAACTATTCTGGACAGCAACTAAAGTAACCAGATGGACCTTAAGAAATTGGTGCTTCTGTGTAAGCATTAAAAAAAAACAACAACAAAGCCAACTCAACAGAAATAAAGGCCTGTCATAAACTCACTGAACTAAAAAATATGAGAATGGGGAAGAGACTGTTTTCTGTTGCTTCCACACTGGCAACAGACAAGCAAAATAAATGGGACATTTTTGTTGTGGAGATTTATTTTTTTTAACAAAAAACTCCAAATTTTTATTTAGTAAATCACATTCAGGATGAACAAACTGAAGAAAAACAGCAGATAAAGTATCCTTCAAATACACTATGATTCTGTTTTTTAAAAGGTTGGCTGCTACTGAGACCTGCAAAGACTTTAAAGCCAACATTTCAATACTGAAATTAGTATGGCTCAAGAGAACTTTCCCACTGCAGCCTCTTGAGAGCAGAAAAAGTTACTTGATATATTCTGTCTGCTAGAAAAAAAATATTTGCTGCTGCATGTTACTTCTTTGAGTTTGTGGTAGACGTACATATTGCCCAAAGTCTCTAGAACTAGTATTTTCTATAATCTAGGGAGAATATTTAATTTAAAAAAATTATACAAATTCCCAATTTCATTATGGCACGTAAAGAAAAATTAAATGACTGGAGTAGAACACTGTGACTACCTAGAAACCAGTATTATGACCTCATTATATTTCATATGGGTAAAAAACCAGTTTCAAATAACTTGAGAAGTCCTCTCTCTTAAGGTAAGGAAAATAACAAGCAAATTTTAACTTGGTAAAATGTATAAAACAAAAGTATGAAAAATGGAGACTGGAAGTAGACAGCTGCTGACACAAATCAAAAGTTTTCCCAAGTAGAACACTAATAAGAAAAATTAGGACAGATATTAACTAAGAAACAAATCAATAATGTTATGAAAACAAGAAAATAGTTTGAAGCACAAAACAACCAGAAGAGCAACTTTTGCCCAAATTTTGGAAAAGCATAGTAACAGTCTAGTAGCATATAAGGAAGAAGAACTATGTTTTGGTCAGCTAGGAAGCAAATACTCAATAGGCCTTCAGCATATTCATATAAAAATGCTTGAATTTAACAGTCCCATTAGAGCCAAGAAGATCCGTTACTTGCTGGATTTCCCAACCCTTGAAGCCACTTCAAAAGACTGAGACCTACATATCTACCAAAATGCTAATTTTCTTTTAAATAATTATACAAGCAAATCAGAACCCTGTAACTTATTGTGTGTATCAGTCTAATATTAACCTGAGAAAAAACAACAGAAATACTGAGAGACTTTTAGTGATCAAGAATTTAAGAACAGGAGTGGAATTAACACCAGTCAATACATTTTTATATAGAAGAGCCCCAACCAGCCATGACAGTTCATTTTTTTCATATTTCATTTTCATTGCCAGTTTGGATGAGAAAGGCAGATGCACCATAAATAATCTCTTGAATGGTACTTGACTTACTTGCAAAGGACACTGCAATAGAATTAGCATTGCACAGTGTTAACAAAGTACACGTGAAATGGATTAAGAGGTGCAAAGTTGAAGCATCTCAAAAAAAAAAAATCAGTGGTCCATGAGACACAAAGTGATGACAGCCAAGGAAGTGTTTGTCAATATGGAATGCAGAGGGATTCTGGTTTGTATCACAATGAAAAGGTTACACTCACACTCTTCAACGTTTACATCAATGATTAGGAGAAGAGAGGAATCAATTCAGACCAAACTTAGAGACGACAAAAGCAGAACAGCAAATAATGATAAGCACGAGGAAATTGGTTTGGTAAACTGTGTTCATTCAAAACAAAATACACGTTAGTACAGCGAAACAAAAGCGACACACTGGGAACACAGACTATAGTTCACACCTAGAGAATGGGGATACTGTATGCCAGAAATTATCAGCTGAAAAGGAGTCATGGTAGACAAGTTATTCAACATCAGCTTTAAAGGAAGACCTAGCAAGATGTGGGGGTTGAATACCAAAGAACAGTGTATGAATACTGAGGTGAATTTCTTCAAATGCATTGTGAGAATGGTACTGGAGCACATAGAGTCCTAGTGGCAAGGGTTAAAAAGGAAAAAGAATTGCATGCTGAATAGCCATAAACAATGTTTGAAGGCCTTAAAAAAAACAATAATAGCCACAGACCTTGAAGAGCAGTCTCTTACCATCACAAAAGGAGACACAGCTGAATTCAGAAAAATGTGTAAGCATATTCATGCAGGAAAGGTGCAGGAAACACAGGGTACTTAAATCTTGAGAAGAAGGGAGTCATATGAGCCAGTGCTTGGAAAACCTTGGTTGAATGAAAACTAGCTCAATGTCTGGGCCCATAGGGTGGTGACCAGTGGAAGAGAATCAGCTGGAGGCCAATAAGCAGCAGTGTGGACCAGGGGTCCAGTCCCATTCAAGACCTTTCCTGATGATGTGTGTGATGGGGCACCAGGTACCCTCGGTGAGTTTCCTGATGACACACAACTGGTGGATACCAAACAGAACATGAGTCAGCAAAATGCTTGTGCCTCTCGTATTATGAGCAGCAAGCCCTCTGGTCTGGTTCCATGATTCTGTCTACAGATGTCAAGCAGGAGAACACAGAGAAGGTTTTGGTAGAAACTCTCTTGTCCTGCATGAGTAGATTTATATAAGAGCAAAGTCCACCTCAGGCCAATACAGATGCTTAAATACCACAAGGAAAGATTGCTGTACCATTCCTAGATGGTGGTGCATGGCTCAGTGAAGACCATTATCTTTAGAAGGAGTAAACTGCAGCAGGATGAAGATACCTACAGTCCCTTATCATCCAGATATTTATTAATCAGAATAATTTAGCTTGACTTCTCTGATTAGTTACCTCTGATCTTTATTAATAAAATCTTTCTCTCCTCAAACACCTATCATACACTAGACATGTCTGCTCTAAGCCAGGAACTTTTATAACATGTGACAATACATTCACTCATGTTATAGTGTTTTGAAGGGTTTTTTCTTTTAAATTAGCTTTAGCACAACTCAGGGGTTATTAACTTATCAAAACTCAAGACAGCCACAGAGACAAATGAGAGAGGTCAGAGAATGGGAAAGGTGGGCAAGAAAATTAAAAGCAAACAATAGGAACAATTCAGTTTAGTCTATATTTTCAGGAAAAAATTGCTTCCTGAATTCTCTCAGATACATAAGCAGTGTGTGTATATATATGTAAATGTCTTTACATATGTGACACATATCCACAAACACACAGAAAAATTCTCCATTTTTTTTTAAATTTCCTTTGATGGAAATTCAAGTCAGAACAAACATCCTTAGAAAAAGTGTATGAAAGTTGAAGCTGATACTCCAAATACTTTTGTTTCCTTTTTTTTTTTTGAGTTTTTTTTTTTTTTTAATGTAATTTCCAATCACATGCACAGATAACATATCAGTGTGGGCACTGAAGATCAGAGGATTAAATGTTCTTGTGTAATATGTGAAAAATACTTCCTGTGTGTTTTAGAAACATTTAAAGAAATATACTAAGCTAATAGGCTCCCTCAGTTACTATGGTAATAAGCATTTTGTAAGAGCATATAAACATAAAAGGTGTTTTACTTCATATTGATATTAATCCACTCTCCTATGTTATAAAACACATGAAGTAACAGAAACTGAAAAAATAAGCTAAGATTGTAATGTTGAATGTGATTTCTTACAAAAAACTTTTTGGAGACTAAACCTGAATAATTTTCCATTTTGCTGTGAAGTTACTGACTTTAAGGTAGAAATTTCATAGAACCCATACCTGAAAAACATCATTCTAGGCAGACAGCATATTAAAATATTACAGAAATAGTAAAACTAAAAGATAGACTATAGACATTATTATAAAGTTCTTGGTCTAATTGGCAAACACAATAACAAAAAAGTTCCCTGAAGGTAGTACTTACGATGGCAACACAACCATTCACAAACATAATTACTAATTAAACAAAGAAAATATATCTTGGAGATGAAAGGATCCCAAAAAATAGACACAGATGTTTCAACCTTCAGACCACTCTTATGTAGGGATCTGTTGGCCTCTCTAGTCCTGTGAAGTGCAGTGAATTCAAAGCTCACCCATTTGCTAGTGGACTTACTTCATGGGGAGACTAGACTTTAATTTGCCACCTAGATAATTTAACCCAGAGTTTTCACCTCCTGCCTGTGGATCCAGAATTTTTTTTTCCACAACCTATAAACTAAAATGCATTTATTCTACAACACTATCACAGCAGCAAGGCACAAAAAGCAGAATCTCAATTACGTATATCAACTTCAAATGGTTCTTCACAAAAGAAAGATGGCACACTGAGGAGGTTTACAAGACTAGTCTTACACCAAACTATCAAATTTGATTTTCCTGTTTTCTATCCTTGTTAATAGGTAAAAACTGAGCTGCACAGTTTCTTAATGAAATAATTCTGTTTGTTTCCTCTATTTGCATGAAGAAAATATTAAAGATAAAAACTGCAGGATGACAAAATCTTAATATGCAGTTTGGTAAAGTTCTACTCAGTCTTTGAACAACACGTTTATCTATCCAGTAAAGCTTGTGTTAATGCGATGTAAGAGTTTGGCAAATTCAACTCTAATGGAGCATAAAAGTGCTTTTGCTTGAAAGTGAGATCATTTTTAAAAATTCAAAGCATGATCACTTTTCCCTTTTTTTGCAGGAACAATCTGATACAAGCAGCAAAGCTTAAATAAACTAGAAACATTTCAAATGATCCATAAAGGATTAATAAGCACTGCAGGAAGTCCTATAGGCTCAGTGTATACATTTTCCATCTTTTTCTCCTGCCACAGGCATGACGTGAAATTCTAAACAGAACTCGAGTTTCAAAGTCATTGAATGTTAAGGTCTGCAGCTTTGATACTAGGGTAGAGTGGGGTCACCATCTTGGAATATTTAATTTAAACAGATAACAAAATATTGATTTTATTAGCATAATAAAGCCCCCAAATTATGGCCCTTCACAAAATTCTTTTTCTACTCACAAATAGGCGAATGGACAAAAGCAAGGCAAAAGGGGTAGTAGTAAGCTACAGGCCACTAATATAACAAGAACAAAATAACAGCTATTATTTTGGCAGAGATAATCTATGCTGAAACACAAAACACACACGCACACAATTTCTTTCAATACAATTTTCTTGTCTTCCCACTGACTTCTATGATTACCACAGAAAGCAGGGTTCTAAACACATTTCTCAATTGAATCTTCAATCAATAACTGTAAAAATTTGAGAAGGGAGATATGGGAAAACGTATTATAGCATTAGTAAGTGTTTGCAAAACAGACTGAACTTACCAATATGCATAAAAGTTGAAGGGGGGGGGGAATTATACCAGTAACAATGTACCCTATACCTTTACTTAACTGAAATTAGTTTAAAAAAAAATAATAATCACAAACTCCAAAATTCAGTCAGTAGTAGAAACTGCTCCAAGTCAGGTCCAAGTGATCAAATCATGTAGCTATACTTCTTCTTGTAGTACCATATTTGTAAAATAAGGAATACTTCTGAATTACCAAATGATCTTCAGGATATTCAGTGGCTCTTTTTAAACAGTGAAAAAGGGTGATCATTTAAATAATATACAGAAAGTAACAGAATTAAGCTAGAGTCTACTTGCTGATATTAGTTGCATGATATAAAAGAGAAATACTAAAAAAGTAAGAATTAGATGCCTGCAGAAACAAAATGAGACAACTTCTGGGATCTCATAAGGAGGTCAGCTTGACCCAAACAAGCTCAATTTGCTAGCAAGAATCCAGACTTACTCTAACACTGACATAGGAGAAGAGACAAATAATTCATATCAGAATTGAGAGTTCCTTGTGTTGGAAGATGGAAAAGTTTAGTCTCTGTTAAGCTTTAAGGCTGTTTACCACCCAGGCTTTCTGTTCAGAGCCAAAATAACCAAGAGCAGAAACTGTTTAGGTGACAGTTACATACAAATTGGAATAACTTCTTGCAGGAGTAGAAAATAGGAAAGATTCAGAAATGCAACAGACAAACAGAAAGTTATAAAAGAGCATAAATATAAAAACCAGCACGGATAATACTGGCCATATTGAGGAGGGGAGGAGGCAGCAGAGATGTGAAAATGATAAATGTTAGCTCACAGTGAGAGACTGACGCTGAAAGGCAAAAATTATGCTAAAATAATACACTAATCAAAAGGAAAAGTGAATGAAAAGAAAGAAGCAGAGAAGAAACTGAACAAAGGACTAAAAGTAATCATTTGTCAGTATAAAGGCAGCAGAGAGGCCTTGCTTGGAATGATGTCTACAATTCTGGGCACATTATTAAAACCAGACAGAAGAAACCAATGTAAAGAACAGCAACACAACCAGCTCTATAAATAATAAGAAAGTATATTACAGTAAATTTTTTTGTGGTTATAAACATACCAGATAGAGTGAAATAACATCACTTCCTACTAACATTTGAAAAAAAAGAAGACCAGCTTGAGAGGAAGCCCAAGCATATCACAAAGAGTAAATATAGTCTCACAAATAAGGTTAATTTTGACAAGTTGAAAGAAAGATTTTTGTTACAAATTGTCAGGATTAATAGAATAACATAAGATTAATATCAGGAACCGATATGTGTTTAATACAGTAGCTGCCAGATGTCTGATCATGCGCAGCGCTAGAAAAAAATCTACATTAAACAATTCTATACGTGAATATTGAGAAAACTGAAGATGAAAAGGACTTTGATAAACAGCTATGGCCTTTGTGTAACCATGAAAGCCACAGCTCACATAAGGGAACACCAGTGCCTGCTGGTATTTACCCACCACTAACAATCATGGCAAAAGAGGAATAAAAGGAGTGCAAAAGACAGTCCATGAAAACAGAAGTTGACAAAAGAAAGCCTAGAAATGTGGACAATGCAGTACACAGATGATAAACTTGTTGCTTTGTTTACCTTTCTTTGCAATTCAAAATAGAATTTCAGTGCAGCTGAAAAGATGACAGAGCCACAGCAGTGAAAAACAGAAATATTTTAAACTCTCTCAAATAGCCTTTGGAGCTTCTTCACACGAAGTGCCAGACAGAAGCTGTACCTGCAGCAGACTTGCACCATCATACAGATGAAAATACTTCCAGTTTTATCAAGAAAGTCATCTGCTAACTAGGAAGTTTCATCTCTTACCAAAAGTTTTATTGAAAAGACTTGCATTTGAGGGAGTTCCTTCAATCATTAAGCACCCAGCTAATGTCAGAGACTGATACTACACTGGGTAAATCCCTTTATTAAATAAAATTCCTTTGTTCATAGTTTAATACTTCATCAGTCTATGTTATTGGGCTGCAATGACCGAACAAACATTAAAAATGAACCATTTTCCCAGTATTCAAACCAATTTTGAGTATTTCATTCCTCATGACATTTAAACTTCTTTCATCTTCAGCATATGTTAGTTTATGATTGTGGCAGTGCTGTAGAAAGCAAGTAGTACCCTTGAGAGAAAGACGGGCTGCTGCACAGTTTGCACCAGGAGATGACTGTACTTGCAAAACCAGGGGAAAATGTCAGGGAAAACTATATGTGTTAAAGGCAGGTTTTTCTACCTGCAACCACCCTCACAATTCCTGCTTATACAGGAATTATAACTGCTCATACAACCAAATATAATAATATATATCTAGAAAAAACATGATTTTTTGTGTGTTTTAATTTCATTTAACATCGGAACCTCAAGTTTCCCATTTCAGCCTTTTTTCTCTCCTTTCCTGCAAATTCCTCTGTCTTACCTCCACCTGACAAACATTTACAATGGACCAAAAGAGACAGGGAAGCTTAAACGATACATGGATGAGGGCAAAGGAATTAAGTTAGGACAGACTGAGCACCTTTAAAAGAAAACCAAAACTGTTTCAAAGGATAACTATAAATCAGAAAAAATGGCTCTTCTTCATCACACAGGACAAGATAGAAGGAGCCTCTATGCTCCTAAGACTACCTTATGAGGAAAAAAATTATCTGTAAATAAGTTTATTCATTTATTCAATGAATGAATAACAATGCTTTAATTTGATTTTTACTGTGGGACTTTCACACATAACTACTGAATGTACTTTTATTTTTCAGAACAGTATCCTTCCCACTACTCTGGCATAATTAGTAAGCAATTACAGAGGTGAGGTAGAAGAAAGATGAGAGAAAATAATGTCTTTTGTTTTTTCTAACAGCTGATCAATTTGGCTGTTTCACATAACTAAAAATGCAGAATTGTTAGGTGTTCAAAGCAGAAATGTGTTTTGCCAAAGGCATTATTAACAATTAATAATCATTACACAGTGCCTTGTTTACCTGACCTTGTGTAAATTTAGCAGCCTTATAATTAGACCTATATTTTGCATATTTGTATATTTTCATGCATAGAATTTGACTCATTCACTCATCCATTAAAATTTGCTTGACAGATATAGATGGATAATCAGGGTACAATTTGTATTTACTGGATTATAGAAAATTGGCCAAACATGTTAAGTTCAATAAAAGCACATTCTTGTCTTTCTCTTGTGGAAGATGCAAAAGCAACAAAATATCCAACAATGGCCCCAAGGCTCTCTGATGAAATAACAGAGCTTTCACAATCTCATAGCTTTAATACAGCTTTTTTCTAAAAAATGGATGATGGTTTTAAAAAAAAACAAAACTAAGTGAAAACAACACTAGGTCTATGTTTTACTTTAGGCAATGCAACTAAGAATTCTTCACTTGAAAAGCCTCCTATAAAAGCTAAACTCTTAGTTTCAAGTACAACTTCACTGAAGTAGACATTTTGTATTCTGGACAAAAAAGGAAGATTTTTCCCCCCCTTTTTTTTTAACTGCTTCCCAGTAACTTTCTAAGCAGTTGGAAGAATTATCTTACTACTCTCCTGTTCAGAAAAAAAAAAAAATCACAATAATGAAATATTATTATTAGATTTGCTTAAATGTTTGAGAATAAGTTTTATTATTAGGCAGTTCAGTACACATAATTTCGTCCCCAGAAAATAAAGGTATGTGGAGATGGCAGATATTGTCAATAACACACCTCTGGAAACAGAAAGGTATGGAAGATCTTTACTGAGCAGTCAGTATGGAAAGCCACAATACAGAACAGAATGAGGAATAAAGGAATTTGTTTACCTCTCTCATAAGGTAAGACAGACTTGTCTGATAAGTCATTTTACTGAATTTCTTCTGAAGAAACTGACTTTTGCCAAAAACATCAAGTTAGATGTACTCATTAAATGTGTAACACATTTTTTTAACAACTTCTGCAATCCAAAGAGAGCCTCTGTGCAGCTTCTTTCCTAAGACATGTATCTAATCTTGAGAAAAAGCCACTCATTTCATCCTATAAGTTCACAGATCTCCATATATTTTTTAGTACCAAAAGTGAAACCTTTAAAATAATAAAGCAGTGGCAAGAGAGTGGAGCACCATATTATTGTTTTCAAACCCCTAAGTAAGATTACTATTTTAGCCCCCCTTATAAAAACACACACAAAGATCTGAGGTATCTGCAAAGTAATAAACACAAAGCTACGTTTTATTAAAACACTGAAAA
Source organism: Pachyramphus minor (assembly GCA_013397135.1). NCBI lineage: Eukaryota > Metazoa > Chordata > Aves > Passeriformes > Tyrannidae > Pachyramphus > Pachyramphus minor. The sequence goes on from VYXB01006837.1 coordinate 266,498, forward strand.
ACAGTCCAGTAGCTTCTCCTCTAATAACAGGCACTTCTTTTTTCCCCTCCCAAACCACCAGCTAGATTTACCTGGGACTCAGTTTTCTGTGACCAAATAAAATGCAATGTAATGATTCACTCACTTAAGGATTTTAATTTTCCTCCATCAGAAGCCCTGGGGGAGAATACCTACCCCACCCCTCTTTCCTAAACTAGGAAAATTACTCAGGTTTTAACTGCTCACCTGACATTACTAAGGTACTAAATGTTCAACTAAAGCAACAAGATGAGATCAAAAAGGCACCTTCCAGAGTTTCCAGGCTCATCTGTGAGGGAGTGGAAGGGCTGTCACTTCTTGTTGGTCCTCATCTCTTCATTGAAGGTGAACAAATTAGTCCCAACAACACTGTTGTCTCTTGCCCAAATATGTCCCATTGCTGGAACAATTCTATCCCTTTTCAGACTCTGTCTCTCATCCAGCACATTTTGTGTTCACTGCCTTTCACAAGGACAACCCCAACAGAAACTGAAAAGGTTTAGTATCAGGAAAAAGAAATAAACCTCTGCTGCACTGTGATTTCAGTCTTAATATTTTAGGGCCCAGAAAGTTCCTCTGCCCCATCAGTGCCAAATGTCAACCTCTTTGCAGGCCCAACAAAGAAACCCAGAGGCACAGCCAGTTTTGCTTCCATTCCAGAAATGTGAGGGAAAGTTAATGGTGAGGACTTTATTTTCTTGGGGGGATGAAGGATGCTTAACACCCATTTATTTGAGGGTATGGATTATTCGAGGTGGTATCTACTTTCATTCAGACTAGTGATGGAGATCACTAAAGATTAACACCAGTAATTGAAATGCTCTCATGTGGCATCATCTACATTGTGTAAAGTTATGGGAACTGCGTAAAGATGGATGAATATTTAGCCTTAATGCTTCAGGCATCAACACTAGATTCATGCAGTCCTTTGCAGATTTCTCATTCCTCAGTTTTTGGCAGACAGTTCTCAAGAGAGGGCAAAACAGGGAGCAGACTTTAAAATTTATCATGTTTCTAACCCCTAGGAATGACATTTTCCAAACACCAATTCCACCACCTTCTGTAAGCACGACAATGCTCCAACAGTTCCAAAGTGATCCAAAACACTTAAGAGACATAAAAGGCAAAACTCCTTTGTTAATATTACTACACAGAGGTAGTTACAACACCCTAAAACCAACTAACAAAGTTTGCTAGAATAAATCTGAAGAGCCTATCATAGGCAGTGCAAAAAAAGTGCATCCCTGGAAGTGTTTAAGGCCAGGTTGGATGGGGCCCTGAGCAACCTGATCTAGTGGGTGGCATCCCTGCCCATGGGAGGGGGGGCTGGAACTAGATGGTTTTTAAGGTCCATTCCAACCTGAGCCTTTCAATGACTATGAGAGCCTGCATTTTTTTCCTGTTAATCTATTTACTTTGAGGATGTTGTGCTGCCTCTGAAGGTCTTTCCTACTGAAACACAGTTTTTAACAGCCTCCTACTGCTGTATCATGTTTGATCCCTTCCAGAAAAGTTCAGTGACTCATCACAAAGAGAATGCAGGTAACCTGGTAGCTTAAGAGTTACCTACAATTAAGATGAGAGTGGAGAGAAGGGGAGGGAAAAAGATCTGTCTAGAAACCCTGTCTCGAAAAAAAAAAAACCAACAAACAGACAGTAATCATACTGACTCCATCAATATGAAAGACTAAGCCCTGGTTATGATGCTGGCTTCTCATGCACAAGTCTGTGTCTGGAAAGGCACCAGTTTAATTTATATAGAAACTCCAAAGACAAATCAGAACATACAGAATTTAAATTATGAATTCTCTATGAGGTATTTCAGTACCTTTTATGTAAGGGGTTGGGGAGGGAGCAGGCATGTTCCACCTTATGTTTAATCATACAGGAATCTCTCTGAGGGACTGTATCACAATTCAGTTTATTCCATTATTCCTATTTCACTGATTGGGTTAAAAATAACAAAATCCTAACAAGGTGATACCCAAAAGATGCCCCATTAAAGGAACAAGTCAGTATAAATTCCCTTATCACAGAAAGAAAAAGAGAGGCAGAAAGCAGTAGGAGGGAGGGGGAATTTGATTAATTGCTTCCTTCAAACAAGCATAAAAACCACATGCAAATCCTAGAGAACAGTGTGAGAAAGCATCACCAACACTGCATGAACCACTGGAAGACAATCTAATATTTCTAAAGAGTTACATTAATCTTAATGTCATTATTTATACTCACAGATAAATAGATAGATACCCAGGCAAGTATACATAAAAAGGGAATTCCTACCAAAATCAAATTCTACATGCAATCTTTGTGCCTGGTAGGTCAATGATGGGTAGCCTGGTATCCTCTAGTTCGATTGGAAGACCATCCATCATGAATCTCCTCAGTAGGCAAAAAAATATGTATTATCCAATAAAAATTATTCCAATAATTATAAACTTCTTGCAGAAATCTCTCCCTGCCCCCTGCAACAGAATTCAGCAGATGCCACTTTGCGTGTCTGTATTTTGGGGGGCAAGGGGGCTCCCTGTTTTTAAACAATTCTGGCCCCTTTGTAGTACAGTCGAATGTTGCTTTGGATATTAAATTGAGAATTTATCTTAAATGGAAACAAACAACTTCGCAAAAAATTAGACATTTATGACTTGCAAATTACAGATACTAATTATTTTCAGTATATACAATTATGATATTCTCAAGAGGTATTAATTTTGGGACAGATGTGCTTTCATCATGTAATTTGGAAATTAAGTTACACTCTCACGTATGGGAACTCAGAAGTCTGAATTTGTGTAAAGACAGGATTGATAGAAAGGAATTTTGTCTTGCTAATTTTCTCTCTCTCTCTCTCCCTGCCCCCCCACCTCTTTCTCTCTCTGATGAGAGTGTGGACTGGAATCCTCACAGCTGGGTTGCCTCGCACTCAAAGGAATGGGGGCTGACTGCAGAGTTGATGAGGAGACACCTCCACTTGACTCCACCTCCTATTTTGTCCTTTCAGATAATTCTTCCAAATCCAGTAACTTCTAAAAATTCAAACAATAATTAACACATACCAACTATAAAATATGCACAATGTTAAATACTTCACATTCATGGCAGTGTAGAAATTAAGTGTTGCTAATGCAAACATCTTAAAAAAGACATTACCAATACACATAATCCACACTGAAGGTATTAACACAGAAACTTCCTTCAAATGAGAGTAAAAGCAATAGTATTGCTAAGCTAACTAACTTTTCATTTAGAAAGGACAGCATATTATTACAAAAATGCTCTCCAACATGTACATACATATAATCTTCAAAGACAGGTGGTGACAAGTGATAAAGGAAAAAAGAATACAAGAAAAATGCCAGCTAAACAAATCTCTGATATGGCTGGGGAGGGGGTGTATTAATTAAATACAACCACATGGGGGTTCTTACTTTCTTGTTTTCCACATTTGGACTGCAGACACCAATACAGAAAGGAAAAAGAAAAGACAAAAAGCAGCATTGTTTTCTGGTGCATAAAAACCAAACTGATCTTCAAACATCAGTGTTTTGTTTATACTGTTGCATAGGAGGCCAAAAGTACAGATTCAAGGTATTCTGAGTATCTGCTACAATTCTGAAAGTGAGATTTGTATTTTTAGATAGAACAAGTTCAGTCACTGCATAAACATTTCTATCTTTACTGATAGGTCATGGATTTTTGATGCCTCTCTTGCCACTTACAAAGTTAATGACTTTGTTCTAGAAAAATGAAAACATCTACTTGTCAGAATCTGCAGAGCCCTAATTTTCATGTAGAAACTGGGCACACCTTTAGAAAACCTCAGAAATGTTCCTCTCATACATTTGTGGATTGAAACTCTAACACAATCTACTAGACTGAAGATACTTCGATAGCTGAAACTCTTCGGATGGACGGAAGTGAATAAGACTGTCATTAAGCCACTGGAACAGTTTTAGCAGGACTGAAGAGCTTTTTTTTTTTTTTTGTCCTGTTATAGGATGCTGCACCTGTAGGCAGACTGAAGAGACAACAATCTTTAGCATGGCATTGTATGGAAATAGGCAAGGGAGGTTCATCTTTAGCAATAGAAGAGCCTTTAAAACAGTGTGCCATAACAGAATGCACAGGACTATAAGTGTTGTCACTTCACCAGGCTCAATCTGCAAAAAACCACACAGTACAAAACCCCCTATGTTCAAATGAATAATAGATTAACTAATGTTCAATAAAAAACAGGAGTAAAGTCCATGGGTAGATGCAATGAAATGTAACCTGAAGACCAACCTGACCAACCTGGCTGATAAGCTTCTAGGACTCTTTACAGACACCTACACATAGGATGTTACACATGGGCCAGTAACTGTTTTGAAGCACAGCTTTACTATCTGACTACATATTGGAATAAGGTTCTGCCCTCAAATCATATTATCTCCCAAAGAAGGCACACAAAGTAGTTATTTTCTTAAAGCCTGGGGATTAAAATAATAATAATAAAAAAATTCACTTGCTTATATCCACTGAAGGAAATATACTTTAGTAAACAAAGCCTGTGCAGATGGACTTGACTTCTGAACAAGACACTGAAGCAAATATAAAACCCCTGTAACAAAGCCATGTCTAACGTAATGGTATTTCACCCTTTCTTTCTGCAGATGGAAACATTCTTACTTAAAATGAAGTAACATCTCTTTAATCTCAGATTTTCCAACCCCACTGGCTCTTAAAACTGTTCTTAAACCTGTAGAAGTACAGATTTGATGAGTCGGGACGAGCAAAAAAATATCAATTCTAACACACCACAGGCTGCTAAAACTGACCATGGTCTTTCCTAAGATACAGGATATCTTACAGACAATTTGTTGCATTATCTCTGGTGTGGCTTCTCTAGGCCAATTCATAATTTCCTAGAAGTCTCACCCAGCGAGAGGGTTCCCTTCTCCGTCCCTAAGCACATGAAGACACAAGGGCAGAGGAGTTTAGCTAAATGGTGCTGCCCAGAACTCATTGCTCTGAGGTTTGTTTCACATAAATAATTTACTTCCACGAACTAAGCTGAAAGGTCTGACATGCTCCACCTTTGATCTGTTTGATTCTCAAATGCTTAAGCACTCATTCATTTTCCCCTCGTTGCACCAAATATTAAATATCAGCGAGAACTAAACAGCGGCCTAAATGAAGCTGAATATAAGTTTTTGCAATAACCTACAAAGGTTCCTTAGGATGAGATTTTGAGTACTGGAATCACGTCTGTTGAGGAATACCTTATTTAATTTTTCTGCGAGTACTTTATCAAGAAACAGAACAGTGACTAAACATTGCCGGAAATTGTAACTGCTCTAAACCAGAAAAACGAAAATAATTCTTTTAACATCTAAGGGTAGGGAAAAATGAACACCTGCAAAACCCATTCCCACTACACCAAAAGGAAAAGGATGCTGGGGTAAATACAGACCAAGTTTTTCTTGTATGCCTTCTTGTATGGTTTTCTTATTCAATTAGCTTTAGGAATGTGGACTATGAAAGACAGCATCAAACAAAACTGTTTACTGAAGGAAGTAACTACATAGAATATATTTTAGTTTCCCAAATACTATAAAATTTACTTTAAGCTTTCTTTTGAAGATGAAGGTAGAGTCATAATAAAGACTAAGAAACTTTAGGATAAGTAACATAGATACCTACAATTATTATAAAACATCCCATATTTTTTTCTTTTATATGCCCATTCAACTCTGAATTACCAGAGAGGGTGCCATGCAAAGTTGTGTGTGTGTTTCTTTTTAAAAAAGGTTTAAAAGCAACTAATTTTCACTTTTTAAAATCAGTGTTGGACCATGGACTTCTGTACTATTAGTAACTTCTATGAAAACATTTCTGATAACATCATTTTTAGGTCATGATCATCAACCAAACTTATCCTTACAAAAGGATCTATATCCAGAGAAAACATAGTCTCTTCAGTTACAGATTTTAACTTTGATTCTCCTGGTGGATGCAATGTGCTTGGGTGCTGTAAGTACTGCTGGTTATACACACATCAACAGCATCAAGCACTTAAGGTCAAACAACCTTGTTGACTTGTACAGTCCCCTACCAAGCTGGTTCTCCATTAAAAGTTCTGTAGAATAATATAGGATCAAGCTGGTCTGATATTTCCATAATTGGTTGTTTCAAAGTTATTATAGTATAAGACTTTAAGTGTATCATGACAACTGGTTTTTTAAGACTTACTTTAGGTCTTCATTAGTTTACCTCGATCTCTGCCTCTTGTAATGTCTCTAATTAGTGACTAGTGGTATCATTTTCCATCAAAAATTTAAACTGAATGTAACAAAAACCTAAACAGATTTAAAAGAGCTCTCTAAAACTACTGGAAAAAAAAGATGAACAATATCTTTTTGAGACCACTGATTTGTTATAAACCATCTTGTGATTCATTATCTGTTATTAATATAGACTCAGAAGCAACAAATTCTCGAAAGCTGTATAGCATCCATAGCATTTCTGTCAATCCAAGGTATCCAAAGGAGGGCACGCTTGCTCACTCTCTCAAAGGGAGTGTAATGGCAGATCTCTCCACAGGATGCACAGATTTGCCCAAGATTTTAAATTCTTGGCTCCAGAATCTTGTAACAGGTGCTGCTACTGGTATATCAAAGCTACGTATCTTGTAGTCAGTTTAAAGCCAGATCAGATACACAGAGCTACACCCATATCTCTCTACTGCAGCACAGACACGCACTCTGAGTGTTGCCGAAATTCATCATTTCTTTGACCAGGGCCACAGATCAGTTCCAGAGTACCTTCGAAGACTGTGCTTTCTGTAATCCTCTGAAGGCAGCAACATCTTGTTATTAGATGAGTTATTCAATCACCTACGTAAACATTACACACTTGGTGGCAATCATAACCAAGACCATATTTACCTCTGGGCACACTTCCTGTAACATGATGTTCACAAAACTGTCATTTATAAGCCTAAAAAGACAAATTATTGCGATAATACATCCTTACATTCCTGTATTCTACCTACAGAGGAAATTACAAAGTTAGCTTTACTGTACTGAAGCAATCCCCATTTCTTAAAATCTGTTCCATGCAGTGTCCAGCCTGGGGAGCCTCTTCTACAAAGAGCTGACAGAGATGTCTAGTGTCATTAATTCTCCTCTGGCAAGGTACCAAACTGTGGACTAAGCACGGATTTTGCTTCCTTGCTTATGTTCACTCATTCTCAGTGGCTAAAATTTGGAGTGCAGAGAGTCATACTCAGCCTTGCTCAGCAATCAGTGAGATGGGTGCATGTCCATCATGGCTGGTAAAATCCAATGAAGAGAGTTAAACCCTTTGTAAAGACATATTGATCATTACTTTGAAACACTTCACTAAAAATCATATTGATGCTGTAAGTCTGAACCAAACAATTCCTTTACAGGGCAGATCATGGAGAAGTTGCAGTAATAGTGAATCAATTCCAGTTAACAGACTCTATGAGTGCTGTGACAAATAACTGCTTACTCATCCCCAAAATGCACTACACATGGTGTCCAAAGGGTTATCTTTTAATATTCAATAAATATAAATTATGAAAGACAGATGTATTACACTTTCATATGGTAGCATAATGACTGCCCTGTTGAATAATCAAGATATTTCTAACTTCCTCCTGGTTAACCAAAACATGATTTCAAACACAACTCACCTGTCAGCCTCAATCAAGGAGAGACTCAGAAAAGGCTACTCTAGAGGGGAGAAAAAAACTCCTGATAATCTGGTGGCAACCTCCCCTCTCTCTCTCAGGTTCCCAGTAAACTATGAATAGAATCACATTAATCTTTTATCTTTCATTCCAATCTCTCTCAATTCTGCCTTGACGTGGAAGCTTTCAGTACTAAAAATAAACATCTCTGTTTATGTATAAACCAAAATGACAGTGATACAAGTTCAAACTTGGAAAAGACTCAGAAACCCATTTCCACACATACAGGAAGGACCGAAAATAATCACTGGAGTTAATCTGATGGCAGATTCTAGCTATCTGATTCTGCCTACCACATCAGATGGTGTCACAATTCCTTCTCATTTCTGGCACTTACTACTCTTCATCACATGCCCATATACTACTAGTACTATTAGCACAGCAATAAATAAAATATTCTACTATTGCCACTACTAAACACCTTCCCCTCATACCAAAGAAGTTCCTTACCCCTACCCACCCACCAAACAAAAACGCCTTCAAGGAGTGACTGTTGTGAGAACATGATTACAGAACACATCACCATCATCTACAATCACATTTTCACCTGTTCATGTGGTGTACACCTGTGGGTTGTTGGCATTACACTTCACTGAGGTGTGGGAGATTCCAGGTTCAGAAGGAGCCCTGTCATCTTTTTTCTCTTAAAACAAATGTGCCCAGCAATCCCAAAACCTGTGTGAATGCTGTCGCCTCTTATAATGTTACCTTGTTTAGAAATCTTTTACCTTTTTAAGTGCACAAAATACTAATGCAAACCCCTTGAACATATATACAAGAGTCAGGACAGCAATATATATATAAAAAATAATTCAAAGATCTTGAATAAGGTACCAACATGCTTTTATACCACGACCTAATGTGCAAGCAGTAGACCACCCCACAACAGGCAAGAAATGAGAAATTTTGAGGGCTATTGAACACTGAATTTTCACAGCTGAACAGTATAAAGTTATTTAGCAGTGTTCAATAGCCTTCAAACTCACTTCTGCCTGTGGGTTAGAGTGCTCCAGTAGAAAAAGACTATAAAATAAAAACAGTGCAATACGTGTTAGACCATGACTTTTTTCAGTATTTTTTGAAAACCCTTCTTAAACTTTACATCATTTTTTGTGTTTTGAAAAACATAAAAATATCTACAGATGCCATACACTATTAACCAGACAGCATAGAAAGAGCATCTATATAAATGCAAGTTTTAGTATTTTTATACTTATAAATATACTGCTAACAATACTACAGGTGTATAGATGCTTTAAAAAAAATATTAAAAAACGGCTGCTTCAAGGAAAACAACTTCTCAGTCCAAACCAGATCTGTACTAATTTTGCTACTGCTCAAATAGCATGTACAATATGTTGGGAGGTGTTCAGCTGGCAAAACTAACACCTCAACAGCTGAGTAAGATTTGGGATTCATTTTATTGACGTGAAAACTGATTTTTACAGGGCTTTTTAAAAGGGAATTTAAGAATTGGCATTTGTTTACAAAGTGCTCAAAAATGAGCATTTGAACATTCCAGTGGGAAACACAAAACAAGTTCCAACATAATAATTAAGATCCACTTACTATAAATGAAATTACACCCTCCTTAAGCACAAAAGTTGGTCAGTTTTTCCATTTATGCTTGCATATTTCAGCTTTCAGCCATTCCCTTAGCATGGATGTTTCATTGATGGCTGAGGGTAACACTTCAAAAATGAACTAGCTAAACAAACTTCCCAGCAGCACTTGACAGAGCTACACCTATTCTTCCCCATTTCCAAAGCAGTACAGAATTAATTACCAGTTCTATGGATCTATTGTAAGTATAATAGACTAAAGAGCTATCACAGACACATTTATTGTAAAAGCACAATCCCAAGAGTGTCTAGTAGAGGGCCAAAACGATTAACACAAATGCTTTGTCAGATCAAAGATAAAACCTGCACCGCCCAATTGAGGAATGAATTAGAACAGTGGGTTATCTTTCAAATTAACCAGGGCAGTTAGTGAGGAAAATTTCATGAAAGTGTAATTCTTAGCCTTTGTGAATCCACACAGCAGGCATTCTGCCAGCTGACAAGATGATGAAATTTTCATGCTTAAAAAAGCCCTCTTCATTTCCCAATTTAGATTAGCTAGCGTTTCTCTCTCTTTTCATCTATTTGCTCTTCTGAAGCAGAATTAAAAAAAAAAAAAAAGCACACAACAGGATCAATCTCTCAAAGAATAATGCATTTCTGAGAAGAAATAAAATCTTTACATGCCATTTTTAGATATATTTACACTTAATAGTAAGATTATAAAAATTGATATTGTTAATACTATTAAGAAAACTATAAATACTGGAGCAATAATGGTAGATACGTTTTGGAAGTCAGATATAAAACATTTCAATGTTTAATGGTTAAAAACGATTGCAGAAGCAGAAATTTTCATATAAAGGAGAGTAATTTACAAAAACAATGGGACTGTAGTAGGCTTACGAAATTCTATTTATGCTCTTACATTTGCATCCCTTTTAAGGAATGTAGTATATCATCACAGTGTATATTTATTTATCACAGTTTCATGCGCCAAAAAGGGCAAGTAGATTTTCTACTTTTAGATTTTGTGGCACTCCCCTCCGCCCCTAAATTTACACTGCCACATATAAAAGCATTTCAATAGACTAAGGGAAACAACATGCAATGATCTTTAAAAAAATCTGATTCAAAGCTCACTGAAAAAAAGTAAGCTTATTCATCTCAGTGAGCTGTGGGTCAGGCTGAGAGGCTCTTGATAGGGTTGCCTTCATAAAAGATAGCTCATTATATTATAGGTTAAAAAATACATTTTCTCATTTTATGTTTTTGTATTATGTTCCATTTGACGAATATACAAACTAAGAAATATCTAAAAAGAAAAAAAATGGAGTGACACCATCTTTGACCATTACAAACTGGTATTTCTGTGCCTTCCAGATGACATTCACAACAATAGGAGACTTAAATAAGCATCTGAAAGTTTCACCAAATGTTTTGTTCTGACAGTTCTTTGCCATATTACATGTGAGAGTGTCTTTATAGCTTACAGGATTACATATATTAGTGCAAACATCCATTTGATGAATTTCAACTCCAATTGTTATACAGTCACTACAAGTACTGGATGAAAGCAATAAACTACAACTCTCAGCATCTGATTTTCTAGGAGCTAACAGGACAAAAAGTTTAGTTGCTTAACTCCACGAAAAGCCCTTTTGTAAAATGAAAATTATTGTACAATCTGGAAATTACATTTTACACTAAAAAAACCTGTATTCCACAGTCAAAAAGTAGTTTTAAACCTTATTGTAGCTAACTAAGTTAAAAGTAAATTCTCAATTAAATGGACAAATAATTTTCTCTTTAATTATTTTCATCATCCTATATACCATGAAGTAAGATAATTAACACATTCAAATACAATGTAAGCAAATTACAACATTCCATATTCAACCATTTCAGTTGGTCTTAAATAACAAAACAAAACAAACAATCCACAAAAAAAAAAAAAAAGAGTAAAATAAGAAACCACTTCTTGTTCTTATCAGTAATACTTTTTCCTGCCCTAAATGCATCTTTCCTCATTTGAATTTACTATTGCACATCTTATGTACATGTTTTTAGCACTTTATATGCCTGAAATTACTTAGCATGTGGCCTTGTGTATTATCATAATGTATGTACATTAAATCTAAATAGTAATCTTAATACAAAAACTGTCTGTAAACATATTACTTGGACATATTACTTAATAACACTTTCTATAATTTAATATAATATATATAGCAGTATCAACTGAATGATAATTTTGCAGCCAGTTGGCCTTTGCAATGAAGTAACAAAGAGTCACTTCACCTGTCCAAGCCAACTAACTTTAACTTCAATGGAAAGGAACAATCTATCCCCACATTGTGAAATAAATGCTTGAATTTAAATGCTCTAAGAAAGTTCTGTGCTCCTTTTGATGCAGATCTTCAAAAGAAGTATTTATATATTCAGAAATTATTACACTTTGAGAAAAGAGCTTAGAAAAAACACTTGCCTACAATTGCAATAAGAACTAATACAGAAGAAAGATAACACAAAATGTACACTTACTATTAAACCATAACGATAATTCTTAGCATTGTAGCTGCTGTCTGCCAAAGTATTCTGTGATACTTACACCACAAATTAGGTATGTCATTCATGTAAAGGCCAAATTTTCAAAAACAATTTGCTTTTTTTGAGTATATCAAAAATTATGAGCACCCAACAGTTATGACTGTCTTCAAAATTTACGTCTATCCTGCAGCTATGTAAACATGCAATGCTGAGCAATGAAAATAAGCAAGCAGGCAATGGAATGAGATGATCTATGAAAATTTGACCAGAATAGCTAGTTGCCAATTCACAAAATATGATCTTTCTAGCATATCAGAGATGCAAAATATACTGATACAATTTTAAAAGCATGGTGGGTTTTGTCCTATCCAGTCACTACTTTGGACAGTGCAAAGACAGGGATTTCAAATACTACACTTTTTTTACCCACAATGCCATAGAAAGCCAAGCACTGGCGCTGGCACTTGGGATTTCTTGCACCACCCCCCAGCAAAAGAGAGAATTAAATCAAATTAATTAACTACCCATCTTTCTCCTCTTTTTTCCCTTCCCAGTCATTATAAAGAAAGATTCATAGTATTTCCTTTCCTACTGTCCTTCAAAGACTTTTTACACAGCTACACTCGGTTTTCCTTTTCACAATATACATCAATTTGCGTTGGAGAAAGAGAATCGTATTTCTGTGACACGAGAAACTGGTATCTGCGTATTTGTTAGGCTTCACAGATTTTCCTAAAAGCATTATGATAATCAACTCTCTGCACTCTGGCTAAAAATCTGGAAAACAGAGCTACAACATCTGTAACATTGTTGACACACAGTTACAAAAATCTGAGTACATCTGACTATATTGAGACTGAACTGAGAAAAAAAGCATTCTAAATTAATATTTGAAATCATAGATTGTTTTACTTTCACAAAGTTGGGGTTTGATGTTGCAAGCTACTACCTTATGCTATACAAAAAAAAAGTAACATGACAGTCACTAAAAATTCAATACTACTTCAAACACTCATTTCATATTGGCAGAGTGTTTTATGAATACTTACATTATAGTATTTTTTGATGTAGCGTCTAATATCCAGCAGTAACTTGTTGTTCATTTGAACCACATAGTTGAAAGGAGGCTCTTCACATTCAGTCTTACTGCACCTTTGCAAGCTGGGTTCAATAAATCGTCCCTGAAAACAGAAGTGTAAAACCAGCATGCATCATTGCTACAGATGACAGAAGTTACCACTTAGACAGTAATAGTCTTAAAGGGCCTATAATACCTGGGCCTTCTTTCTTCCCATCACAGTTGGCCATACCCACCTGAAGATACTTCTGACCTACAGTTTTCCCATTCTCTTCTTAATGAAAGCTCTTTTGGAGAACATGCCACCACAAAGTTGGCAACTCAAAAAAAGATGCTGAGTACAAAAAAATTGATCTGTGGACAAATCATTCTCCCCCATCTCTACCCAAACAACACAGGTTTGTTATTTTATCAGGGACATCAAAGTTCTGCCCCAAACCACTGATCCAAACATTGAAATCAACCTTATAGATACAAATTATGAAATTACCAACAAACCTCTTTAAACAAGAATCTCATGATCATATTTTATTTTCTCTGAGTTCAAACAATAGCTCTTACAATTTTGCACCATCTCATTCCTGTATTTTCAAAACCTCCTGAAGACCTGACACTAAAATTTCAGAATCTGGAAGTGTTGTGTGAATAACTGAAATTAAGTTACTGGAATTCTCACTACTATAAGAGCAATTTGGTAGGTTGGATGGTTATAAAACTTTCAGAAAACTTTCTTTCAAGGTAAAACTTGACTGTTGTGAGCCATCTTTGCTAAATGGGCCCACTCACAACACTACATAATTCCAGGTGGAATACAAGGGCCTTTTTTGGTCTGGATTCCAGATTTCTATTGTTGCTTGGTGCTGGGGAGGTTTTGGGTTTTTTTTAAGGAGTCTGACATCCACTTCTCTCCAGTTAGCCCATCTGCAAGTTGTCAAGCCTACATGCAATTAGCTGTCTTATTTACAGCTGCAGTGAACAAAAGTCAAGGATTCACAAAGTATCACTAGATTTGTATGTCTTTTCCTCTTACTTGCTTCCAAAGATTGCTTTATTTTGATTCAAAAAAATGCAAAACATCTGCTGTTTGTCCAAATTAACTTAAAATAATTACTTTTAATTTAGATAAAAGATTTATTTGCTTTCAGTCTCAAGGTTTTCAGTACTCTGAAGCTCACTAATTTGCCGATGACTAATACATACATAACATCGCTGTAGAGTTAAATACTTGGCCCTATTTCAAGTTGTGATCCAAGGTCAGAGATACATTTTTTGGCAGAACTTCTCAACAAGAATGTACCCCTATGACTTTTTATGTTCAATTCACAAAGACAGAAGGAAAGATAACAGAAAAACCTCACTGTCAAGAAGGGAGGTGGGATGTAGCAAGATAAACACAAGTTTAAAGAACACTTTGTTCCAATTAATATGATATAGGATAAGAAATTGCCATTGCTATATGAAAGTTATATTATATAGGGAACTGGAAGTAACTAAGGTATTAAGACAAGGATTCTTTTAAAAAGTTATAGCAACAATCATCCATGACTGTGGGCAAACAGATTAATGAAGCCAGATAATCTTACGTGTTCTGCTACACAACACAGCTGAAATGCAAAAATGGGAAAAATATTTCAGCACTATCCTATCAGCAAATATCTCTTCCAAAGCTATAAATAGCACGAATGAAACAACATGGTATCTCCTCCTACATCATATGAATCCTATCTGAAAAGCTGTTCTCTCTACAAATATTTTTTTCTCCGTCACTGATGAACAGAAATGAAACAATAAAAAAAAACTAACCGAACAATCAAAGACATTGTCATAAATATTTTCTGTTCCGCATTTGAGGCAGCAAAACTTGAATCTTTCACAATCCCTATATTTCTCCTCATCAGTGAGCTGAGCTGGGCCACCAACCAAGGCATCATTCTCCTCATCTTTATGGTAATGGTGATGGACTCTGAATTGGGAGGGATCCAGTCCTATTAATAAGAAACAAAAATTTCAAAAGACTAAGAGGTCAACCATGCAAGCAGGCTTATTTTTCATATGCTTGGTGAAGCAGATTCAAAAGAAAGTTACAAAATGTAAATTCAGGAGCTGAAAATCTCTCCTTAGCAAAACTTCCTCTATAAAACATAAATACATTCTGCAATTTTTAACCATGAATAAAGGTTCACAAAACATGAAGAAAGCCTCTTACTTATCTTCTTATGCAAGATTGCTTTATAAATAAAACAAGCCCACTGCATTATCATGGGAGCATGCAACAGAACATTTTGTTTCTGAGGAAACCACTCCGAGCAGATAGCTTTATTGTTATTTTCTTCTTAGCTTACACTGAAAATATTTCAATAAAAATGTGCATCATGATTAAGAAACAGCCTTTAAACCAAAATGGCACCATTAAAACCAAAAACAGAGAATAAAAACCCCACTGAAGAAACGCGGGTGCACCGCTATTACCAACTCCTTCAAGTCCGTGTACAACTGCCAACTCTGATTTCAATGCAGTGGTCGATTTCATTTTGGCTCAGTGGTTAACAGCATGTAGGTTTCAATCTAATGCAGTGGTTAAAATTCAGTAGCAGCATTTAAAACGGCAGCGCTGGAGACAAAGTGCTTTATTTTTGATTGCCAGAACTCAGGATTTTAAACAAATAAATACACAAAAAGATCCTAAAAATACTGATTCAACCACAAATAAGTAAATAAGCAAGTAAGCACAAAGTTCACTGCCCTAGGAATAAGACTGCCAAAGTAAACTTGATAAAAATCCACAGGTTTTGTCATCCTTTGTCATGTGCAACCTTTTAAAAGTCCATGCATCTCATTTACAGGGTTTTTTTTGTTAACTCTAGCAAATAGCACATGTTAGGAAAAAATTAATTGAACGAGCATGCAGGAGAAAACATTCAGAAAACTATGGCTTTATTACTATGAAGAAAAGATCAGAGGAACACTTGAAAAATATTTTTAACAGACATTAATTCAGCCAAGTAGCAGATTATTATGCATTAACCCGTATATCATATAAAGTTCAGTAAAAAATGAAGTAATTCCTACAGAAAGCACAACAAAGATTACAAATAGAAAGTAAAGCTTAACCTTACTATACTGTACCATGAGAATTACAGACAATTGGGAACAAGGCTGGGAACAACATTCAGTTAAAGTAGACAACTACTACTGTACTTATAAAACAGTTGTGTTTTACAGGCAGATACTGTCTTTACATAAAAGATTTGATATGTCTGACTTTACTACCGCTATTCAGAATTTCTATTTTGCAGTCCTAAAACAAATGCAAGGACAAGGAAAAACTCCACTGCCAAATACGTTTATTTGGTTCTTGTTAGAATATGGGTTTCACTGATTTCAATCTTCACAATTTTAATTTTATCAAAAGAGAAAAATATCAGTGCATAAGGGTAACAATTCACCTCCAATTCTTAAACTTTTATTACAGTTCTCTGTTATTCATTAAAAGCATGAACAAAGCAAAAAACACAGTTAACAGTATATTTTACACTCTAACACATACAGTACCCATAAAAAAAAAATCATGAGGGTTTTTTTCTGTTTTTCTTTTTTTCTTTAATAAAAGGGCTGGTAATATATTTGCTATTTTAGAAAACAAAAAGTATGTTCTGTAACACATAGGTAGTAGATAAAAGGTTTAGAAAGGGAACTTGATTTCAGTATTCAGATTTTGCAAAAAATACCTAACTATGCAGTAGGTTGGACCTAAGGTGAAGACAAACAAAAATTCTTTATTTACTCTGAGTTCAGAAGTGGAATGAAAAAACATCATTGTAACTTTCTGATACAGATACCATTCAAGTTCAGCTAGAAATCTATGCTTGGTTGTTTCCCAAAAGGCAAATATAGAGCAAAAAAGTTCTCTATAAGATAAAAGAAGATAAATTATGGTCTTCAGACGACTGCAGTTTGCCAGTATTCAGTCAAAAACAGTGGCAGTAAATACATGTCTGCTCATTTAGTAATAATTTAAGAGAAGAAATAACTATTCATTGCATGAATTTAAATCACACCTATCTCTGAACTTTCTTAGCTGTTTTGGCTGGAGAAAACAACATGAAAAATATTGTGCTGAATCAAGCATATATCTAACTTTTGGTGTGCAAACAGCCACTGTGAAATAAAAGGGACTACAAATCAGGCTTTTAAAGAACATGCCTACCTTAATTATCTTGTGGAATTGGGACCTATTTTATCTATTATCTCCTTTCAGGAATAGTTAGTTGGTTCAATTAATCCATTTCAGCACACTAAATGGTATCCTCTCAGACCAGGTCACAGTGGTCATATTATTTTACTTGGTAAACAAAACAGGGGCTATCTGATGGGGTGAAGGGAAAAAAAATAATATCTAGTTTTGGTAATTTTTAAATTAATAGGATGAGACTAATCAGTGAACTTTGAACTCTTATTTTTTTTTCTTTTTTTTTCCCCTCCAGTGACACCAAGAAAAAATAAAAATCAAAAGGACTTTGCCTTACTCTGACAGGGCTATTATTAAATCACCTGCACTGCAAGTAAGCTTTCCAACCTCGCCAAAACTGCCAGGCTGGATGCAGGACAAAGCAATGCAACATCGCAAATGCACGAAAGCAACGTGGCAAAAGTAAATAATCAAACTAAGTTCCGGGACTTGATGCTGAATCATTTAATAGAGTTATTATAACATTTACGAACTGGCAGCAAAGCAGGTTACTCAAGAACCTGAAGAAGAAGGTCAAACGGATTTTACTCAAGGCAGGATTTTAAACACAACATTTCTGCCGATCGGTCCCGCCTTTCCCCGCACTCCCTCGCGAAGGGGCGCGTCCCGCAGCGGGCAGGCGTGTGGCAGAGGCCGCTGGCCCCAGGGCTTTTCCCCTGGATGCCGCATTCCAGCCGCAGGTGCGCCGGGAAGTTCCCGCCTGCACCTTTTCCCGATGGACATTTTGTGGGAGGCCGGGAAACGGCAGCCGGTGCTGCCACCCCGCGGCGAGCGCCGCGCACTGCCCGGGCCGGGGCCTCCCGCGGGGCTTCCTGCCCTTATTCATTCACGTTTTTATTGTTTCTTTTATTCATTCCGAGCACCCAACGCGCTGTGGCAACAAGTCTCAGTTTCTGAACGGGTCTAGAGCAGGTCAGGAACACCCCGCTAGACCACAATTAGAGAGCTGACACCCTGTGGGGTTTATCATCGTATGTCATGAAGTTTTGTCATGACTTTAATCTTAATTTCCCTCACTGCCCTTTCACTTCATTCTCTAATGTGAGGCAAACAGTAGGAAAGCTAGAACCTGACATAATCCCTGCGTGCCACAAGGAAAGTCCTGATTTCTGTCAGGAAAGGAAAGTCAGTCTGAGTGACTGCTAAACACTGTATTGAAGGCGCCTATTAAATTATTCTACAATAATAATAATAATAATAATAAAAATAAAAAACCCAGTATCTTTAAGGTGGTGGTGGGTTTCCTTACAAGGAGCAGCTAACATACTGCGTGGAAGTAGGAACCAGCACGGGGAAGTACACACCTCATCATGACCTGGTAATGACTCCCTAGAATCAGACAGCGTTCCTAAGAAATATCCAAAAGTCAAGCAATCCGCAGAGCACCACCACCAGTAAGGCAGCAGCACACACCTCTTTCAGAACATCATGGCACTGTCTAGGACAGCAGCCATCAAACTTCCATCATTTGGGGTAAATGATGTTGTGCACAAACAGCTACAAATATACCATGGTTAAATGACTCTGCTTCCATAATGTTTAGATACTTGTGACAACACAGAAATAAGATATGACTTTTCTTTGAGACAAGGAGCAGTAGTTAACCCCCCTTATTTTAAATACATTAAGAGAACTGGTCTGCTAATACAGTTTAAAAGCTATAGGTATTTTCACCATGAAGTAAGGTCTCCAAGCATTTAAGAAGATCAAATTCACTGAATGATGAAACTGATCAGATTGCACACTTTACTTAGCTTCAGAAACCCTGAAAATCCTCATCTTGTCACTGCATTTCCTCAAGAACTTCAAGACAAAGAGAGTGAATGCAGGAGTATGCCCATGAGGTTCTCATTTTTAGGAACAATGAGTTTCCATCTCTCAAAGGCTAGGCAGACCTCCTACGATGTCCAAAAACAAAAGGCAATTTTCAGCTGGATTCCACAGTGAATAAATAATTTAAGGGGTTCTCTGCAATTTTTAGATGTCATTATTTGCTCCTGTTCTTCGATGTCTAAAATAGTTTTAAATAACTTGCTTTAAGCACAGGCAGAACAAAGAACTTTTCATCATTTTGATATGAGCCAAACTTCCCAAGAACAGCTCAGTTTTATGTACTTGGACTAACACGTCAATGAAACATTCTCCTTATAAACAAATTATGTTAAATGCGCATTCAAGATTTTTTTCCTACAATACTCTATGTAACACAATAAATCTGATCATATGAAGGAAGACACACACAACGAGAATTCAACAAAGTTTCGGTCCACAGATACAATGCTTAAATATCCTCCCCATCATCATCTTTCTCCTTCAGACCAGAAAAATGTGCCCTTTTGCAACAAGATGGGAAAAAACCCCAGGAATGTGGATGTGTAGCATGATGAAAATACTAAGCAAAAAAATCCCAGCTTAGCATCACAGAACAGTAAACAGTTTTCATATTGGCTTGTTTTAGCAAGCTGGACTCAAGTATTCTTGTACCCTTTTCTATCTTGCAAAGGATTTTCAATTTCTTTGAAACAAAACCACTTGACTACAATCCCAATACTGTTAAAAAAAAAGAAAGCTGTAACATAACTTCAGCTTGCAACAATTCATGTGTGATTAAGCACTGTATATACAAACCTAAGCAGAGCAGAAGTCTTGAAAAAGACCTGATTTCAGTCTGAAGCTCAATTTAAGCATTCCCAAGAAAACAAAGCTAGAGAAGGTGATAACATTTTTGCTGCACAGCAAGGTCAAACTGAACACACTTCAGATCTAAGACTGGAATAGATACATACAGGTTTTCAGATGGACAACTGTGGACTATCAATAAACTCTCAGCTGCATGATGCTATTATAGACCATAAGAGAAATTTTCATCTGGAGCACACTATAGTGCAAAGAGCAGCAGAGGCATTTGCAAAAAGTAGGTGCTATGAAGTGGCACACAGTTCTTAAGATCTGCATAGTTAATTTAGGAGTCTGAAGGGAGCCAGTCTTTTTTAAAATCCAACCTGTGGTGAATAAGGAACAACTCTGAATTTGATCTTAACTCTACAAGACTAACAATCATTGCCAAATAAACTGAACTAGCTTCAGAAATCTTTCCTGTCTTTTACCTAACTGAAATACAAGTTTGCTGCCTATTTTAAACCACCCTAACCAAGAGTGCCTGTTCTTTTCAGTCAGGCACACAGTTGACTCTGACATCAAGGGAAAGCTGTATACCAAGGCCTTGCCACATAACAAACAGAAGGGTTTGTATGGTCAACCTGCATGTGTGAAGCAGGGATGACACTCCTCAAACCACGAGACCTGTTGAGGACACACTGGATCAGCAAATGCCTCCAAGAAATACCTTTGCTGACTCCCAGAAAAAAGAGAAATTTTTGTCCTCCCCTCTCACCACACCCCAAAACCACAGAAATGGACATGGAAAAAAGATGCATATTACACAGATTGTCTTGGGAGATTAAGAATCTTTCATGGCTCTACATCACCCTTCCTGAGAAGCAACAAGGCAGGAACTTACTTGCACACATTTTAAGTACAATCTGCAAGCTAATCCACTGTTAGTAAGGGAGCTACAGAGATGCTGTGACCCAAGTGAATGGTCCTGAAGGCAATACATATAAAGGGACCAAATGCTGCATCTTGGCCATTACCTAAATACAAAATGCTGAGGACTAGCTCTTCCTTTGAGCATTCCAATATTCCAAACAAAATAATTTCAGCAGGTCTGAAATTCCTGTACACAAAGGCATAGTATAAATAGTTCATTAAACGCACAATACAACTCTCTAAGAATTTTTCTTGTGTGAGAAGACAGTCTTGTCAAGAACTCAGCAGCCAGCAAAATTAACAACTTTTCCCATGTCCTTGAGTAACAGTTTTAAAAATAATGAACTAGATGTGGGATATAAAGCACAAAATTTCTGTTTATCAAGGAGATCAATCGCGTCTGTTGGTGAAGCACTTTTAGGGAGCAAACAAGTCTGCGCTTATACCCTACTAAAAATTTATATTCTTTCATTTTAACTATAACTACTTTTTCCCAGGGAAGATGCCAGAGATGCCAGCATTTCTCTCTGCAAAAATGCTAGTTCTGGATGCACACTCCAGAACTCCTTCAGTAACTTAAGAAAATCTCAAAGACATGCAATAGTACTGTCATTTATGAACGGTAAATTTTTGCAACAAAAATTATAAGACAGTTCATGTTAATGAGCACCTTCTGAGAAAGCGCTGTTCTGCAGACACCACAAAAATACACTTGCAGTCCCACACTGCTTTCTATGGGGTGTGTAACACAAGCTATTGTTCAATGTAAAAAACCTGATCTGGTGAAGCATTTATGTTAAGAAACACATTAAAACTTGTTACTTTGACTCTTGCAATTCTTTAAATAAACTGAATTTACAATACTTACCTAACCATGTTGCAATAAGAACAGAATCAATTCCTTCTATGGGCTCACATATTCTAGCAACTACAGGATGTATTTGTTGCGACAGGTAGTACTGAGTATCAATAGTAAGATTTTCTTGCTTTTTTAACTGTTCTGGAGCATATGCTCGCTGACTGGCACTGAGATCTGATCCATCCTAAGATAGAGGACACATACGAAACAAAATGTGAAAAAAAGTCTACACAAAGGATTATGCTTCAAATATTATGCATTATTTTAATGCAAAATCGTGACACAATCATTCTCTTTTGGTCGATTTATTATGCATCCAATACAAATCCAGCAGTAGTAAAAAAAAAAACTGCATTGCTGATGCTGGCATCAACTAGCAAGTTCAAGAATGCAAAACCAGCTTGTATTATTGCAGCCTACACGTGCAAATCAGTACGAGCAGACAGAGTAAACAGTCCCATCTGTCAATTCTGAAATGCACAATGAAACCACATTGTAACCATCAGCCCAGTTAAAAATACACGGAGGGCAAGCATTTTGGATTCACTCTGCACTAAACTAGAATTATCATTTTGCACAACAAGCAAATTCTAGAGTCGTGGATATTAAAACTATCTCTGTTTTGCTAGGAAATTTATATTCTTTGATCCTGTAAAGAACGAATAGAATAAATGGTCAAAGAATGGACATGCAAATAAATAACAGAGGCAATAGTTTGATTTGGAAAAGTAAATTCGAAAATACTCAGAAATACTGAAAGAAATGCATGGTGACATATCAAGGCAAGAGAGAAACACTGCTAAGGGGTTAAAGTATACATTACATTCCTCTCCGATTCGAAAGAGGAAGATAAGGAGAAAATAATTCAATTTGGGAAGGCAATAATTAAATCGAAAACAGTATTCATGGAGAAATTAAGTATCAACTCTAAGAAGACAGTACTCTTCTGGAAAACGTAACTCATTTAGTCTGTAGAACTGTATTACCAGTCCCCAGCTGCACTAGGAAGTTTCATTTTTAATGTGTGTCAAAAATCTCAGAGCAGAACTTAAAGTAGTATTTTAGCAAGTATTCCATAACAGAAGCAAACCTTTATGGGGATGGGGCAGAGCAGGGAGAAGTACCACAACTTTTTTTTTGCTAAGTACAGTCTCTTTTTTGTCTTTTTTCAGCAAAATAAAACTAATGCGTTAACATATGACACCTTCATTTTTTCATTTAAGATGAGCTAGTGGTTTCAATAGGGTCAGCAACCATGGGCTGAAAACCCATCACTAATAAAGACAGACTGCGAGACATTCGTCCCTCCTACTCCTTTCACACAACTTAGTATTCAGAACAAAATTAATTTAGGACTATTCAGCTCACCCAGCTGCTTTGCAAAAATAATTACAATGCAATTCCTTCAGCTCCCTTCTTTCAACAAGTATATTCTTCTCTTGCATTGTGCCACTGCTCAGCCGTAACCACAGCCCAACTCTCGTAAGTCTGGGCAGCTTTGCCCTGCCAGGCGAGGAACTTTCCATTAAGTCAAAATACAGTACCTTACAGCTTTTAAATAATGGAGTTCAAACAGTGGTCCATCTAATTCAACCTACACTTTCTTTTTAATCAGCAAAACCAAAGTAGAGTGTATATTTGTGAGATAATTATAAGCATTTATAGGATAAACATCTGAAACCAGAAAGATGCTCAAATTCCTCAGCCTATACATAGAGCTATTGCCAGACTCAATGACTATAAATTGAACACACAGGTTAAAACTGGAAATATCAATGACACTATTTAACCACCACCACCACCAATTAGCTTTCCAAGTTTTCCAAGAATTTTCACAATTTTCTTCTGCTTAAAACAAAGACTGGATATTTTCCTTAAAGTAAGTTCTAGTTCCAAACATGAATGAATTCAGGGAAATAGTTGGATGAGCTGAGCTTATCACACTGGCTTAACAGAACTAAATTTAGTACAGAAACCCGACTATTTTGGAGTATAACATAACTTCACCACAAAGAAATGCCAAAACATATTTTTCCAGGAGTTGAATTGGTTTTCTTTGCCATATCTGAAAACAATACCTAGTATTTAGCTATAGAGAAAGACATTTTTACCTGACAAATGATATATGACACTGTGTCTCCTGCCTTCACCTTTCGGCCTGATTGAGAGTTTATCCACATGGCAACATGCACATGTGGCAAGTTTTTTTTGTCAGGATAATCCTGTGGATCTTTTGTCAATGCCTAAAATATCAAAGGAGAAAACAGAAATGTAACTATGAGGAAAGTATTTTACTTCAGTGACAGACAACTCAGAACTTTAAAAGACAAGATTACATAGCAGCTATCTTCATCCGTCTATTATTTACAAGTATATCTGCAACACAAAGAAAGTAAGATGAAAAATAATAAACGTATTTTCCATACATTAAGCCCTAGGTACCAGTGCTTCAAACTTTGTAAGTGTTACTATTAATAAGAGGATGTTTTTACAATTACTGTCTGAAAAACCCATTACAGTTCAAAACAGTTATTATCATAATGCAATTGGTTTAAAATCAAACTAAATTGAAGATGAAAACATGACGCAAATACAAAAACAGAGCCAGAGGTTACTCTCTTACTCCTGCACCAGTTAAGGTCATAAAATAAATCTGAATATCAAATAGCTAAGTGTATTTAACAAGCCCTGTAGCAAGAGGATAAAACTGATTTGAAATATTTCCATGTGTCTCGTACTACTGAGATTCCCCAAAGAGTTTTTCCTTTAAATAAAATTAAATGCTACATTTAAATATTTGCTGTCATCCCAATTCTTAGAAACAAGTACGTTTGACTTAATAGTTAAATATATTCTTCTAAAGTAGTAAGACAGAAGAACTTCAAGTATTTAAAGTTTTGCCAGATATGTATCTTTTACTAGGACACTAAGTGCTCTTAGAATATTTCCATCAGAACATTCTTTTTTTTTAAGTCAACCATAAAACCCAGTGATTTCTCTACACTCATATGACAACCTGAATACATTTCTTAACTGATTAACACAGTCTTACAGAGCAGACAGATGTCCAGCTGGCATGGATGGATGAAGCACATTGGGAAATCTCTCCTATGAGAAGCATAGAGGGGCATGTAATATCCAATTCATTAGTGCAACACTCTCCTAGCAGGGAAGGGGAGGCTTTCAAAGTTAAAAATACACATTTTATCATCCAGGATTCACAAAAATAAACCAAAACCACAATGCTGTTGCTAAAACTCCTGTAGATAAAGCAGAGTATTTCACTTCTTGTTGCAGGGAATTCAATCCCAAAATGACTACTAGCTTTCTTCTGCAGAGCTTTCTAGGGAAATAAACTAATAATAGTAAGCTTTGAAGAGGGTTTTCCAGAAAACAGAACATTTGAATCTTTTTCATCAAATTGTTCATTTTACGCATTTTAAACCTGAAATATAAAGTAACTATTGAGGAGAAAACTCCTGATAGCATGAGCTATCATGTCATTCTGTAAGTGCAGAATGAGTGTAGGATGGGACAAGGCACAAAGATGTTATTCTGGGGCCTCCAGCCCCAGCAGATAATTTTTCCCATAGTGCAGGATCTTTGCAGTATGTCACATGCTATTCAGTACCTAATAAAATTCCTGCTATTTCACAGCATCATATGGATCAAAACTATTTTTATCAGCAGTCAATATTCAGGAACTGTAAAGTTCTTCTGAGACAGAAAAGAGCTGAGAGATCATTTACCTTGTTTATTTCAAACTGATTAACTGGGATCTGACCACTGCTCACATTTTCTCCGATTTCTATAAGTCGCCTTTGAATATTTTCCACGATTATGTCTCGGGGCTGATCAGAAAGGATCTGACCAATTACATAGCTGCAAAAACAGTCCAGAAATTAAGAAAAGCTTAAGATGTGCAAAGCAAAACCATTACAATAGACACAATCCTCTCTTCCCCTGGGTTATCCCTAGAAATTAAAGAGGCTGAGGATGAAGTCTGATTCAAAATTTATAGAAATTTGTCAGGCTATTTCATGCTGTATTTTATTTATTTACTTATTTTACTAAAAGCAAATTACAGTAAATAGTTCTAATGTTAAATAGTGATTTGGAATTGAGTGCAAGTGGTTTCTATTTTCTGCTCCCTTATCACATTGCCATTTATTATTCCACAGCAGGTATCCTAAGATGGGGGAGAAGAGAACATATCAAGCAAAGTCTTGCCTATTTCTGTAAAATGTGGTTGGAAGATCTGCCAGCTGCAGAAGAGTTAGTCACTAAAGAACACTCTCAAACATTTGTATAGCTTTAATTACTAATACATTCCTAACTTGGAAAAATTTGCTTCTATTATGATGCATCTTTTCTTAGAAAATGCAAGTCTTAAGAACAGTAAGCAAGTGTGTGGTGTATTTTTACAGATGTAAAAAAGTATTCATTTTTGGATCCATTTGGACCACAAGTTATTCAAGTTACGTTTTCAAGAGGCAGTATACAATATGAGTCAGCACCCAGATGACCATCTCTCCACTCACTCCAATTTTCTTTCTACAGTGCTAAATGCATTACTTCTATTGAATTCAAGCAAGAAAATGCCTTGTGCAAGGACATTTATCACACAATCAATCCAGCATCTGTCACAAGTATCAGAAGTATAAGAGTCTCCTTCGAAAAATGAAAGAGAAGCAGTCCTGGGGAAAGGGATCACCTCCTCAGGTTGCACCCAGTGCACTTCTAGCCTTATTAGAGGATGCTGAAAGAGGGTGACCACCAAATCTTTACCTATCTTTGAAACAACAAAAAAAAAATCTGACCTAGAACCTATGACTCCAAACCATTTTCACAAGATTTCAGCTCTGGTTTATTAAACAGTATACACAGAATTGGAACAACTCAAAAGTACAGTTTCCACAGAAGATGCAAAACCAGATAGTGAAATTAGAGACATTTGGACTTGCACAAGTACAACCTGTTACCAATCAAAATGTAATGTTTACCATCTCCTACAAAAATCAGCCAAGAAGTACTAACGCTGATGTCAGTTACCAATCTGTGCCATGTGGTATCAAACATTTACAAAGCACAAACTGTTTAAAACAGAGCAAAGAGGACAATGCCACAAAGAAACTCACTTTCCAGTCTCTTTTGCAAGATCACACCAGTCTCTTCGGACTATATCCAGTCCTTTCAGTTCTTGTTTAGTTACATATTTCCCGTCTCCTGTTGGTTCCACAGTCAGAGCAGCATACTTCTTCTTCTTTAACAACAGCAAGGACTTAAAAATTCCATCAATATCAATTTCCAACAACTTGTAGAGCTTGTTCACTTCACTTTTAATCTGCGAATGCATCAACATTAAAACCAAGTGCAATAACTCAGTAACTACGGACAAATTTAACTTCCATCCCTAAGTGCATTATTCTTAAATTTTAAAACAATTAACATTACACACTGTGTGTTTGCACACACATTTCAAAGACTGGTCAGATATTACTAATTAATTAAGCACACAGCAGTAACTATGAGCTACTATTAAAATTAGGGTTCACTCATTGCCTTCTTCAGGATTTACAGCTTGGTACATCTACCTCCTTCATAAAGTTAAGGAAAGCAGAGAAACATGGGACCGAATGTGACCTTGCAGATAATTGACTCCAGTCTGTTTTACAAGGACAGCTACTCCATCTAGGTCTCTCACATAAATTAAGCAAACAAGGGACTACACAGCAGGGAACTACTTACTAGCAACAGATAAGAGATGGTCACTTAGACAGAAAAGGGAAATAGCTTTATAAAAAACGTGCCTCACAAAGGCACCTTTTTTTCCCTTCCCACTCTTACCCTAAACCAGGGAGGGGAGGAAGAACTATGACTGCAGACCAGAGCTCTGTGTCTGCATGTTCAGGAAAAACCTGCACAAACAGGCAAGTGTTTATTTTTACCCTTCTCCACAATATACCTACTTTTTCTATAGCCTGACTTCCTTGAGAGGAAAAGGTGCCATTTTTCTACACACAGGTTATGTCTTATCCACATACAAAAGCTTCAAATGGCATTTGATATGTTGCCTTAATATGGTACCAAGTATCAAGTGGCATCACATCTCTTACCTCTGTTCTAAGGGGACAGAATTGCAACAGCTCAAAACAGCCCATGTACCTTCAGCAAACTTTGGTTCCAGTACATGTTCACTCACCTACTAGCTCAGCTAAAAGTTTCCCACTTGCATTTTAATTTCTTCATGCTTTTACTTTATGTTCTTCAACAGAATATCTACATATCTCAGATATCCTGTTCTGTATTCACGTTCTACTGTTCACTGTCTTTCCCTCTTGATTTTCAGTATCTCCCCATCTACTCTTACTCCATTATTTCCAGTTCTCTTGTCACAGAACACCAACTATGAACTTTCTTTTTCTCACGTCTCACTGAAGTTTTATATAGGTTCAAGTTCTTTTGCCATCTCAGACATACCCTCATTAAACACAGTACCTCCAGCATAAAATCTTACTGGTTTTCAATCTAGCTTTGGGCCCAGGTTACCAGTTTTAATCAAAACTTTCCATGTATTTGCACACATATATATGTGTAGTCAATTCTTCTCAGATCTCTATTTTTGCTATTGCAGGAATTATCATTACTTTGATATCCCTTGCATATTTATAAATTTTGAAGGGCATCATGAGGCAAAATCATTTTGCCAAGAGGTTCATACTTTCTTTGTTAAAACAGTCAATTCCTTTTAAAATAGGCTTTTAAAGTATTTCCAATTTTTTTTTTTTACCTCATAATATCAAGTGCTCAACAAAAAGATTGTAGTAGTGAATGTATTGGCAAACCTGATTCACAAGAATACAGTGAAAACAAGAAACAAAATTCTGCTGAGTAATAACTAAAATGGGCATGGAGATAATGGAAGGTTAAGGACAGGAACCTGTGAGAAAGCACATGAGAGAATTTTCTCCAATAGAAAACCAAAATTAATCCCTTGGAGGAATGCCTTATCCCTGAAGACAACCTATAAATTCACACTTTAATAACAACAGAGGTATATTCACTGACTGCTCTCACCATAATTGTTTGCATTAAACTTGTGCGCTTTCCATACAGTCCACTAACAGGCAAATTGTAACTGAACATGAAATTTTGGGAAAGAAGTTATTATGAAATGAAAGTGACATTTCTTAGTCCTTATCAACAAGGACAATTCTTTATCCTGATTTTTTTTTAATATGAACTATGCAAAATGAGGAAAATGTAAATTATAAAAGTGTTTGCAAAAAACAAGTAACTAAATATTGTTTCCTTGAGGAATAAACAAAGAAACATGAAACAAGACAGATATGAATCACTTTTTTATGACACAGAAAGAATTGAGAGCCACAACTCTCACAGTTGTGATGCTAGATTTGAGTCTGCTTGTTTACAGACCTAAGTTTATTCACTTCTAAAGTTTTCATATTTTGTAACTGATTTTAATAAAAACATATCTTTCTGTCCATTTTTTAAATTAAAAAACCAACTCCAAGTGATACATAATACAGAAGTACAATGGATAAAAAAGTCTTAAGATTTCATTCTTAAAAAGAATCATTAAGCAGGTGACAAGTTCAAAAAATTACCTATCTTCTCAGCAAACCTGACTCTAAGACAGAAATATTTAACATATTATGCTGATCCTGTCAGACTTCATAACAATTATTATTATTTAACTGATCCTCTCCAATATTTAGGCAGCA
The DNA here is from genome assembly GCA_013397135.1 of Pachyramphus minor. Lineage (NCBI taxonomy): Eukaryota > Metazoa > Chordata > Aves > Passeriformes > Tyrannidae > Pachyramphus > Pachyramphus minor. The sequence continues at coordinate 295,864 of VYXB01006837.1, forward strand.
AATGGGAGTACAGGGACAAAAACCAAACCAGAATGAAACCACACACACACACACACAAGTAGAAAAAGATTAAACTTTCTTATACACTACTGTATGTATATACATTTAAAATTATCTATAGTCTTGTATGTGGCAAACAAAAAAGAGAGATTGTTTTCTTCCATGCCATCAGCCCTCTTGCTACTTGGTTACCAAGACATCAAGGTCTTTCAATTTTCTGTGCTCTTGAATGCACCTATTTCTCAATGTACTAACTAGCATGAAGGTAGAAATACTCTAAAAAACCCTAGAATCACTCTTGCCTTAAAATTACAGGACTTTTATTTAATACTGTACTGAATAAAACCTCTATGTTTTCTTTGGTCTTGTAGAGTTTTTGTAGCTCTCATTTTCATCCCAATTTCTTCCATCTTTCAAAAACAACTTCACTTACATCTTTTCTTTAAAAAGTTCTGAAACATTTCTCGCTTCTCTTCCAAAATTTCAGAGACCCAAAAAACTTCCACATCGTCAATTGCCAACTGCTAATCAGAGAGATCTCTTCTGTATTTGGTATACCTTGGAAATCAATATTTGAATTTACCACTGGAATTCTGATGGCACATTGAGTGTAATACAAATTACATAACTAAACAAAACTGAGAGACATCCTTCATGTGAAAAAAAGTCAAAACTCTTCACACTGTACCTAGAATTAATGTGGAGGAGGAATTGTACCTTACATTTGGCTTTCCAAATATTGAAATAATCTCCTGCTAACTTAGGATTGGTCAAAAAAGCTCGTTATGCAATGAAATGTTTCATTTATTTTAATCACTTTTAAAAATGCACAGAATAGCTACACCTGAAAAAGAGTAGATTTTACTACTTCATAGATTCCACACATTGTCAAGTTCTTCCTTGGTGCCCATTTTCTGCTTATGCCATGGAGTTTTCTCTTAATACCATCTGTTCCACAAAGTGTAACAACACAGAAAAAATTCCCTTACCTTATTCCCCAGCTTGAAGACCTCATCCAAATTGGTACTGTTAGTGTTTATCATAATGGAATCTGTGTCTCCATAAATCACTTCAAGGTTCATCTAAATGAAATAAATTGCTTTGAAAAACAAAATGTAACTCCTCCATCTTTAAGTCTCACACTATTTTCAAGATTCAAAAATATCATTATCTATACACTACCCCTTAAATACGTAAAACCAGAAAAATTTAAAATAAATTTTTACTGATAATTCTGTATGTTTCATTAAAACATATTTATATTTAAAAAGAACAAAGAAACTGAAACCACTGATATGTTTTAAAAAAACTCCACTGCTCAGTTGTGTACATAATAAAAGCAGGTAATATCTTACTCAATAAATACTAGAAAAATAAATCAGTGAACAAGTCTGATCTTGAGAAACAGCAGGAACTTTAATCAAAAATAACTCTGGACTGCTAGGATACAAGAAGATCACTTTGGCTCCAAGACTGCTGGACAAAGTCACACAAGGCATTCAGCCAAAGTGCTTGAAAGACAATACCACAGTCAGGTATCTTATCCCATTTCTAGCCATCGCAACAGTATTGGGGAAAAAAAAAAACACACAGAAAAAATACTTAGATACTCTATTTCAAATAAATCTAGTGAAAGCACTGGCTAGTGGGTAACAATAACTGATACTACCACAGCACTGTCCAGACTAGGCTGCTCTTCTTTATGCTTTTTCAGATCATGTATGTGGTTTCACATTTCCATCTTCCCACCTCCAGCTTTTAACTTCTGCTGTAATCTAATTATCTGTATTAGTCCTCCCCTGGGCAGCAGATCTTTCAGGGAACACCACAATCCTTTTGGATAAGGATCTAGCTACTACAACTCACAAGTTTTGTGTTCCCAGATTGAACTGAACAATTACACCTGGAGATCAATACAAACACCTACTCGGTTCCTTCTCTCTGACTGACACTCTGCCCTTCACATCACCTCTCATTCTGATCCATCTAACAATTCAAATGCTGTACTTGGAAAAGGCTGTGTTCAAACACCAGCCAGACTTCCACAATACTCTGGGATAAAGGAGCAAACTCTAGACAAACTGAGGCACATAAAAAAGCCTGAGGTGCATATGGAAGGCATAGCAAGAAAAAAACTGCCAACACCAGTAAATTTCACAAAAAAAACCCCAGACAGATGAATCTAATTACATAATATTAACTTGAAAAAATAACAAAACCCTATGTCTTCAGTGGTGAAAAATCAATGCAGCTGTAAAAACTGCAGCCTGGCTATGTCCATATTGAACTCCATATAGTCAAAAAACCACCCTGTGACCGAGTTTAAAGGATGCCAAAAAATAAACCATAATAAACCACTAGAACACATGGTGTAACAGGTCTGTGAGTAAACTCTAATTAGCACTGTTGCTAATTTGCTTGAAACAGTCACGCATAGGCTTCAAGCAGGGGCCAGATCATATCTGTGTTAGGAAAAGAAAAAAAGCTATAATCCATTACGAAGGATTACATTTGTAAACCAGGCATCCTAAGAAGTGATTTCAGGTCTGTTTGGGTTACAGTTCTCCTAGAATAAAAAAATTTCACCAGGTGTGCTCTTTAAGGGTTGTTGTTTAATGAAAATGCTCAGCATTACCTTCTGCACCATCTCCTTGGTATGCATCAAAATCTGAAATTAAAAAAAAAATTATCAAAGATTAGCGTATGATATAATTACAGGCTAACACATGCAAACATATCCATTAGGTTGCTAACTCCAAATGCTCTCACCTTTCAAAACAATGCCAACCACCTCTCTCCTGGCAACACACAGTCACCTCAATACTCCTATTACATGAGTAAATTCTCATTTGACCTTGTATTAATGCTATTATTAACTCCCCTAAAACAAGATTAAAACAAATCTCAAAATTGCATGTGCACACACACATTCTACCTTAGGAAAAAAAGAACACTGAATCAAATGGCTCAAATAATACCTAATCAGCAAGGGCCAGAATTAAGTCTGTTTCAGTAATTTAGGTCAGCTGTCGCCCTCATATCCATCATCTTATCTCTGAATGTCATTAAATTTTTTCCCAAAAATGTCCTGTCTTATTCAGTACAGCCTGGATAGTGCTCACTTAACAAGACTTAGTCTTGAGTAATGATCTCAAAATGGGTCATCAAAAAGCAAACTCCTTAAGGAAACCAGACGTGGGACAAGGAGCTGGGACAAAGGATACAGATGTTGAATCAACGGGCAGATCCGTGTGTAACTAAGCCTGCAGCCCAAGTTCCCCAAATGCTCTGAATAGCCTATCTTTGACCCTTAGAAATAGCTCTAGAGACCTCCTATGAATAGGCTCCTGGTTCCATCTACAAATACTGGTCAGCACAGTGGAGAAGGGTGGGAGAGCATATTATCTGAAGCCACAGGTACAGCTGTAGCACAGAAAGAGGAAGGAAAACCAGCTTGATGAAAAAAATGTGTAGCTGCTGCAGCAGGAAGGGCTTGGTGAATCTCGCACAGCTGCACAAGAACCAACATCTGGTCCATTCCTTCGGTCACTTGGCCATGGTTCCACTGTATTCCCCATTTCCTTCTTGTGAACATCCTGGTGCTCTGGCACACAGCTCCAGATTCAGACTGAATTCCCTGGTTTCCGTCCTTTCCATTGTCACTCAGCGTAAACCTCAGTTCTTCTTCAGCTAACCCTGCTACTCATATATATTTATCATTTAAATTTTCGTAAAGAGGATTACTTTGAACCATTACTTTGAACATTACAGCAATAATAGATCAGAGTCTATAAGGTGAACCCAAACAATTTGGAACTATAAATATAGCCAGGCAACACACTACTTCAACAGCTTGTATTAAATTTAACCACCTAGCCTCTGTTTACTATTTTTCATATGTTAAATTGCAATACTCCTTGGCTATATTTGCCAAAAGGTAGTCAAGAAGCCTGTGACAGGGAGCTGTGCAGTAGAAATTAGCAGGGATGAGGCAAGAAAAAGGACTAACAGGCAAGAGCTGGCCATGTTCAGTGGGAGTAAGACCACCTTCAGGGAAATCTCATGACCTTCATAAGGCCAAGGAGTCTAAAATCAAGCCAAGAGTCTTGACTGTCATGATACTGACTACAGCTATCGCAGCAAGCAATTCTGAAACAGGGTGACATGTCTACCTCTACACACCAGTACAAAGCCAAGATGACAACACTGTGATTCCTTTAATATGGAAAGTTTCTTTAATATTTCTGAACCTTCACACAGCCACAGTGATGCATGCTAAAGTATGATGTTTTTTCAGTTTTTGTGCACTGAAAGCTATATTTCCTTCAAGGCACTTAAGGACAGGTTCAGTTCCAAACTACAGTAGAACTTTGACACAGTTGACTCACAACACATGCCCCTGTCAGGGTTATTCCCCAAACACACATGGACACCCATGGTTTTACATTGTCTGGATTGTGTTCAAAACACCCAGTTGATTTAAAGACCATCCACTGATCCTGTAAACTGGATACTTGGACAATGTGATGCCTGAACTCTGCTGAAAATGCAAAAAACTCAGCTGGCCTCAGTCTTCTATACAGGTAAAGAAGAACAGGAAAATGCCGAGTCTTAGCTGCACATTCATGCCAGGCTGTAGGTGCTCAGGAACACCTGATTCCATTTTAATCAGAAGCTTGAAAAAGGTATTCCACTCCTATTCATCTCCTAGTGAGTGATTCAGACAGCACAACCCCACCACCTTTCCATGGAGTTTTGAAATTATTCTGAAGACAAATTGCTGGCATCAAATTTCATATAAAGTAATCAAAACGGCAACATATTCACCACCCCACAATCTCTTCTCTCACTTATTAGCTAACTCCTACAGAGAAAGGTTATACCTTTCTCTTAGTACTCCAAGAGCAAACAGGAGTCCCTAAACCAAAATTTTAAATTTGGACAGAAATTAAGAGATTATATTGAAAAGAAAAGGCGGCCTACCACTTCTCCCTTGATAATCTCTGGCCTTTTCTACTTCATTCTCTGAAATAAGGCTACCTACTAATAATAAGAAAGATAACTTTTTTTTTTTTAAAGGAATACACCCTACTAAAAAATACTTTGACTGTGCAAAAACCATTTCTCAGTTGTCCCCGAGGAGAGCAGTGGGTGTAGGTAATCACAAAAAGAGGGTCACAGACGAGTAAGCTTCATCAAGTGACTGGCATATGCTAGTGCTACCCAGTCTGACAGGAGATCACTTGTAAGTGCCAACAGCTACAAAACAGAAGGCTATAAAGTATTGCTAAATTCATTAATAAGGCAGCCGGTAGTTATCTGATTTCACAGCAACACCTGCATATTTATCTTCTCATTACCAATTGGATGATGGAATTTTTTTCAAGCACATTTCAAAAATCTGCCAACTTCAAGTGTAGAAAAAAAAATAAACTTTGTAGTTAATTTTTCCCTTAACAAAGTACAGCTGTTGAGAATAATTGTTCAAGATCTTACCCTGTAATGTCAACTGCAGCAGAACAAAGAGTATTTAATTAGCAAATCTATCCAGTAATTCAACACCTATTATATAAAATGCCTTCGTGATTTTATTCAGGATAATTTGCTAAGAGGGTTATTACTGACATTCAGATGAAATTTAAAATTCCTACGCAAGTCGAGTCATAATAGCAGTAATGATCCCCCCAATCAGGAGATACTGTGTCACACAAGGTTCTTTAGCAATGCAGCAGCCCATTTCCTGACTTCTTAATTCCTGGGCTCAGCTCAGTGAGAGCCCTTCATGCCAATATTTCAGTCAGCAATACATCCTTAATGGGACTCTATTAAAATACCTAGAATAAAAAAGGCGCTTTTTTTTTTTTTTTGTTAAAAAGAATGACAGCCCTGCTATCATATCAATCCTTGGTGGTTTCCAGGAAATGCACAGCACAGGAAGGGAGGCTGGGAAGACAGAAGAAAGAAGGATAGAATAGGAAAAATGGTATTGGGTAGTTTCCTTTTGCAAATAATATTGCACTGCTTATGAGAGCTGGATTGTCCCCTATTGCAGACAATCCAAGTAGGAAGAATTAATTGCCTGGCAACCCATCTGTACAGCCATGCCCCCCTCCCCCCCAGCAAACATATACTTCTAAAAACCTGTGAACTTCTCAGCACAGTGAACATCTGTGAAATTCTATTTTAACTTTTTTCCTTGTAAAAGCAAGACCAGCAACACACATTCTCTCACCCATGTACTGCAATTCAATATAAACTGAAGGATTGTAATTGCAGACAAGCAATCATCAAACAGCAAAATTCGCTGTCCTAATCCCACTCCAACTCGCTAATTACTTAATTAAATGAGGTTGTGATTTAAGACAGGGAATGATTAAAAATAAATATACATACAAAGAACAGCTTTACTATTACCAATTACATCAAATATTTTTAAAGATTCCTTATTTAAAAACCACTGAAGAATACCTTCCGACAAGAGGATGCTTCTGTGGGAACAAGCTAATATACCCAAGTTAAAAACGAATGAGACAGGATACAAAACTAATATGCTGATGCAAAGATTTCTCCTGAAAACATAAATTTCCTGCAGATTTCTGGGGTTGCAGATATGAAGGAACAGGAAGGGAGACTTAGGAGCAGACTGAAAAGACTGAGCAGCATCATTACAAAAACATTGTACCAGAGACGCATCGTGCCCAAAAAATAATCACTTAGGCTTCACTTTGCTCAGGGAGAAAAGCCAGCAGTCTCAAGGCACTGGCAAAAACTGTATTTTCGAAGACTACCTATAGTTATCTACAAGAGATCTGATATATTTTTCCACCTCATTTGTTTACTTGTGCAATTATATAGTAAGAAAATAAATCTGTCACCTGCTTTACTAATTCACATTAGCTAGTCCTTCCCATGACACAAGAGGAATAAATGGGCTGGAAAAACTGTGTTCCAGTAACACCACTCACTAACCTACCTAAGAAGTATTTCTGAACCTCTGTATTTTTGCAACCTATTCATTAGATTTGCTACGATTTTGTGTTAAGTAGCCTCTAGCACTGATAAACCACAGCCACAGGATGCTGCAAAGAGATTTTATTACGGAGGATTTTAAAATAGGTTTCTATCACTGGACAAAAAGGAACATATGCCCTAAGCGTAAGTGAAAGAAAGATGGAGGCCCTGCTTGCCACAAAGAATGAAGAATCACAATATAGCCTTTGTATCAGACAATGGACTTGATTTAGAAAAGTTTGAGTGATCAGATTCAAGTAGTTAATAAATAAGTTTGTTTCAAAGAGCTTTTACTGAATATTTGCTCTAGTTCGACAAGGCATTCAAAGCTACATTTCTCCAAAATGTACACCCTTAGGAAACATTAACAGCATCAGGAATACATCCCACGCTGACAAAATTTTCCCTTCCATGTTGTTTTAGGGGTTGGTTTGGCTTTGTTTTTCCTCAGAAATGCCAAAGTTGTATCACTGGCTGACAACATGGCTTCTGTGTATAAAATCACTATTGGATGGAGCCCCAAAACCAAATGGAGAATGATTCCAAGGGCTGAAGCAGGCAAAGATCCAGTGATACATGTTTACATGCCAACAAAAAGTAGAACCTTTTGCCTCACAAACTACAGAAAGACACACAAAAAACCACAATAGAAATATGCTCAACAAAACAAAAATCTTATGTACCTTTGTCACATTTTGACAAGGAATGCAAAGATGACAGCAAAGCACTGAAGATGACACTGCGAATCAAATTACAACTTGAAGACAATATTCCCTTGGTGCCAGAAACAATTATATCTTTAAAATTCTACATTACCTCTATTTCAAGTATTTGTGATGAGTTTTGCTGAAGAGAACAGGAAAACCAGAATTAATTACTTACTAAGTTGTAAAATTATCATTTATTCTACACAATATATTACAAGGCATGCTATACTAAAATTTTACCCATTTTGAAAAGGATTGCTTTGTCATTAGGACAAAAGAAAGAATAATGAAATATATTCTTAACAGCACTGAACAAAATTAAAAAAAAAAATCAAAAAGCCAAAGAAATACACACACACAACAACTTCTGTGTTGGAAGTGATTTTAAAATCTTGGAAACAGAGAAACAGAGTGCTCAACAATGAAGTTGAACACTTGAGTGCATAGAAGGCAACTGACCCTGTTCTGACCCCACTTCCCAGAAGTGTTCTGTGTTCCCAGAAGCAGTAAGAATACAATGTCCGTGTGGATAACTAGCTGTGAAAACATGTCAGTACAGCATGGGCATCTCCCAACCCTCCAGAGAAACCAAACACCCGAACCAGTGACAGCTCCTAGAGAAGCACCGGGGCTCACCCTGGTGCCCACCACGGTATTTTCTTTCTAATTAATTCAAAACTGAACACCTAAAACAAGTGAAGGAACAGGGAAATTTTTTCCAAGTTTCACTTCATGAGAAACCAAGATCCACAACATCTAAAACCCCTTGAAGAATGTGGTACTCAAACTAAATACAGCTCATTAACTCTCGTGATTTTTTTTTTATTCCAAACCATTAAATAAATCCATGGCTGACGAAACGTTTTGTAGTCAACTATAAGATGCAAAAGTAGTTTTGCCTAAAAGGATAAGTGCAACTGTATCAAAAGCTAAGTGCTAAATCACAAACCACAAATAAAACCAGTAATAAAGAAAATATGACAAGCATCATTTACTATTTCCTAATAAAACCAAAACATGTGTTAAGTTATTCAATATTTAAATACATACAGACAAGCATATCCTACTTAGAGGAAACATCAGCATTTGTTTCAGTGAAATGAACAAACACTGAGACAGGAAAGCTTTGCTTTGTTTCCCCAACTGAATAGGTTTAACACATTCAGCAAAAGATATTCAGTCTTTCACTAGAAAAAATGAAATTACAAGAACAGTAAATAATTAACATTATTAAAATTACGTATAAACCAAGGTTTTCTGTTTGGTGACACAAGTTAGAACCCAGTCAAGGTTTAAACCAGAGCACACAGATTTGCCTCTGAATAACAGCAAAGTCTACTCCCAAGTAGGGAAGGATAACCACACCATCCTCCAGACTAGGTTTAAAACTACAGTTTAAAAAGTTATATTTCAAATATATAAGCATGTCTCTCAATCTTGAAGTGACAAAATTTAAGTACTGTCCCATCTCTAAGAAAAGTTACTCTCTCAGCCATATAATTACAAGTCTTAGAAAAATCAGGGAGTATGTCTTAGAATCAGTAAGGGCAGTTCTTCAAAAATATCAAGTTTATGTCTATAAACCTGAAAAAGAAATAAAACTAATACTCTAAAGACTGAAATATTTTTAAGAAGTAGATAAACTCAGTGCACTATCCAAGATGATGACAAGCTCCTTGAGAATCAAATCTTCCCCCCCACTTTTTTTTTTTTTTTAATTAAAAAGTAGAAAACAGGACTTACAACTCTGTAAGGCCCTCCTCCCTTATTTTCCAGCCATTAAACTTTATTACAAAAAGAAAGGTATAGTGCAGGAAAGGTCCTCTAAGGCAACAAGGGAGTACAAAGAGTTGGCACAAAGGGAACATCAATTACTTTCTTAAGGTTGTCCTGGTCAGCACCTTTTAAGTAATAACCACAACTTGTATGGCTGGAGAAAAGGGAGAAGACAAGCAAGTGCTAAAGAGAAAAACAGATGCTGAACACACTTGCTACCTGATGAGTATTCTTAAAAGAAAAGGGCATCTACTGAAAAACCCAGCCTTTTCCTTGAAGAACCATGGACATTTTCAATAGGTATACTAAAGAGAATCAGGCAAGCTCTGTCTAGATACAGGTGTATCCACTGAAAGTGATCCTGAATTTTTACAGGAGATAAGAGGACATGCTTGTCTCAGTAATGAATAGATGTTTTGTGGATGTTGTGTTCATCAAAAAATGTTTTTAAGTGGTTTGAACTGCTTTAAAACTAAACTGCTCTTTCATCATGAATAAGTGGTTGTCTATCAAACCACCATTTATTCAAACTCAGAAAAGTATTTTAGCCTCTAATTAGCCCCCCAAGAAAGTTCTCTTATCTCATTTCTTAAATGTCAGAAGGATTTTCATAAAGCATATAATTTTGTTTCATTAAATTAGATACATCTAGACAACACGACAGTTGCTTTTATAAAGTTAAACAATACTTATTCATCCTCTGTGGTTGTAGCTGGTGTCAGCACCGAGAATTGCTTGGGACAAGGAAGGATCCATTTGACATGGGGCAAAATTATCTGTGCCAATAGGCTTCCCAGGCTGTTAAGGAGAGCTTTGGACCAGGACTGACAGGGGCAGGAGTGAATGTCCATGATGGCAAGCAAAGGGTCGGTATATTGTGAACAGAAGGACGAGTAACCAACAACACAGGGCTGAAAGGGGCCCTCTTCAAGCATATCCACGTAAATAAGGGAGTGCCTGCAGGACAGTGTTACAGAGAAAACTCTTGCACTTTCTAGGCCATCTCCCTGCCCATCATTCTGATGAGGATCATTCTGAAAGACTCCAAAATAATCTCTTCCAGATCTGATAGACTGTGAGCCTCTCTGATTAAGGAAGGAGAAGTTCCTGTACATTCATCTTCCCAACTATACTGGGATGTTTAGGTTTCCACCAAGTTACCATACAGTGAAAGATGAGAGATCAGGCCTAGAGGGTCCACAACTGTACTTAAAAAAACCTGCATGTGGTGAAAGCAAGTCGTTTTAGGATTTTTTAGGACTGCCCAGCAACCACACACACACACATACAAAATTAAAATCTGCTATTACATGAATCTTGCTGTATCAAAGAGAAGTAACAGTGTTTTTTCATGCAGGACCATCTACACCAAGTGCTGGATACAAGGAAAACTGTTACTGCAAGTAGAGAAACCTTAGTCTTTGACATTGCCACCTTTCCTGGTTACAACAGATAGCTGAAAGGAATTTAATAAAGACTATTCCAATTCCAAAGACTGATGAAAGATCACTAAAATGAGCACTTGTAATGAATAAGAATTTTTACCAAGGTACTTATACAGGACTCAATAACTACCAGTGTTCAAGTCTTAGAAAATCACAACCGTATTTGATACTGAGCAGGAGCAGGGCAGGTACCATCTCCAGTACATCCAAACAGTACCCTTGCACTGATCTGGCTTCTACACAGTCTCCTCTGACTAGTCCCTGTGGCAGCTCTTACCTGCCTTCTTAGGTGGTGCCAGGGACAAAAAAACCCAGTTTCATCTCTACATGGGATACTTAACCTTCCCTGCTTCAGGCAGGACCTAGTGATTGCTCCAAGGATGTGAAATATGCACATACATAGCTAACAGCATGAAGTCTCAGTCATATTTCCAAGATAGAACTCCTCAGGACATAAGAGACTCTCCTAGAACAAGAATTTGCAAAGCATCTAAATGGTAGGCCAAAAATCTATTGGCCTACCAAATGATGTATAACATATAAATATTTTATTTTTTTCAAAAGGTTCATTTAAGGTTTTTAACTATTTTTAAAGTAACTACAAATTAACAGTTAACAATTCCAAATTCCTTGTTAAATAGGTCTCACAACTGTAAGTCAGGAATATGAACTGTAGGGTGGGTTGGGGCAACTTCCTCTTCCTATAAGGATGTACAGGAAAGAAAAGAGCCTATGTCAATGGAAACTATTGTCTATCCACACATATTCACAATATATCATAATCACTTAAAGAGCTAAGGATGGAACCATATTTGATGTCATGGAGCTCCTGCAGAAACAGAAACTTGCTCCATGGCACCATTTTGAGAGTATCCAACTGAGAAAAGCTGAGTTTCATGCAAAAGCAAATTGCTGAAAGGGACCACCTTATTATCAGCCTCCAAGATTTCAGCAGCTAATGGTCAATCACTCAATTTCCTGAAACTGTAGTCTTAGGTATTTTTAATACCATTTGTAGCCTCTCTCATAACCCAGGACATTTGTACTGTTTTTAAAAACAGAATACATTTAGAGGCTTATCAAAGCCTAATTTTTCAGGACTATGAATTTATGCAAAGAAAGTACAATTTCAGAAGTTTCTTTTATGCATTAGTCTGTTGTTAAGCACTCCACGTACAGCCCACCCATTTCAGTATTTAGAGTTTTATGGCTTCATTACTAATGAAGCTAAGTTGCTAAATTGTCACTGTACAATCCCACAGGACATGGATTTGTTTGTTACTTGTAGAGAATATGGAAATTTGAAGACTAGGAAAACAGACAAATGTATTTAACCTTTCAGCATGATCCTCTAGGAACCCAATTCAAATACTGACTTTCAGCCACATAACAGATTAAAGTAGTGGAGTTTTGCCACTCATTCAATCCACATAATTCACATAAAAAGATATTGCTCAACAGGAATACATTTCTATTCTAATGATGGAAAAACCTTAATTACAAATGCAGCTAAAGCATGCTACTTTCATAAATCCATTACTACAAGAGAGGCATGCTGATTATTTTTTAAATCTTTAATTTGTCATTTAGACCTACTGTTATCTCATTTGTAAAGAATTCAAAATACATTTGCACAAAACCAGATTTCTAAAACATTAGCAATGTTTATAAATGTCTCACTTATTTCCCTACAGTTTGACAGGATTGATTTCATGCTACATACTTTAACTCAATCAATCTTTGACTTTGGAAATTTTCATTTAAATTCTTCATCCCACAACTTCTGTTAAAGAAAGAACATCACAACCTAAAGGTTTTGTTTAATCTAAAAACATACCTAATAAGCTTTCCTACTTCTTATTACAGGAGTTTGAATTGTTAATAAAAAACTCAGCTTTCACTCATATGCCAAGGAAGACTTCTTTCAAAGCTCTCTCTTGCTCTCACTTTTCAGTTTAAATAGAAGGCACCAGCACTAATTTACATTATTGTCACACCAGTCATTCAATATCCTCATTAGAATTATATCTGAAATGAGACCTGCAGGGGCCTGAGAGAAGTTTCAGTGCCAGCAAAATAATCCAACCACAAGCACTGGTGGACAGTGGCTTGATTTCATCCACTGCTATTACAAATGTTGCTAAGCTCCTTTTTAATGCCCTTAGATAACTACAGGTACCTAAAATAAACAAGCCAACCAACCAACCACCCAAAACAGAAGCCAAGACAGGGATACATTGTAAGCACAGAAATCCCTGTAAGAATTTTCTGATGTTCTTAAGGCCTGTTTTGAACTAAAAAAAAAAATTAACAATAGACAGAATCACAGAAACACAGACTAGCTGAGGTTGGAAGAGACTTCTGGAGGTCATCTGGTGCAGCTCCCCAGCTCTAGCAGGGACACCTAGAGCTGGATGCCCTGAACCATGTCCAGACACCTTTGAGTATCTCCAAAGTTGAGACTCCACAGGCTCTCTGGGCAACCAGTGCCAGGGCTTGGTCACCCTAACAGTAAAAAAGCATTTCCTGACGTTCAGATGGATCCTCCTGTGTTCCAGTAAACAAAAACAACAAAACCCAAAACACAAACAAGAATATACCATTAAAATGACACAAATGCCATGAAGAAAAGCCCACACATATTCCCAACTGAAGAATATCATGTACCCATGAAAAAAACAGGAATACTGAATTTTTTATTTATTAAAAAAATACATTAACTCTGTTGGGTTTAAAAAAAAAAAACAAACCAAAATACCTGCACCCTAAACTACAGGACACTTAAGAGATACTGCTGCTTTCTGACATAGGTAACACAAATTGTGACAAGTCTTGATAAGCTGTGAAACAAGAGACTGGAAAGGATTTTCCCAGGAAATATACATAAAGGATGGCTGATAAGAGACACTTGCCTTTTGTAGGTCATGGTGTTTTCTTAGGCAGGGTACCCACCCTAGAGTCCTTTATATTTATGAACCTAGACATTTGACAGTATGTATACATACAATAATAGAAGATATGCACTTGAAAGTCAAGAACTAACCACAATCTAACAGAGTTTAATAAAAATGTTACCCTAAAATATGATCTAGAATGGACTTCATTATATCTTTCTCAAGCTTATAATCTTATGATATTGGCAGCTACAATCTTAGGAAAAAAAAAGGGGAGGTGGAGGGAAAGGCTGAAGTGAACCCTGACAGTTCCCTCCTGGCCCATCACCACATGGTTGTTCAGATCAACTACATTTAACTAGAATGGATCAACTGAGTGCAATCACACAGCACCTTCAGGATGGACAAGGAATCAGACCCAGCCAGCACAGGTTTAGGAGTGGCAGGTCCTGTCTGACCAACCTGATCTCCTTCTATGATCAGGTGACCCACCTGGTAGATAAGGGAAAGGCCGTAGGTCTGGTCTATATAGACTTCAGCAAAGCCTTTGACACTGTCTCCCATAATATACTACTGGAAAAGCTGGCAGCCCATGGCTTGGACAGGGGCACTCTGTGCTGGGTTAGGAACTGGCTGGAGGGCCGGGCCCAGAGAGTGCTGGTGAACGGGGCTGCATCCAGCTGGCAGCCGGTCACTAGTGGTGTCCCCCAGGGATCAGTGTTGGGCCCAGTCCTGTTTAACAACTTTATTGATGATTTAGACGAGGGGATTGAGACCATCATCAGCAAATTTGCTGATGACACCAAGTTGGGAGGGAGTGTC
>VYXB01006837.1:310712-377388 GCA_013397135.1 Pachyramphus minor
AGCAGGTCCAGAGAAGGGCAACAAGACTGGTGAAGGGACTGGAACATAAGACCTATGGGAGGAGGTTGAAAGAGTTGGGGTTGTTTAGTCTAGAGAAGAGGAGGCTTAGAGGTGACCTCATCACTGTCTATAACTACCTGAAGGGAAGTTATAGCCAGGTGGGGATTGGTCTCTTCTCCCAGGCAGTCAGCAATAGGACAAGGGGGCATAGGCTTAAGCTCTGCCAGGGGAAATTTAGGCTGGATATTAGAAAGAAATTCTTTACAGAGAGAGTGGTCAGGCATTGGAATGGCCTGCCCAGGGAGGTGGTGGATTCACTGTCCCTGGAGGTTTTTAAACTGAGATTGGACATGGCACTTAGTGCCATGATCTAGTAAATGGACTGGAGTTTGTCCCAGGGTTGGACTCGATGATCTCTCAGGTCTTTTCCAACCCAATCGATGCTATGATTCTATGAACTGTCCCATCCACCTGAAGTATTGTGATTTTTTTTTCTGTTTAAAGTTCTCTCTTTTCATGAGCAGTTGTTTTCCTACAATCCATCACATAAGAAACCTGTCAAAAAGCTGAAATATGGCAAATTCAAAGTATTTGAATATTTATTTGATTAAAGTATAGAAGATTATCCTTATTTGGTTAAAGTACAGAAGATTATCTAGTAGAAGAGAAAGGTAATTAACATCTAATTTCAAAGCTTTTTAAATGAGCCTCATCCCAACCACACTGTAAGAGTTCTACACTAAAGAAGTTTCTCATTTTCATTCAAAAAGGCACACCTGGCAGACCAACAGTAACCGCAGGAAAGAGAAAACAGAAGACAGAGGCATTCAGATCAAGCAAAAAACACGTTCCCTACTTCTTCTACATGTGCTTGCAGTCTTATCATCAACTGAGTAACATCTGACTAAATGAGGTACACTCACCCCAACAGAGAGAGGTATTTAACAGGTTAGATAGAGAAGAAAAGATATTTAAATTGCCTGGAAGCTGAGCAATAAAAACAACTTACAAATCCTGCAGCATACAAACTTGTAGAACGATTTTGAAAAGGGTTTGCTGACACTGCTGGTGGTTGACTTTCCAAACTTCAAAACAAAATAACTGTGCAGGTAATTCTTCTACAATGGCAAAACAAAATCTCCACTCTAAGCTGGTGATTTACAATCGTCCTGTCTTTCGCCAGGTACAGAGTCAAGCCCCAGCACTGACACAAGGTGCGTGCACTTCGGACTTCTGCAAAAGATGTCGCCTGCTTTGAGAGAACATCTACTGTGTCTGGTGCTAAATATTTTTATTTCCATATATTGCAAGCATCCTTTTCTCCCAAGGCTTCCCACCATGCTGCAGAAGCCACCATAAGCAATGGAAGAGGGAAAAAAAAAGAAACAAACACAGAATCCTTCAAGGACATGACACGTTTTTCAAGTTTCCGGGTAGTAAAAGGAAATGGTCTATATATTGAAAGAAAATATCAAAATTTATTACCAATACGGAAATTCTACACAATTAAAACAGACAAAAACTTGGTAAGTAATGAGTCTTCAAAAACTGAAGACTCAAAAAACCCTGAAACTTCAAAAACTGACCAGCACAAACTGAAAATCAGTTTGAGGCTCATGTTAGTCAAGCCCACCTAAAAAGCAATGATCCAGGAGAAACATTAAAAACAACAGTCTTTACTTATCAAAGGATGACCTTTTACAAAAACCACCTCTGATCTCAACAGTGACCAATATTTGAGGGGCTTATGAGGCAGATATCTTCCATAATAATGCTTCCCTATAGGAAACACAGGGACAGCTAAACCGAAGAAGCACAGATGTCCCATGAATCCCAGTCAGTAGTTCCCAGTGAACGCCTGGGAGGAGGAGGTTATGTTTTAAGCTAAGCTGTCCCTCACCCCCCTCTGCCAAAATAACAGATGTCTCTTGGAGCAGAAGCAGCTTCAGAAAAATACTCCAATTGCTGCTCCTGCTGTGGAGACAGGAATTTATGATGGGCTACGGAACGCACCCCACTGGCCTCAACTCTGAAACACCAATGAGGGCTGCATCATAAGGGACTTGCATACTGTGAGGGGCTGCCGACTATACCGTAAAGCAAGAACACCAAATTACAATCTTAATCTTGCTTCCAAGCCCTGTATTTTCAGCCTTCAGCATAGATGTTTTTTCCCCCCACAGAAAGCATTAGGTGTCAAAAGGTTCATAGACTTGGCTCACTGATTGATTTCTAGTCTAACTGATTTGTAAGGCTAATTAAGACATGGCCAAACTGTGTCCATGTCTTACTTAACACTGGTGTTCAAGCAAGTATCACACAATCTGATTAAAATTGACTAAAAGTGTCTTACTTCAGTAATCACTTAGACAGAATGAATTTTACATTAGCAGGATCAAGCACACGTCAGGCCTCAGTGGAAATGAAAAGGGCTTATAGTAATAGGATTTATAAATCCACCACATTAGGTTAATGGCTAAATGATTTACATGTAACTTTTCCCCCTCCTCCTCACCCTTCAACTCACACACAAAAAAAATCCTATATTTGGCACTTTTAAAGATGAGTGTCAAGGCAAAAACAGACGTTCTTTTTAATTAGCTGAAAATTAAAAGCCACAAGTGATCCTTCATTAACTCTTTCATTGCAGAAATAATGAATTAGATTTTCATAAAGCCAGAATTCTTGAAGACCCTAATGACCTTTTCAAACAACCACAACGAGCTATCTACATGCGCATAATGAAGCTCAAATGGTTTGAACCAATAAATATGCAACTGATAAAGTGAGATCCTTATTCCTTATAAAATTGTCAGTAATGGGAGTTCTTCATGTGACTATTTTCAATTGCAGAGAAGACTCTAAAAGCCCTTCCTCTTTCTCAGCCAGCAATTCAATCCAACAGTTAGTAGCAGTTACTAATGACATTGGAATATAGATGGCTTAAAGCCAACCCTCCCTCTTTGCAAGTGCTGGAATGTCCTACACCATGTGGTAAACCAGGTGCTTTGTTTTGTTCTTTTGGCAGCTGAAGCTTTCATTTTCTGGAAATTTGAAAACAAAGCCGTTCAGCTGAGTCCCTGCAGCACCAGTCACTTGCACCTGCTTCACTCACTGGATACAGCCACAGAAGAAGTTCATCCACAAGTCATACCTGTCCCCACCTCTCTCAAAAGCTAATATCAGGTCAGGTGAGAAGAGTGAAAGCTCAAGTTAACTGCACGTGACCTTTATTTTCAGCAAAATTAATTAAAAATTGTCAGATAACAAGGTCAACATTTCTCAATGATACAGTGCTTTGCATTTTCAGGTCACTGTACAGACATTAAAAACGAATCCAACACCAGGATTAAGGTTAACTGCCAACACCATATGTTTAAAAATAACTTATCAAGCCATTGTCACCAGGCACAATTACATCATCACCACCCCACTTTTTTCTCATGGCATTAGGAGACCAGACAGGCAGTTGAGCAGCATCTCTCCTCTCCTTTACAGCCCAGGTCAGGAACAGAATGCCCTTACACATCCACGAGTACCAAAAAGTCTGGGTTGACAGACATCAGTCTGCTTCCCTTGGGAAGTCACCACAAGTTATTTTTGTTGCAAACAAGGACTGTGTTAGATGAAAGCATCTCAAAAGGAAGGTCCTTGTTTTTCAGCCCTGGCCTGGTGGCACGACAATAGCAGCAGCAGGGCCTGTCCCTGGACCTCTCCTCTCCCTTGGCCATCAGGGTATCAGGTTCACATTCTTTCCCCACAAACACTTGTCCGGTGTCACACAAAAGAGTGACCAACAAACCTGATACAGGGCCGTTAAATTCAGACAGCAAGGCACCACACAATGACCTTTAGAAGAACGATATTAACAGGTGGCTGGTGTCTAATACAAATAATTATATTACACTTTAGCAGCATGGACCAAAGTGGAAACACATTGTCTTGTCATCAGCAATTGAGTAAGACAAAGTAATGTCACCAGAATTCCTTTTTAACACTTCTCTGTTACCTCCCTAACTACAGAGAACACCTCCTGTGGTGGAGCATGGCTGATGAGCTCCCTACTCTGTCACAAGGTATTTCATTTGAAAGTTTCACCAGGGTATCTGACACTTCCTTCTCTGAGCAAATCAGGCATCTCCATGCCAGCCTTTGGAGCTCACACAGGAATGCTTCACAAGTAAATTCAAGCATTGCTTATAAATTTACCCCGTCTTTCCTCTTGGAAGCAGTCCACTGGCAACACATCCCTACTTCAATTAAAAAGAAAGAAGTTGGTAAAAGAATCTCAGCAAAGTTCTTCAAAACCCATAAGAGAAAACACTACATGTGATCAAATTAAATGCCCCCGCTCCCTAATTAGTTTTTCCAATATCAATCATCTCAAATTAGCAACAGTTTTCATCAACCTTTAACCCCGAGACGAGTCACTGTTTTGACAGGACAGACAGCTGTGCCAAACAGCCGCAACATTTTGGGACAGACAGCAATTTCCGACCACGTCTACAGCCCAACTCCACTTTGCTGGGGCACAGGAGGACCCTCGGCATGCAGCCCCTGGCCCTGCAAGGCTTGCACAGCCCAGGCACATGCCACTGGCAAGCCAGGCTGCAGCACAGGGCCAAGCAGCAGATCACTTTCCTGTCAGCTGTGACACGCCGACACTTAAGCTGCTCAAAGGCTTCTCATTCTTCCCTTTAGTAAGGGGAGGGCAGGTTCAAGGACACTCCAGCCTGTCTAGAGTATTGTAGAGAGAAAGCTAGGAAATCACACCTCAAAACAACAGGGTAAGTGGTAACATACAGCTCAAATGTCCACACGTAGATGGATGGTGGAAGTACTTGGAAAGTTAACAGAAAACTTGCCTACAGAGAAATACACTGAAGTAAGACATTACTTAATCTTCCATGTCTTGGTGGAAGTCATCTCAGCTCTCTGCTCCTACAGCAACAAGCCACAAACAGCACATTCATTAGGGAACTGTCAGCAAACACCTCAATTGGTCTGGAAGAGCAGCACAGAGAAAGAATAAATGGAGCACTGGTGCAGGACATGCCATTGTGTACAGCTCAGCAACTGCAAACTATCACACATGGCCGGAGCATCCAGACAGATACAGAACAACATCCCTTCCCTTCCTCCCTCCCAGGGAAAAACCAGTTGCTTGCTCTTTCAGCAGAAGAATCAACCCCTCCATTTGGTTTAGCCAGAAAGCAAGCCAGAGTCTGGGCTGCAAATCCCCAAGCCAGTTTGGAGTAGCCAGGTGGATGCTGCTGGCTGGCACCTGCATCATCCTGGTGTTCATCAGCAGCCTGTCCTCCTCTCCTGCCCTTCGGCACCCCCTCCTCACCAACCCACCCCACAAACTCCTCACTTTAATTCAAATAGGTGTGAGAGTTGAATTTTACACAACAGCATTGATACCTTAACTCCAGGCTCCCACCTTTATCTATAAGCAACATGGTATTCAACTGGAGAGCCTAAAAACCAAGAGCAGTAGTCATGATAAATTTTGGGAAGTGACAAGAAACATAAAATGTACATGCTTTGGCAGTGAAGGCATCTGTCACTTTGGGAAGGAGGGGAGCAAAAGGGATATTAAAAAAACAAGAATTTGTAAGGAAGACAAGTCAGAAAGAAACAAAATACAGTTGCACAATGTACTTCCAGTGTTCTTATACATGTAAAAGTATGTAAGAGTTACTCCAAAAGGCTTTCCTCCACAAAATAATCTGACCACACGGAGTCATAGAAACATAGAATGATTTGGATTGGAAGGGACCTTGAAGATCATCTAGTTAAAACCCCAAGTGTCAAGCAGCATCCAGAATATATAGTGACATGACTAAATTGCCCTACAGCAATATGCTTACACATATGAGTCAATGCATCATTTCAAGAGTTAATGCTTGATTCATTAAGGTAAAATGAAAGGAGGGAAGTTAAAGGAGGAAAACAAATGTAATTAGAACAACTTTTTGTTATGTATTAACTATGTGACATTTGAGGTAAGAGGGCCCTTTGTTTTCTTTTTATCTGAGCTCAGGCATTCAGGCCTCTCTGACACTTGAATAAGGACCTGCAATCCACCCAGGCCACTGTTAGCTTGTACTTGGGACCTTTTTATGGGTTCAGTCCCTGGTACAATAATTCTTTGTTGCATGTCAGGAAATGTCTCCAACCAACCTCTACATCCAGAGCAGCAGTGCCACTGCAGTGGGACAACATGGTCCGTAGTCATGGCACAGCATTCAGCCACCAATGCCATTGAGTCTCCTTCTTGGAGGTCACCTTCTTCACAAAGGCACATGTGCTATCCAAAAAAATCTTCGACCATCCCAATAGCAAAAGCTCTCAAGTGTCCAATGGATACCTCAAAACTGTTCCCCAGTTTACACAAGAAAACTGAGCAGACTGCAGTCCAACAGACCTTCTGGTCACAACCTCCTATTTCACCCAAGAGCCCGAAAAACCGGCAACTTGCAGCAAAAATTGAAACACTTAAAAGCTGCAGGAATTCCTAAATGTAAAGATATTTCTGTTTACTACATTAGGAATTGTTCTATTTAAAAAAAATTTATTTAATCGCTTCAAAAATTCATTACATGAGGTACTATCCAGAAACCAGAATAATATAAAAGCATACAAAATTTCTTAACATATTCAGAGGTGATCCCTCCTAAGAGTATGATCTGAGGAAAGCGACAAACTGATGATCAGGGTTTTAACTATGTAATAAACAGTAAACCTTTCAAGACTGAATGAAGACAAGAGAAACATCACTTTTTCCTTGCAAAATGCTTTACAGAGATGTAGACTATAGCAAAACAAACTCAAGATACCAGTTTGTGCATACAGGAAATCTCTCATAAACATTAGGTACATAAACAAAGAAACTCCCCCGCATTAAATAAGGAAAATACTGACTGGTCCAAATTGATTATTGAATATCAATTTTTAAGTACAAATATTTTTATGCTATGCAGCATAATTAATACACTGTTCCCCTCTGGCCAACCACACATGACTTTTTAGAACTACATAGAATCATCTTTAAGAAAGACATCCAATTCATTAAAATTCTATCCAACACATCTGGCACATAAATTACAATATTTCAGTGTGGCAAAAGACTGCAGTGATTCCTTACTGACTTTGCTCTAACACACCTGGGCTGTAAAATTTTACTAC
Organism: Pachyramphus minor; assembly: GCA_013397135.1. Classification (NCBI taxonomy): domain Eukaryota; kingdom Metazoa; phylum Chordata; class Aves; order Passeriformes; family Tyrannidae; genus Pachyramphus; species Pachyramphus minor. The sequence goes on from VYXB01006837.1 coordinate 317,904, forward strand.
AGTCTCTACTTCAGGCTGACAGCATAATTTTTAGACGCAAGGCATAGGGTCTTGATTTAACACAAATGATAGGAAATCCACCACCAGCTCTTATGCAATTCCTTTGCCACAAAGTGAAAGAACTGAAACATGGCTCATTTATGCTGCCAACTGCAGCAACTTGGAATCTGCACCAAGAAACCCAAGAAACTCATCACATGAGAAGGAGGAGGAAAGCGGAGGAAGAGATGAATTACAGATGCCAAATTGATTCACATACATTCAGAATATCAGACATTTACAAAATTTTGATTTCTTGGCTCCTCTGATTGGCAATGGTCTCTGTCACAGCAGGAAATCCCAAAACACAACTGCTTCAGGGCTTTACGGAGCAAAACTGAAGCAGGCTGCAGTGTGCTCCATGGCAAAAAGGTCTACTATGAAATCCAGGAAAAAGCCATCAAGCCCAGCCCCCTAAAAACATACATCATATACTCCTTTTCATAAGGGTATCTCGCTGTCTTTTAAGTAAGGTGAAGTTGGGTTATTTCTGGTTTGGTTTCTTTTTTAACTTCACTGGCCATGACAGACAATTTGAGATAGATATTTATTCCTCATTGAGTCTCATTTCAGTGCTCCTATCACTACTGCCTTAAAAATAACTTGTTTCAAAGGGAACTCCTGAGAAAAATTGTATTTTGTTGGCTCAGAGGAGTATTGTCACAATGGCTGCTCGATTATTCCCTTGAGGCAGACAGACTAAGTAGGAGGCTTTATCATTATTCAAGCAGATGGGTTATTAGGCACATGACACCAACAATTTTAGTAGATTCAAACACAGAAACTTGGTTTCAAGGCTAAAATATCAAAACGAATCTACTGCTGAGAAGCCCTCTATGTTATCAAATAGGCACACTTGACAGACACTTTTAGAAGCATCAAATCCACAGTGTAATGATTTTAAAAAGTATTCTTACTTTTCCTTCCTTACTGAAAAGAAACAGAACACCACTTAGGTTCCTCAATACCTTCACAGGTTGCACATAAATTAAGCTGCAGTGCCCTGTACTTTCAGTGCACTTACATTGTAAGCCCTTGCCTGAAGAGTAACAGTTATGAGAAAGTCACAAGGATTGTTTTTTCTCTGCCCCTCATCTTTTTTATTCTGGGCAACTACAATCCCATAGAAGAGAAAATGAAATGTCATAATCATAAATACTAAAGAACAACAACAACAACAAAAAAATCCTTAAACAGTAGGTTTAACACCTTAGCTTAAAATACCCAAAATGAACTCCTGTCTTCAGAGTTATTCCTACAAATTTGATCCACTGCATGTGTCAAGTGTTTATAACATCTCCACATACATGAGATTCTAACTTGCAAACTGATACTACTCAAAAAGGGCAAAATAACTACAGCTACAAAGAATCATCCACTGTAAAATTCCACAGATGCTTCCAATAAAACAATACTAAGCAGCCTAGCATTCAAAGCAGTTATCCACCTTCTTCACTTGCAACACAGTGACATCTGTAAAATTCATACATGAGAGATGTTCATCCGCAAATGCACTCCTGAATCTGTTACACTTCTTTTCAATCTCTACTTCAAGAAAATAACTGACAGAAAGAGAAAATTAAGGAGATCCATTGGTTATTCTTTTTCGTTCCTGGAAACAGCAGTTTCCTCGGATGGAATTAATACTTAACCTGCTGCATGCAGCTCCTGAAAGATGGTCCTAAATAAAGACTTACATGCTGGCTCTAAAGAGGGACTTAAAATAGTATCAGAACTCGGATCAAGACACTTGAAAATCTAGAGATTCAGCTGAACCTTCTCCTGAAGGCATTTTGGAGAGCAGCCAACAAGAGGTGCATGTTGGCACTGCTCAGTCATACTTCTATTCCACAGTCTCACCACTGCAATTTTTCCTTTTTCCACTCATGAAAGTCATCTTCACTTGTAATTAAATTCTGATATAAACCTTACCGTCTTAAAAGTGTGCTTATGAATTAAATATTTATTAATTAATAATGCTTTATAGACTTACTAGGTCATATTAATCAAGTTAATTTATAATTTCTTTTATTAGAAGCTTGTAGGTTGATATAAGCCACATTATAGTACACCAGTGGCACACAAACACATTAACAACTTAGCGGTGAAATTCCTAGAGTCTAGAAATTCCCATGACTCTAAATTTTCCATTTTAACAAAATCACAACTTCTATTAAAAAAAAAAAAGTTTAATCAATGTGTATGCTGGGTATTTAGTCTACTCTAGGAAAATGAGAGATGACCTTCACTCTAGTAGCAACTGGCTTATACTGTCCAGCTATGCCTACAAAGGCATTCTGAGTTTGCTTTGATGGCCTACACATGCCAGGGGTTGATGTCATTGATAGACTGACATTGCTATCTGTTCTCACACAAAAACTTTATTAGCATAACAGAAGATCTGAAAGTGTGCTATCCCACTTTCAAAAAATCTTCCCCATCTGCTGCTGGGTGACATATGTGGATCACCCTCCCTTGCCTGTTCACTAGAACACAGAGAAACTCCAGGGGAAAGGTCTGGCTACATCTGTCTTGGGAGCAAGGCTATTGTTTGTGAGATAATTACTCTGGCCTTGTTGACTTGAAGCAATAATTGAGAACAAAATCACCTAATAAGCCAAGTTACCTAGTAATATAGCACATTATTACAGCAATGATTGCATATAAACTTTGAACCCCCTTTAGTGCCAATTAATTTCAAGAGCATTAGCACCAACAGTAAACGAATACGAAGCAGTTTAAGTAATTAAAGCTTACTACGTAATAGGCTTGTAGCTTCAATTACCATTTTTCATGTCATCTGAAACAGTAATGATATGTACCAGCTGGAAAACATTTAGAACAGAGCCTGCCTCCTCCCACAGCAACAGGTAAATGGAGCAGTTTTTGAAACTATGTCATGCACTTTCCTAGGAGAAGTGCTAACTAAGCCTTATCAACAGAGACAAACAGCAGATGGCAACAAACGTGCCAAGAGACATTTCATCCTCCAGGAAGAGTTCAACACAAGGCATCAGCAAAAAAGGAGCAGAGTTGGAAGCATGACTCCCACAGATCTTACCCAGCTGCTCTCTTCTGTAGTAAAACACAAAATCAAAACCTAAACCTAGTTAAGCAGTGATTCTCCCTCTTATGTACAGATTTCGTGTGTAGTCCACCTACATTTCTTTCCCAGAAAGTCTAGTATCAGGTGCAGCTCAGCAAAGCAGCTGAAACCCTTTTCCCATGAGAAACTTTCTTCTCAGCTCTCAGTAAACAGGAATTGTTTAAATGCAGACATTGACTCTCACATTCTACTTATAGAGTCCAATAAATCTTTGCTATTTTAGTTGTATGTACAGAAGAGGACTAATTATTCAATTTTTTTTTTACTTCTTGTATATTTTGGACTCAATGGAATCGCAGAGGAAGTCGCTTGTCCTCCAGTGTGATGCAGCATTTCTCTTTAACAGTTCTGAGCATTCAGTGTTTCCAGGTAATGTTTGTGACCCAAAGGCCCATAGCTATCTTCTCCAGATCATTTTATTTTGTTCTTGACATTTAACTTCTTGACACACTGACTGAACTCAACACTGAGGGTAAAAGTAATTTTCATGTTTTCAGGTTCATGTTTGAATTTCAAGACTCTGAAGTTATCAGAGTAGGTGGTAATATTTTGGACAATTAATCTCCTCTTGAACTATCCTGTCAACAATTCCACTTCTCCCCATCCTCACGTAAGCACACACCTAATTACTTGTCTTATAGAAAAATCTATTTGCAGTTCATGTTACTCATTTTTTTCCAAACACTAAGTACAGCTAACTTCACATTTAAGGACCTCTGCCCATTGCATTTAAAAGCAAAACATGCAAAGGAGTTTTTTCATTATGGGTATGCATACTGGTTCAGGTTTTCCCAAACTCCATCCCTCCCAACATTCACTGCAACAACTCAGAACTTCAGAGAGCACCAAGTCTTCCTTCCAGCAAACCAGAACAACTGGTCTCTTTACAGTGGATAACGGTATTCCCAAATCAACTACTGGCCATGACACAAGTACCAAAACTTAAAGACAAAACCCAACAACTCCATGTTATGCAAAGCATGCAAAAAATTGATTTTTTTTTTAAAGAAAAACTTATCAAACCAGAAGAATCCGAACACCGTTAACGATGCCCTGCTTCCAACACTGTCTGTTCTAAGAAATTGAATGGTGAAAGGAGCATCATTTTATATAAAATTGAAAAAAAACCCCTTTATGCTCAAGAACGTATAGCAAGTCTGTGATGGTCTATGTACAACACAAACTATTAATACACTATTAACCACAGCTCCTCTCAGAGAGAGGGCCTGACAGACAGTCACAAAACAGACTTTCCTCAAGTTAAGATGGAAAAGGCCAGGGACAAATACTAAGTCACTACTGATACTTGATAATTGTGCTAATCTACTACCACACATGCCTTACATGCTCTTCAAAGCAAAGAGGAGTTGCTTGGCTTAGCAGGGAGGCTCTCCCCTATTATACAGACCAGCTGAGCCAAAAGCTATGCAGTACTGTATGGAATAACAGAAGGATCATTTCTGGAATAGTCAAATAAATGCCACTTCATACTGCTTTACCATCACATCTCCTCTGGCAGATCAGTTTCTTTTTCCATTTTAAAGAAAAAAATAAAAAGAGAGGAAAAAAAACAAGTAAAGCAAGATCTACGTGTGGAAGGAAATAACTGACTTTAAGTAACACTAAGAGAATAAACATCAGACAACAGAAATTTATTCCTGGGGTGAAAATTAATAAAAAGGAAACTGGGACAGCTGCACAGTCCAAAATTGGCACTGATTTTCAGAGAAGGAATAGGATCCCTGAAACTATTACTAGATGGCTCAGGAATCCCTGGCAAAAAATCAAACAGTTTCTTTAAAAAAATTGCTGTAATTGAACACTGTATTTGTAACAGAGCAAAGTGACACAAGCTTACACTCCAGGATGCAAACTGAGACACACAAACAAAAGCCACAATTAATTAATCTTTACTTGGTCAGCATGTCAGGAGCCCATCTTTCTGAAGAATACCCAAAACTACATGACTTGCTCATATATGAAAGATGAGAACCTTTTGTAATTATTTTCTTTACGTTCAAGATCTACCAAATATGGGATGGGCAAAAGGTCACTACATTAATGGAGGGTAGGAGGGAAGGGAAGGCTGTTTTTAGGTGCATATAAGAAAAAAAAAATCATTTATGTGGTTTCTCTTCCACAGAAGCCTAGGAGCAATAAAAATCATTATAAAAGCCATTAGATCCCTGTGAAACACAAACACCTCTGAGCCAGAAAGGAACCACTTTCATTACGAAATGACTAGGAAGTAAAAGGAAAGCATCTGCCCCACACCCCATCAGGCATCAATTTCAAATATTCTAAGACCAGCTGAAAAGCTAACAAAATTGGGAGGAAGATTTCATGTGTCAGCTTTTCCTTAAATTTTTTAGAATCAGTGGGAAGTTTCTCCCTGTAGGAGTATCACAGCTAATTCAATTTATACATATACATATGTTAGCATAATACACTTTGTAGAAGTGGCAGCTTTCATAATCTTCTACCCTTGATTCAGCAAGACATTTTTATTCTAGGATGAAGTGTTTCAGTTCCCTAAATTCAGCCCAATCTTGTTACAAGTCAGAAGTATTGTTCTGTGATTTACATAAAAGCATTTCCACTGAACTAAGCAGCAACTGACAGATAGGGTAAATGGGTTCCAGATAACATTTAAATAGCTGTGCTAATTACACCACACAGAGATAGGAACATGATCCCTTACTCAAATCCTCAGAGTAACCATCCAGAACATTAGAGAGAAGAGAAAAATATCAGTGCAAGTCACAAGACAGCATGTAAAGGAATTTAAAAAAAACCCAAACATTCTGCATAAAGGAGGTAATCTCAACTAATTAGATGCCATAATGATCTCCTCACAATCTGTTAGAAGAGAGTAGTAGTTAATAACTTCACAGATTTCCTCCAATCCTTTCACCAGGAAGGAACAGCAGTTTCTAAATCATTACTGCTCTGTCATCCTGGACCACTGCCAAGAATGTAAAGTTTCAGGACACCTGTCAATTAACACATTCCTACTGAAGGCAGGCTCGTCTTCCAAATCTATTAAAAAATTAGTGATCACAAAAAGCAACCAGATCAAAAACCACAGCAAAATTAAAATTAGAAGTGACTTCTTGAAGGACAACAGCTGTCAACAACAACAAAAAAAAACACAAAAAACCCATCATCAAGAGCTGTGCCTCTGCTGATGTAACTATACACATACTTTAGAAGATGGAACAGACCTTTCCCCACCCCTACCATCTGAGGTACACAGTAGTACATGCAAAAATCACTTGCCACCTGATGGACAATTGCATGTAAGAGTCAGATCTAAAGCTTTTCTCTAATCAAAGCTTTCTGCAGGGGTTCTCAGTCTAAGTACAGGCTTATTGATTTTTCTTTATATCCAAGATGACAACTTACTCTAAGTTGAAAAATATGAAGCTATGCATTGAACCAAAAAACCCAGGTAAGATACATATTAAAACATCAGGGCAGAGGCCTTATTAAAATTTAAAGGAACCACTAGATTTCTGAGCAAATGCAAAAATTGAATTTACCTACATTCAAAGATGCTGATGATACCGCGTTCTGAGGGACATGGAGAGGAGAAAGGGGAGAAATTAAGCAGGCCACATGAAAACCAAAACATCACCTGTCACTGACTTCTATCTCGGTTGTTCAAAAATCAAAGGGTACAGCCCAGGAAGTTCTAGATTCAACAAGTAAAATTCCAACCAGAGCAAAACCAACCAGGAAGGCTGAAATACCCTTGAGCACAGGACTGAGACATTCCTATGGTTTTATGTCAGTCTTCCACCTGCCAATTCCAAATGACAGTACTACAAAGCTTGTGACAGTTTAACATGCCAGAAAAAATTAAAAGCATCAAGGAAGAAAAATGAAGTTAACATTGAAAACATTCTTTGCACTAAAGTCAGAGAAAACAGAAAATAAATTATTAGTGTGCACACTGTAGTATTGCCTCATAAAATGATGCTGCGCATAGAACAAGTCAGAAAACCAAACCAAAGAGCAAAACAATCTTTTTTTTTTTTAAACCAAGGTTTATCAACCATCACTATCCAAATGTTAAGTTTCTTCAGTCTCATGTAATTACCAAGACTAGCACAAGCTCACTGACAAATAACTGCCAGGGACTAATCCCTGCAGTAAGGTTCAAATGACATTCCATCATTCCACAAATTAGCTTAGGCTGTAAGCCTGACTTGCAGGCTTCCTTGCTTAGGGTAAGAGATCCGAACCAGGTACGCCCCAGCTCATTAAACTATATCTACTTCTCAAGAGTCCTTTGTCCCAGTCAGGATTCTTGATGTTGCCCATCAAGGTCTCCTGTATCCTTACAAGGTACTGCACCTGCAGCAGTAGAGACAGTCCATCTTCCACAGATAAATAAAGGCCTTGAACAAACTGTTTCATCTGTCTCATAAGTATATTTGGGTGCTGAAAATAGCATAAGCTGTTCATGCTTATCTTCTAAATTAAGCCAATGAATCTTGGCACAGCCCAGTGAAAGGACATACGTGCAAGAGACCACATGACCTGATCTATACAGCAAAACCTGCATTCAAACTACACAAACATTATTTTTTTTAGCTCTGAAACCAAAACATCCTGGTAAGACAAGTATCGCTGCCGAAATATCTTCATCTGTCCAGTCTTCTTCACTTCAAATGACGAGTTGCATCTGTTAGATCTAGCTGACCTTCGTGATAAATCTCAGGGTGAATTAAAGGAACTTCTAAACTGATGGTCATAAACCAATTTTGGTTTGAAGGGATCTCTGGACATCACCTAACCCAACTTCTTCCCCAAGACAGGGCTAGACCTGCCTGGTGCAACTCTGTGCATCTCTGGGAAGTCTGGCTTCTTGACAGCCCACAATAGGTTGTTTAAAACCACAATCAATTTCATCCTCAAAGGCTTTTTCTCCAGACTGAAGAAACCAGGCTTTCAGCTTCTCCTTGTATGTCAGAGTAGGATCATCACCATCCTTAGACCATTACCTGAAAATAGCAGATCTATAGGCTCAAATGAGTATTCATCCAAGAGGAAAAAGAACAGATCATGACACTGTGGATGGAGCAAAAAGCTTCTGACACAATCTGCACAGTGGGCAACATTCCCAGGAAATATATGAAAATTTTTGATTATGAGATCAAGGTGTCCTATCTTTGAAGGACAGAATGAATATTTATTTAAGTCTCGTGGGAGACAGACACTTCAGTTAGACTTGTTTTTCTATCCTCTTAGGAATAGTGCTCGAAAATGAAAATTATTTTTAACTCCTATTTGAAGCATCTTTTATTTTGAAAACTTTATTACTATCTAGGTATCTAAACCCATAGTTTCTAGAACAGGCCAACATCCAATTTAAAATAAATGCATGATGCAGATGAGTGAAGCAATAATACCCAAGAGAACAACTTCTGTTGAAGTCTCAAAACACAAAGCATTTTACAGCAAGCCATGAACTAAGAAAATGTGTACAGCAAAGACATGCAGTGCTAACAAATATACAGGCTGGAAAAAAACCCATTAAAACATCAGTTAGGATTAATAATCCTAGTTAGGATTTATAATCTTCTAACCTTAACACAGTGGGTTTTGGAAAACAAATTTGCTTGAAAACAGAAACTAAGCAGTTTACTAATGATGGAGTCATGCTGCAAAAGCTCTCACCTTCATGGTGAAGCACCTGTACTCTTGTATCTCCCTTTTATGAGGCATCTCTATGCCAGTATCTGGAGAAGAGAACCAAGAAAGGATCTCTGTTAATCCCTACAGTATTCTAGATAGGTTTAAAGGATTTCTTCAGTAATTCTGAAGCCAAACCACGGCAAATTCTGGGGGTTGCAGGATTCCAATGCATTCCCAAACATTTTATTGCACACCTGAGAGTCTTTCCTGCTACCACTGGATGTGGAGAGATTTCTCCCTCTCCTGATCCTGAGATTAGCCCCCTGCCCAACACATAAGGGTTCTAAAAGAGGACATACTGTTACATTTCAGATATGGAGAACGTTCCAGAGATTGTGCCCTTTTACATCACCCAGTAAACCTGGTTTTCAGTTTTACCACAATTCTGGGTGAGGAGTATCTTGTTGTTACCAAGTCAGCCAGGCTGAGATATGACTCAAGCAAAATCTGTATCTTTTGGTAAGACAGGAAAAAAGTACAAGATAGGAAACCATAACAAAAAACCCCAGAAGTACAGAAGAAACACAAGAACAACCAAATAAAATCCCCACACGTTCGTCCTATTAACACCAACCCCACAGTTTCACAGTCAGGTATGAGCTGAGGTCATACCTGACCCCTTACATCTTACACTGAGCCTGTCCAACCTCCTCCTTTCCACCAGCACTAAGAGCACACAGTGAGTCCCTGAGTCATTGATCCAACTGAAATCAATTTGGTTTTGCTCTGGAGTTAGTTTTCAACTCAGATCACCAGGCTGATCCAACGCACCATGGGGCCATGCAATTGCTATAACCCATCCACAGAAATCAGCAGTCAGGAGCTGAGAGGCACCACACCTCTTGTAATAGCACAGTCTTAAAATAAGCAGTAAAAAAAATGTCTCTCTATTCATCTGACTTGCTGTACAATCAATCTGAATCTGATCAATCTTTCTAAACATTTCTCAGTGAATATCCATTAAATAAAACCTTTCTGTCCAGAGGGGAAGAAAAAAATACCAACATGCCACCCAAAATAAAATAAAATAATTTTTTTCCCTTCTCACTAATTTCTTCCTCACCCAGAATATTCTGGCCATTCTTCTTAATTGAAACATTTCATTTCCTCTCCTTGGAGATGCAAAAGTCTTTATCAGACCAGATGTCATTTCATGCACTTGACTAACAATAATAGTCTTTCAAGGAATGTTAAGATGCTCCATAATTTTTCTACTACTTGGTACTCAGTTTGCATTTTCAGATTGTAAGCAGCCTCTCCTTGTCTATTCTAACTCATTTTGGATATTAGCATGCAGAATAACATACATAGTTTTTTCACAGGCTCACAATTGCGTACATAATGACAAATTTAACAACAGTGACAACTGGCTTGACCCCAATAGTTTCCATTTAGGGACAATGCAACAATTTAGCACTACTTCTCATAAGATTTCAGTTTGCCTTTTTTATATTTAAAAGCAATTAGAAACTCTTTGCCATCAAGTTCCATGTCTTCCAAAATTGTTATACTGATGTTGCATTCCCTGTTTAAATATAGACAGCATGCTTGTATGAGACTTTAGGAGGCTTCTTTCCCTCTTTTAACAATTCCCTTTCTCCCAAACTACAACACAGAAGAAACCAGAAGTCTGCCAATTGCACCATGCACGACAACTCTTGCAGACTGTATAAACAATGCTTTAGACGCAATTAAGAGAAAGCAGTTGATGATCAATCTCCCTGGATGAACAGAACTTAAAAAAAATTTTTTCAATAAAAAAGAGATGCCTTGATTTCTTTACAGAACATAATTACAATAGACAGCCATTAACCTGCTTACTTAGCCTTAATTTTTTTTAAATGAGCTCATCTTTCTCCACTTCACTTTTCTCCTCCCTCATCCATTCTTTTCCCAGACTGCAGCAATAACATGCTTTTATTCTTTCCTTTGACTGCCAGGGCCTTAAACTAATTATTAATTGAGAATGTACCTAAAGGATCTGAATGAGAAAGTTGGAATTAACCCAACTGCCTCTCTCTCCCTTTTATTTTGCATATTGTAACTCTAGGTCTACCTGTTAGCACCGCTGAAAACAGCAAGCATGTTATTTTCCTTTCAACAGCAAGTTTGCTTGGGCAAAAAAATATGCAACAGTGAAAAACAATGTGGGGAAAAAAGCAAGTACCTGGAAAAGGCCTCAGCTTTGAGTGGCAACCATTAGCAACCAAGCTGTCTACAGTTAAATTCTCTCAACAACTTTGCTGTCCTGCAGGAGAATCCTGCAGCAGATGGCGTTTAGGAAATCCTGTGTTTAGGAAACCAGACAACTGACACTTCATCAAAAGGCTTGTCCTTTAAGGAGGCTAGAACAGCATGACCTTACACTGCCTGCTAGTGCAGAGCTGGCTGGTTGTACAACACCGCCTCATCTCGTTTCCAGTTGTTAAATTACATTAAAGGACAGCTAAAAATACATTAAATATTTTCCTATTACTTTTCCATGCAAGCAACTGCTGTAGTTACAACAAGAGCAATGTCCAGGCAAATGCTTACTAACACTGAGGAAGGTGTGGGGAGGAGAGGGGGAAAGTCCAGGAATCCCTCTAACACGTTCCTGATCAATAATGCAACCTCTGGATTGCAAATGTAGAAAGTATTTTATTTTACTGTATGAACAAGAACTGATGCATTTCTTACAATCAAAACAGGAAAATATTTACGTTTTTCAAGATGTCAAACAGATCTGAGCTATAGTTTTTACTCACTCCCGTCATAAATTTTTGACTTTTTTTTTTATTCCAAAACACACGAAGAATTAAATAGCCTACACGTGACACACTCTGTACTAAATTCTGACAAATTCACGCTGATATGCCCCTGCTAAATATTACCCACAACAAGAAAGATCAAACCTGATAATCAATGTTTAAACACTTCGTGACAAAAATGAGTCTTAATTGATTAAGGATCCCAAGGTCTCTATCGCCATCTAGCGAGAACTCCCTGCCATTACCACACGATCCATGGAACACCCCGTTCCCTGGAATGCCGGATCCAGTCTGCATATGGGCAGAGTTGTAAGCATTTGCTACATTTCTATTCCGTGTCTTAAGAAAAATAAAGGGCAAGCACTAGCTCGTATCTCACGGAAGGGACAGAACTGAGCTTCTATGGATTATATTGCAAAGAAATTATGGAATGGTTTGGGTTGGAAGGGACTTATGAGATCACCCAGTTCTATGATCTGTTTTTACAGTGGGAATGTATAATTACAAGAATTTTTAGTCACTGAAAAGAACCATGGCAGCACCAAACCACAGAGAGAAGGTAAAAGTCCACGAGAGGCGGCACATAGCACTTGGCATGAGGCACTTGAGTCTTCCTACAGCTCCAATGGAAGGGTCTTCAGTCACACAGGTGGAAAACAGCAATTTACAGAACTCCTCAAAACTCAGTCTCTCTTTGCTACGTTAAAACTTAATGCCAGGATGGGTTTCAACAACTTCAACATGAAATATGTATTTCCCACTAAGATTTACAATTGTAACTGTGTTAGTGCAGATACTAAATTCAGTTTTCATCCCACATAGTATTTTTCCTGCTTAGACTTCTACAAATCCACCTGTGTTTATTCAGGTCCCCTGGGAACATTAAAAAAAAAAAAAAAGTATTAACTGCTGATCATCAGAAAAGGTCATTTAAATTTAGACCATAAATTTTCCATACATTACTTCTTAATTAACCTTTTCATATAGAGAACCTAAACCTCCAGATAATTCTAATATAAAAGAGGTAAATATTAAGTGGTAAGAGGAAACATACAAAGGGAAAGACTAATATAAAAATGTAAAGTAATGTTTTTCCAGATCAGATATTTCAACTTGGGGGGGGGGGAAACAAACAGAAAACTAAGGAGTGTCCTGTAGTGACATCTTTTTGTCAAAACCTACTAATCAAGAACTAAGCAACTAAAAGAGCTGTATCTGTATATTGGCTTCCTACCTAATAATGCAAGTTTTCAGAACAGAGCATATACACTGTATATTTCACCAGAACCTATCATACTGCACAGAAGCACAAAATTACAAACCATCCTGAAAAGTTTCCAAATGTTTGCTATATCCACAGTACCCAGATTAATGAATACTAATCTACATCACAGAATGAGGAGGGGAAAAAAGATCATTTTAGCTCTACAGGAGGTGCTCCTACTGCACAGAGGAGAGCTACCAAGGCAGCAACATCCCGCTGAGTTCAGCACTAGTGTTGCCAGATGGACCCACCCCCAGGCTTTCACTGGGACCTCTTTGCTGTGCTCCCAGCAGCCCCATTTCATAGTGGAACTTCAAACCTGCACTAGCTACAACAACCTTTCAGGCAACATTGTGCCATAGCATTAAGTTTTTCCCCAACCTCAGAGCAACTGCAAAATTGGAGATTCAAATGTGTGCAAAGGCTTGGCACGAGCCAGCCCAGGTCTAGAACCACCAGAATTCAAGAGGTAAGAAATCCTTTCCAACCAAAAATAAACTATGTATGAGCGAATGCCTCAAAGTGCTCCCTAGCACATCCTGTACCATCTATTTAGGATTTTCCCCTTTCACCATCACTTTGGAACATAATGCAGGAACACCAGAATTTCATGCGCCGTCATCTCATAACTAATGACAAATGAGAATAAATTGTATGTGCAAACAAAAAGTATTTCCCAGCCTTAACAGATGCCAAAAGCTTAAGTATCCATACAATACCCAGTTTGTGACAGGTGATCTATATGACTACTGGAGATCATTAAAAAACAACAAAAACAAACAAACAAACAAAAGTCACATTCATTACTTTTAAAATACCACAAAAAAATATAAAGCTGCATTTGCATGCCAACCTCAGAGACAAATACATCAGAATCTCTCAACTAAGACATTACTTCATTAAAGGAAACATTAACTTTTGAATTCATGTGGCTGCATAGCACATCTACAGTTATCAAAACAGGAAATTATTGCTAAGTTTAATGTGTGTAAGGTTAAACATACCGGTTATGCAGACTGGGAAGGCAGCAACTGTAGGGTTATGTCTTAGAACTGTTTAGATAGGAGGACTTTTAAAATCAAAGATGTGTTATCAGAAACAAAACACCCCCATGCAAGTAAGTCGGGGATTGTAAGTGGACCTTCAGTGGTGGTCAGTCCACAGCAAGGAGAGCTGTGCCCTCACGTCACAGGGAGGATTTGCCTTTCAACACAGATGTGACCTCATCCATCTCCATGATCAGCTAAAGGTTGACCAGCCATCCTGACACACCTGTTCTTGGCACCTTTGCAGACTCCTGCTTGGCATTCTTGTCTATAAAGAACTAATATGAAACATCATGGAAAAAATAGGTTTTAAGATGCTGTGTATCAGTGGTATGTTTTGGATCTTTAATGATTATTTCGCCCACTAGGACTAGACTGATGTGGCCTGCATTGGGCTGCCATCCTCATCAATAGCAAGAGTAGTTTTGCCTATAAAGTCAAGAGCAGCTCTTAAAATAAAATCTGAGGCTAAGGAAAAACTTAATTTTAAAGAACAGTTTCTGAAAATAAGCCCTGATACATAATCCATTTGCCTCCCTGTGATTAATCAGCCCTATCACAAACTTTAGGGTTTCAAGAGCTCCACATATCAGGGCACAGGACAGCCTGGCTAAAGTCAAGCTCACCCAAAGCTGAAGCATACGTAGATCAAAGACTAACCCATTAAGCTGAACCAAAAATTCATGAAAAATGTCAAAGTGGCCTTGATTTTTTTTGTCACCATAATCTGGCCCATTGAAACCAAACAGTTTAATTCAAAATAAGGCTTTAGCTAGAGCTTTAACTTGTCACACTTCTGGAGATCTTTATCTGATTCTTTTCTGGAAACCAGTTTCAGTTTTTTCCAACTTCCACAGTACAAGAAAGAAAAACTTACAGTTCTGAAACCAAAAGCAGCTTCAAGACCAAAACCATTCACTTATTCAATGAAAAAAAAGCAGGTGGCTTAAATCCAGCCTTTTTACATGTGTGTATAATCTGTTTAATGACTTACCTCTCTCCCCTTATGTGTCACCAAAGCAGCCAAAGGTTTGGCATAGAATCTGCTGTAGGAAAATCCCAGGCAGCCATACATACTGTTAGCAGTGAGTTTCAAAGCTTTCTGTCTGATATCGTACTGCAAAGAAACACAACCAGCAAAAATGATCCAACCGTAGCCATCAGAGGACAGAACTTAACGCTCACGATTACATTCACAGCTTTTCATACAGCCTGAAGCAATGATGGGCTACAAATAAAGCACATTACAATCACTGCTCACTACTAATCATCCCTATTCTAAAAGGCTGATCAGGGCACTTAAAGGGAACGGGAGGAAAAAAAATCAAAGGAGTTTTACAAAACACACCTGCAAATACAGGTCAGGATTTAAATCTGGCTGTTTCATTAACTGCTTAACTTGACGCCTCCTCTCTACCAGTTTCCTGATTTCTTTAGGCAAAATTCCCATTTCCACAGATGGATCCGGAAGCTCTGGAATTTCTTCCTCTTCTTCAACCTGTCAAATGATCACCACAGCTTATCACTTTCTTGCTTGAAGATTAGATTTTAATGTGTTAAGTGAAAAGCTTGGGGGAAAAAAACCAAATCCACACAGCTTGTGTCTATTCCTACAGAGCACCCAAAATACAGTTTAGAACAAGCATGAGAGGTTTTTTGCAGTGTTTAACTATAATACTTCATCCCTGCTGGGGAGCAGGGCCTAAGTCTGGGAGAAACCCAAGAGAGGTGTGACTCAGTAGCAGGAAGATTTATTTTAGTGTGTGTGATTTTATATATTTACACACACACACACACACATATATATAAATCCAGATAAATAACACACACACACTCTAACTCTCAGGGATAGATAGACAGACAGGTAGAAAGAAAAATATACAGAAGCAATTCTTTCCATGCTGAAAAAAATCCAGCCCTTTTTTATTATCACTTAAGAACTTTCGGTGTTCCAAACTGTCAAATGCAGTATGTGCTCTGTGGAACTGATACTTTGAATGATATAACTGACAAAAGAAAAATCCACCATAGCAACAGAACAAAAACTCCACCCAAGCAACTTCTGAGTATAGCAAAACAACAATTTAGCAGAAACCACATATTCTTCTTCTTAGCATAACTGAAGAAATGGTTAATCAGCAAAAATGGAAAGAAATTTCAAACACAATGGAAGAGACAGAAATGTACAAAGAAGGGCAAGAGACATTATGAGGTTGGCAAGTTTAGTAAAGCAGTCTGGGAAGAACTGTAACAAGAAATTACACCAAAGCCTGATTAAATATCGTACAGTGATAGAAACCAAAATGAGCTGCTTCAGCTTGAAGCACACTTCAGTAAGCCAGGAAAATCTACAGAGAGCTTGAATGAACTTACTGACACAATTCTGCATATTTGTCTCCTCCTCTTTGATACAGTAAGATATTTCAGTTGTTATGGGACTAATTCCAACCTGTGAGCTGGTACCACTTAAAAATAAAAGCCTCAAGGTTTAACCTTTAGACCTGACCAGCTCACTGCTTCAGTTTACAACACAGCTCCAACAACAACTGTTTCAGCACAGCTGAGGAAACAAGAATCTCCAGCCATGGATAAGCCAGAGCCAACATAGCTGTTTAGAAAACACCTTCAGGTTGTGTTTAACACAGTTTAAAGCTCTATTAAACAGCATGACTGTTCGTGAAGCTAGTCCCACAGCTAACATAGTTGTAATATCACCCTCCAAGACACACATATAATTTTCCTGATGTCTAATAAGGTTTGAGCTCCAATCATATTCTTTCCTGTAGACAGAACCATGTCTCCCTCATTCAGGTATGTTTGCATGAATTCTGTGGCAACTAACTTTTGGAAGCTTCTACCAAGTTTGGATGAAACTAGTCAAGTGTCTCAGAAACCAAGATCAGATGGGAGAGAACTTACTGAGATTCTATGTAAGTATTACAAAAAGGAAGGTGAGACACATTAAATATTTAAAAAGTCTGAACCCAAAACTTAATATGATGCATCTCTAAATAAGAATCACTTCTTATGTGTGAGGGGACAAAAAAGTATTAAACAGTGGTAAGGAAGTTTTTTAGACAGCTGATTCACAGAAAACACACTGAAGTTAAGTGTGCAACTTAAGCCACAAGTTAAAGCACACAAACCTCTGCCCTTTTCTGTGCTTCTGATGACAGTCTCTGCACTGTGGTAAAGCAGATGTTAAACTCTTGGATAATCGATGGGTACAAGCTGTTGAAGTCGAGAAGCAAAATAAACTTGTCATAAAAACCTAAAACAGAGTTTAAAACAAAAATCATAATTACTCAGTCACTCAAAGGACTCCATACAACTCCACAATTAATATGTAAGGGACAGTAATACATTGTACTGCATTTCCATAATCTAAATTCCTTAAAGCAGCTGTTGAGATGCACCACTACCCATTACAGAAAGCTGTCAGAAGTGGAACGATCCAACCCCGTTAACTCACCAGAGTTGAACAGATAGCTCCTGTGTTACTATAGGACACTTGTACAGTTTGCCCCACAGAGAGGAGAAACTGGAAGAAAACTTATGTGTCCATTAGAAAATTTATACACAGATACACAGTCCTAATTCCTTGAAACAAGCAATTCCACGATCAATGCTGGGAATTCTGTTGTGTGCAAGGACATCTTCCCCCAACCCCACAACCACCACACCAAACTCCCAGAAGATACACAGCTTCCCCATTGCAATCTCTCTGCATTAATATAATCTTACCTGTCTCTAACTTCATAGAAGCAAGAAAATTGCCACATCTTACCAACTTTGGGATCCAAGACTAAGCCCCCAGTATATGCCGCTTTCTTTTTCCCTATGTTCGATTTATTCTGATCTTCAAGATCCTCATCTTCATCCACCTACATTTGGCATTTAAAAAAGTCATTATCTAGTCTCTAAGATTTCTATCATCTTAGAGGAGTTATTTTTGGCAAATCAAATATGAATTTGGGAGCCAGTGCAGAGAGTTCCTTTTAAAATACATGCAAAACATTTTCATCGTGATCCTTATTAAAGCTCTCTACACGTCAAAACAGCATTCAAACCAACTCTGATAGGAATAAACTGCTAATAAGAGATTACAAAGACCTTAAGGTATTGCCATCATGCAACATGTCACTAGTATGCATTTTCCATCCAGGTGTAACAGTCAACACTAGGAAAAAAAAATCAATTCATAACCCAGAAGCCCAATTAAAATGTTGTTTTTTGAAAGAGAATGGCTGGGCTTTAATAAAACAAATAAAAACATTATTACTGACCTAAAAAGTATTCTGTTATTTGTTAGGTTGTAGTAAGACTTTTTTTCTTCTGGTTGTTCAATTCTATTCTAAGTTGCTTAAAATTCCAGCACTATGCTTTGATGAAACAATACAATCAAGAGAACTTATTGCTTTGGAATTTGCTGTGAACTTAGATAAAAGTAAAACTAAGAAGCAAAATACAGAGCAATACAAGTACTTTCTCAAATTTTAATTTATTCACTAACAAAACAAATGGATGTTTCTATATCCATTATTTACACTGGTATCACTCAACAGAATTTCTTTTAATACCTTCGGATATTTTACCCAAACAGCAAATTATACTCAAAAAACTGTTCACCATCAAAATAATTTTAAGTGCACCTATTAAGCAACACAGATTATCTTCTTTACTGTTTCCCTACACAGTCAAGTACTTATTTTAATTTTAAACTAACAGAGAAATTGAGTTTCCATAGATCTGTAACACAATGGAAAAGCTGTTACACTGTCCTACTCTCATTATCAAGTCAACAAAAAAAAATATTTTAATTAAGCATATGCTGTAACATTAAGTTATATCTAATGTATGTTTGGGGTTCTTTGTGCTCTCACTGAACGGTAATACAGAAAAGATGGAAGAATGTTTGTTAATTCTTTAATAAAAATTCTTGGAAGGAGAAAAACTGGACCCACCAGCTTCGGCAGAGGTTTTTTAAAAAGCTGTTTGTCAGGCACTATGTAGTCCTTTTCATGGAATGCATGAAGCAGCAGGAACTCATTACGTTCAGATCGTCCGCCCATCATCGTCCTCGACTAAAGAGAGGGGTGAAAAAAGAACTCAAAGCAGAGAAAACACTTACACAGTAAAGCAGATTAGGCAATGTCCTTGAACTATTTAAGTTCACTCAGCATTACTATTATTCTGTATCACCACCATGCACAAAACTCAAATATGATATTTTCAAGCAAGTTTTACATTATTACCCGATTAGAACACTGAACTCTCCCACTCGTCACAGCAAAAAATTTATAGCATCATATATTCTCAATTAGTGTTCAGAAATTAAGCCTAGCAAATTAAACACAGAAAACATGGAACTGTTTGGGGGGATGAAGGAGGAGGGCAAAAAGTAATGAAAATGTACCATGACATTCCCAGAGATGTTTGTTATCTGAAGAGCCAGTGGTAGAACATTCAGTTCACACATGATCTGGAGAATGAACTTGGCATCTGTCCAGGTGTTTTCCAGCATGAACAGTAAGCGAGGAGAATCACTGGGAAAAGAAGGAGCATGGCCTAGCAAGGTAAAATCAGCCTCCTTTGTAGTAGTTTAGACCTATATGCTGTATAGAACACGTGGTATCTGTGGCACACCAGTGCTGAATTATACAGCAAGCTCTTTTAATTGAAAAACCATCCCAGAACTCAAGCTTGCATAACCTATTAGTGTATCCACACCAATGTTCTCACAAATCAATTTGCTTCACACACAGTAAGCCACCACACACAAGTAGCTTGAAACACTGTAACATGTTACAATAGTATTGAACTTTTCAAATACCAGTATGCTAAGTCAGCATCTACATGACAAATGAAGTAAGCAAGCATAAAATTTTAAGCCCGGGAACCAGATCTGCTGCTTTCCACTGGAGGATTAAAAACCCCAAACAGCAACATACCTGTACATATTTCGAATTTCCTCAGGTAGAATTGCTACCCTCTCTGTTTTCAAAATCTGATGGACCAGTTCAGACAAATGGTAACTTTTGCAACGAATTAATTCTTTGGCAGAAATTTCTACATCACAGATCATTCGGCCGCAGGCAGCACTCCTTTCAGCAAACCCTCCTCGACCCTTAACCATATCACATAGGGAGAGAATAACCCAAACAAAATTAAACGTACAAACATTAACAGAAAAACATCTAGCCACAATGTATGTTTATAGGGCTCAGTCACATCAGTTGGTCCCTAAATACTCTAATACTCTACTAAATACAACTAATACTCAAGATTTATAATGACGCCCTAAAGGAATCCATGGTATCTTTCAGTATATGGATGTTAAGAAATAGATATTTAACTCTCATTACTAGTTAAGATTTTACCATCTTGGCCTCAAGGAATGATAGGAACACACAAGAACACAGCACTGTTCAGCACTTCAGTACTCCAAGCCTCACACATTGTCCTCTGAACAAATACACACTAAGAACTACAGAATTAACTTAGCAGCTCTCTATGGGATGATTCACCTATCAATCCAAATTGCATTTTCTCATTTTACAGTTACAGCACACAAAGACTGTTACAGTAAAGACTATTGCAATTAATCTGTCATTACCATCATCTAGCTGAGATAAGTAAACTAAATTAGCCTAACTTGAAAATCAGTTTAGCCTATTACTGTAATAGAAGTCATATAAACACTCAATTTCTGATCTGGGACACATGAAATTCAGCATGACCAACAGTCAAAATACGTCAGTGTCACATTTATAATTCCTCAGAAAAATTAATTCATTTTTAATCATACACAACATAAAGGGGCTTAAAAGACTTAAGCAATCTTATTACCCCAAGCTTTGGCATATTAGACCTCCTCAGTCGACCTATCTTGGACCAGTGAGGGACTTTGCACAAATTAATTCTTTGAAGTAGCACTTCCAGATCAAATCCATAAATATTATGACCCTTGAAGCAGAAAAAATAACAAAAAAGGTTACAACAAATGCAAATTGAAAGACTTACTTCCACACACTCGGTATTCCTTTGCCCTTTGTGGTTTTTTCCAACTAATTGATGGCATTATCTCTCTCTCAGAAAGCACTTTCTAAGAGAACATTCATCAACAGTACTCATTAGTCTTAACACTAACAATGCTGTTCAGTAGAATACCAAAATCAGCTCTATAACTGGCTCATAGCTTTATGCTTTGATAGCAGATATTAGGATTTAAAGATTTCTAGAAAAAACACACAACATTCTTCACAGAGCATATAAACTTAAGCCAAGAGTAATTCCTTTTGTCTCCATCCACAAAAGATGAAATAGTAACATCAAAATAATGTGATTTTTTCCTTTGACACTACAACAGGCATAGTTGTTAAATCTGGACAGGAAGACCTTGCAACCAATATTTACATGTCAAAGCACTCCAGTAGTATTTTAAACAATGCTAAGGACATTGATGACACTGGTCTGTAACCTCAGCTGAAAACAAAATGCTGCCCTGATGAACATGAATCAGCCACCAGGAACTGCAGGTGCACTCTACCAGGTACCTCTGTGTAGTGCAAGACTGTGCTATAAAAGCAACTCCTTAAAACAAGCAGCAACATTTCAACAGCATTAATTAAACCAGGTGCAAATTAAACTGCACTAACACAGCTCTGCTGTTTTCAGGATAGGAGATCTCACACCCCTAGTATTGGCATCCTCAATTTTAAACTACTGACTGCAGTGTTCCCACAATTCCTTCCCATAACCACAAGGAAGCTTAGATCATAGGGCAAATACTGGATACCAGCTGCAGCGAGCTGAAAACATCAGGAATCTGACTGCTCATTTCATCGTATTCCCACCACTTAATCATTTGTATTTACCTACAAAAGTGTAACAAGCTGTGTGTAACCAAACTCAGATTTATAACCAACTCCAAACTGTCTTCAAAACTTTACTAAGTGAAACTCAGGACTGTACAGTAATTAAAGATAACAAAAAGAGAAAATGAGTAATTATAATAAATCCCCAGCTACACAGTAGAAAACGTAAGAATGCTTATTAAAAAACTTTGCTCAGATCCCACAGATTTGTATAGATTTTCATTTTGATTTACAGCATAAACACAATCTAAATGGTAACACAAATTATATGAGCGCCTGAACTGAAACAGACTCTTAGGTATATCAAGAGTTCCCATTTTTTTATAAAATCAGGGGGGTTTTGTTGTGTTTTGTCTTTCTGAGTAAAGAAAAAATACTTGTTTCAGGTATTGTGGAAATACTGCCTATTTTAGCTATTACAGGAAATAATAGGATGTATAAAATGCTGTCAGGGAAAATTCTGTATCATCTTTGTATCAAAATATGCCTGCCGTCTTATAAGCAAACTCAATTCATAAGGCAGTCTAAGACAAACATTAAAAAACCTATAAGGGGACAAAAGGAAGAGAACAAAGCTGACCAACTGACAATATGCTTTAATTTAACTCTCAAAGTCTCAGAATTACTCACCACAACAACATCTGGGTCAATTTTGTGAATCTTCGCCAGGAAAAATCCCAGCAGTGTTCTCTCTGTTGCAGCAATTTCTATTTTAGCATTCTAAAAGGAGCAAGAGAGCACCTGATTTCAATGACCCAATAAGTTTAAAATGGAAACATCTCCTCTCCCCTACTAGTTACAAGACAATAATAAAGCACCACAGAGCTCTCTCCCTTTCATTCTATAATTCAAGGATTTTTTTTCTCACTCCCATAGACATAGAAAGCTTTTCTCAGAGGCTTTTTTCCATTCTACTTTTGTATGCAGGTGTCTAGTGATATTTTAAGAGCCTCCTAAGAATCAAGCACACCAGGAAAATGCTCTATATACATCCTTCACTCACAGGCTTAAGATCACAGGGAAATAGAGACAAAACAAAAATAGCTAACTTTATTATTCTGTCAGCTCTTCCACTGCCCTTTAGAAAGCATGTCTTCTAAATTTTGACAGATTTTACTCTCCATGAAAAGATTAAATAAATTCTCCCAGTTTACTATGAGTACAAAGCCAAGTATAATGAAAATGAATCACGATGTTACCCTCTTTGCAAAACCTTTCCAACTCTCCTGTCTAACATCCCACCTATTTTAAAAGCACAATTAGCAGCAGTACTGAGTCACACAGAGCACACAATTCTGTTTTTACAAGCAGAACAGAATAAATACCTGGATTTAGGTTTGCAGAGTAGAAAACTAATAAAATAATCACGCCATTCCTTTGAATACTTCTCTTCAGAACTTGCCAAAAGCACCACAAAGTTCATATTTTATAAGGTACTACAATCAGAAGGCTAAAAAAAAAAAAGAAATTACCTTTTTTTTAATAGCTTCTTTGAAGTCATAAGGGAAAATGCAATCGTTCGGTTTGGAAACAGCTGCAAAAGAAGTGATATTTGTTCTTACATACAAGTTCTTCATTGTTCCCTCCCAGTAAGCATCCATTCACAACAGAGGGAGACAAGAAAAACTGACCTCTGACTCTAAAAAGCTTTATATGAATACCTGTCTCTAGATAACCAAGTAATTAGTAAAGCATCAAACCATCTTAATCAGTCATATTTGAGGTTATCATTGGAGATTATAACAATGGTCCACAGCTCCTGAAGAACTTCCTCTCATGAGCATTCAGCACTTCATCACTTCCAATCAGTGACTCTCAAGGTCTAGCTGATATTACTATAATGACACTGCTGCAAGATTTTCATTTTCCTAAGGAAACTTGTTTATAAATAATTGTGACATGTTTAATTTTTTAATTCTGTTCAGAAGAACTACACTGAAAAATAACTAAGTGACAGTAAATAAATGGTCTAAACTAATGGGTGGAGAAAGTAAATTAAGTAAAACCAATAAAAATTATAGGAAACTGTATAGAGCAGGGTTACTTTGCATCATCTCAAATTAAGATTTTTTTCAATTAACTCTCAGATAAAAAGTCGGTAACCAGTGAAATTAAAAATGGGGAGAAAAGCCTGCCTGGGAGTTGAAACTTCATCACTTACCTACTCTAAGCCACTATTGCTGGAGTTACAGAATGTAGTAAAAATTAAGCATAAATAAATAAATAAATAAGCCCCTATCACACACAAAACACACACACACACACACAAAAAACCTCTCAGAATTAATTATATTTTTTACTGTTCCAAGTACATACCACAAAAGTGTGTCTGAAAAGGAGGCTGAGGTGCAGCCTTATCCAAAGGAAATTTCTGATGAACCAGAGCTGCAAGAGCCACAATCTATACCAAGGAGATGCAGAACACACAAGTTCATAAACATGACTACTAACAAAATTAATTTCTTCCTCTTTTTTTTTTTAAGTTTCCCCATCTATTTTCTCTTGTTTCCACAATAGATCTTTTTTAAATTCATTCCAACTACAAACAGTTGAAAAGAAGAAAAGTTATCAATTGATCTCAAGGAAAATAAAGCAGAATTTCCTCCTAAATTATTATCTTAGAAATTTCAGATGCAAAACAATTCATTTTGGAAAACTTCTTTTATCAGTTTTTGCTCTGAATCTGAACAGATACCACAATTTAAAGGATTCCCCCATGGAGTGCAGGGGAGATGTGAGCAGGTCAGAGAAGCCTTTCCTCAGGAAGGGCTGCCCCTAACCAAGCAGTCAACATTGCCAAGGAGCCAAGAGGATTTAGCATTTGGAAGCCATTAGCTTTACTGATGTTTCTGTTTGCTTTGCTGGTAGGATGTCCTGGCTCCCCAAACACTGGTCAGGAAAACCCAACAGAACACAAAGCAGACAGGCTTTAAAGCATGTAGATGCAAAGTAAGTAGAGTCCTGTTGGTACCTTGTGTATGTCTTGTTATGTTAAAAAAAAAAGACAAATGTGCCTTAGTATGGATTGGGGTCTGCAATCCCCAACTGAGAGTAGCCACCCACATCTCTCTCTCCTCCTTTCTGAGAAAAGATCTCATAGCAGAATGGTAGGTGCTGTAAGATCAAGACCAAATTCTCATTTTAAAATGAGTTTTATCAGCAGAAAAGCCCAGTCATTTTACCTAGAGCCTATGATTAACTCTACCAAAATAAGTAAATAAATAATTAAAAAAAAAAAAAATCCATTAACAGGTGTTCTTAGACAGTCTTATAACTAAGAGGCACGTAAGACAAAACACAAGGCTTGAAAACATACGTAGGATCCACTGTCACAGTAAACAGTCTCACCAAACAGGCCCCATAGTTCTCATGCTGGTGAAACCCCAGTAAAAATTTCTTTGAAAAGCCCAGAGCAGAGAAACTTTATTTAACAGCAAATATATGTGTTTTATCAGGGGAAGCTCTTCCAAGTCTTAGAAAACTTTTTAGTGCACGCTGAAGAACAAAACCAAGCCAAACCAAAGTGAGAACAGATTACTTACCTCATTCTGGTGAGTCTTTGGGTTCTGAGCGGTTTTTATGCTGAAGGACATGACCACCAGAGGAGGAGGAGGAAGAGAAAGATCTTTAGCCACATTGACCAAGCCAGGCTTCATGGCCACAGCCTCCACTTTACACCAGCTGACTGACTGATTTGAAGGCTCTGAAGAAACAACACAAGCCATTTTCATTCTTCTGGGAACCACAGAGAAGGCTTCTCTAATGTCATTGCTGCACAGAGCACATCCTTTCAATGTTTTGCCCTTGTGGGATAGTCCAAGACCCACACCAATCCTGCCCAATTTTTGGTAACTCTCTGGGCCCTGACTCCCCTGTCAGCACGAGCTCTTCAACCATAAACAAGAGAGGGAATATTTGGATTGAGGTCAGGAAGATGAGCAATGCAAAAATTACTTCAGGCAGCTTTACACAGTCATAGTAGAGAAAGGTATAAGTCAAGTGAGCGTAACTCCACACAAACTAATGTATCACCTCAGCATCTAATCTTGTAGTCCATTCAAAGGGAGAGGGCTTCATAAAAAATTAAATTAATATAAGTGAAATGTAAGAACATTCAAGAAATTTCTCAGACGCTACAGAAAAGGCGGCCACAATGCTGATCAAAAGAGTTTTGATTGAATGAGAACAAGAACTTATGACTGACTGAAATACACCACATAATTAATTGTTTTAGATATAGTCCTTCCAAAACACAATTATGGAAATAAAGAGGTGGGGGATTTTGTAAGAGAGTTCATCCTACCCTGCAGTGTAAGGCATCCTAAAATGTAAGAGATCACAAAAAGCTATTTAGGTATAAAGTGTACAAGAGCTAAAAAATTAGATGGACAAAAAAAAAAAAAGACATGTCCACTACCTTCCATTATCATTTGAGAATTTTTTGGCCTGTATTTCTTTGTTTGCTTTAAAAACCAAAACGGATCATTTACAAGAGAAGCTGATGAGGTAACTCGCTACAACTGAAAGAAGCAGAGGGCGTATTTCTGACAGATTAACCTTTTGAAGTCAGCTGTTCTTAGACCTACTTATCTTACTCCCTGAAAACTCTGACCCTCTCTGGAAACCCACATATTTTATCTTCTCTCATTATCCTTGTTCTAAATGCAAACAGGTAGCTGATTAAAATATCTCCATATATAAAACACTGATAATGTCTTCAAAGGAAGACAGCCAATCAACTGCTTAAGACCTTTCTTCTTTGATCTCCAATATCTTAACACCTAGATCTTCAACGAGCACTCCTATAAAGTAGTGGTCTCCAAACTGGGGTGCACAAGACAATCCACTGGGGTGTGGTAAGAAAATATTTTCTGTAACATTAACAAATAAAATACTTTAAAAGGTCATTATTTTACATAACTCATCCTTTTTAATTTCTATTTTTGTGTTTACTTTAAAACAAATATATAACATTATTACAGTAGTACACGTATATGACCTATAAATAACTATCTATATATTGGAGGTAATGCTCGATTTTTTACTGACAGTGGAATGCAAGACTGGAGACTGCTGCTCTAGAAAAGCTCTGGTGCCACCTAGCATTGATACTCAACTGCAAAGAGCTTCATAATGAATACTGATGACAGGTTTTAAAGAAGATGTGCAAGTCTCTTGTCTCTTCCAATGGTTTGGAACTTGCTTATGCTAAACCTTCCAGGTATATAACTTATCCTCTATGGGAAGTGTGTAAGGGAAGCCAAACAAGAAATAAAGAATCTTCTGATAAACTAGACACCTCCCCACAAAAAACACATAACTTTAAAACAAGCAAACAAAACAAACAAAACCAACAACCCAGCTTTGGGGCACAAAATCCAGTGCATTGACAACAGAAACGTGCATAAATACAACCAGTC
This sequence comes from Pachyramphus minor, assembly GCA_013397135.1. Taxonomy (NCBI): domain Eukaryota; kingdom Metazoa; phylum Chordata; class Aves; order Passeriformes; family Tyrannidae; genus Pachyramphus; species Pachyramphus minor. The sequence continues at coordinate 345,109 of VYXB01006837.1, forward strand.
AGCTTAACAGTTAGTTTTCAACAGAGTGGGCAGGACAGTTTTGAAATGAGCAATTCTGATACCAAGATAGAGACTGTTGCTGGAACCTGAAGGCTCTACTATAGATGTGGGAGTGGAAAAAAAAGAGCTGCCTCAGATTGCCATTTAGCTCTGATATAGAATCAGTATCCAAATTCAGGCAAGGTAGTTCCAAGGGGAGATAACACACAGCAGCATTAACTAAAATTGAATATTGTCTGAGCCATTGGTTATACTTTCCTGAACTTTTGTCATACTGAATATGAGGAACGAAACAGCTCTGGACTCTTTTCATGTCAAGAAGGAAAAACCCAAAGAAATACAAAGTTCTCGGGGAAAGAGTGCAGATGAAAAACCACCCTTAGGCCTTTAAAATCAGTACCAGAAAGTACACTGATGCTTGCTAATATTGGGTGTAAAACCCATCACAGCTAATCCCTCTTCTGTCAGTCAGGGATTTGCCTTCTGTATTCCAGCTTCACATCCTTAGTGGTATCAGCTTTGTCAGTGACTGAGCAAGCTGCAGAAGAGCAGAATCCTCCTGGGGTCAGTGTTCATATGGGCAGTTCTGCACCAGAAGTGCCCCAAGGAGGTTGCAGTAATAGATGTAGCTTTTGTCCAGTATGATAAATATCTCTATGTTCTTGGGAATATGCAACACACTGAATTGAATTAAGGGCTGTAACCAAGGCAAAATGGAGTGGCATAACCACCTGTAAGTGGTGCAGAAAGGATGAGAGGCAGAATGAGGCAGAAAGGATTTAAAACTAAAATAGCTCCACATCACAAATTTTTCCAAATGTCAGGAAAAAACCAAACAACCCTAAGACACAGAGAAGAAAGCCATCCAGCAGCAGTTTGTTCTTAAAAAGACACATTTGCACAAAAAAAAAACCCCCGAATCATAAGTTATCAAGAGTAGAAAGATAAAGCCAACTAAGTTTAGCTTAGTATATGTGGCACTGGGTTATGCACCAAAGAGCAGCTGCCAGGCACTGCACAGATCCCTCTCACTGCCATTCAAAGTTACAATCTCTTCTGTACAGTGCACAACTTTATACGGAGAGCTGTCATTCAAAAAAAGGAAGAATAAGTTCCAATTTGTACTAGGATAATGAAAATTAAACCAATAAAATGCAAGGGTAATTTACAAAATGACAATTCATTACTAAAATTTAAATTTCCTCCTCCTTCCCCCGATGTATAATTATATGTGTTTTCCAGCAACCAGGTATTTCACACAAAAGCCACCATACGTGGATTTTTTATTTCCAGCCAGCACGGTCCTCTGATCTTCTGACTCAACAAGAGAAGTTCCAGGCTAGAGGTGTTCGTTCCAAACACATGTGAAAACGTTTGCCCTTTCAGATCTTGGGGAAGCCGAGGGTGTTCAGCCTAACAGGTAACAGAGAGCAGTGAGTCATTTCACCCCACAGAATTCTTCAAGGTTGACATACCCTATTCAGACAACACCTTAACAAAAAACTACACAATACCTGAAATCACTGTCATTTCCCCCAAGTAAAGCCATAGCTCATAATACCTGACAGTAAGTGAAGAAGTTACACTGTAGACTCAACTTCAAAATTAGGGCAGTAATGAAAAAACACACTGAAGTTCTTCATCCATACTGGATACAGCAGCCAAGACTACAGCAATGTTCAATGACCATTTTAATACAGAAACTGCTCATGTTGTAAACTTAATTAGACAGTTACAGCTTTAATCTTGTCTGACACAGAATGACTGATTAAAGTGTTCCTGCACAGCTAAAGAAGAATTTGAGACATATAGCAAATCTCTATGGGATCCTGCTTTTGCACCTAAAACCAACACAAAAAATTATTTTAAAAGGCATTTTCCCAGCAACCAACCCAAAAGGTTCAAGACTGCTGAGTCTCTCACGTTTGAAGCCAAATTAAGTGTTTTTGCTAACAAAGAATAGCTACTGATGTTCTCATGGGAATTTTTCCTGTCTTCGCTGCTCACTTTTACAGGTCTTAACAAAGGTCTTTCTCACCCAGCAAGAGCCATACAAGCAGAATTATTGGCTATATTCTGGACATCAACAGGTGACAGAAAACCAAGTAGGAAAATTGGGAATATACATTGTGGAAAATCAATAAGCAAATTATAATTGAGAAAGAAGGTGGTGGAAATGCAGTAGTCATAGGACAAATTTTTTTCCCTCATGTTTGATTTACATAGCTAGAGTGAACACTAACAAATCACCACGTTATAGGTAACCTGGTAATGAACTGTGAAAGAGGTACAGCCACTAGGTACTAAAGATCAAATTCTGCAAATTTTTTTTATTTAGTAAAACCATAACATTCTTAATTAGATAAGAAAGCAAGTAATGGTATTTTGTCAGATTAATTATACTCACCGAATATTTAACTTCTAAGTATTCAGACTTTGCTGGTACATCCGGAATCTCAAAAGCGTAATATTTTTCCACTTTCTATATAAAACAAAGATATTTTCAGTATCTCCCAACTGAATATTCATTCTGTCTGAAGGGAAAGCTAAAGAAATAAAAGGCCAGCCAAAACATACATTTCAAATATCACAGCCTTGATCTCTTATTACCAATTTTGCAACTTATTATAACCAGCTGAGGATACTAAGAATATTTTAGTTCCTGTGTTTAATCTGTGTACGTTTTTTTAGCATGAAAAGTTTCTACAGAGTTGACTGACAAGTATACTAGCCAATACAAAACAAAAAACACGGTGGCTAAGGAAACAGGAACATTCTTTAAATTCACAGGTTTCAGACAAACACAGGAGAATTGGTGGCTGCAGACCTCCACAAAATCATGAAACGCCTGAGACAGAAAGGGATCTCCAGAGATTGTCTAGTCCAGCCACCTGCTGGGTCAACTACAGCAGGCTGCTCAGGGCTCTCTCATGCCAGATTTTGAATATCCCCAAGGATGGAGACTCCTCAGCCTCTCTGGGCAACCTGTTGCCAGTGCTTAATCTCCCTTACAGTAAAGCAGTAGTTTATGTTCTCATAAATTTTGTGTGTTTCAAATGGTACCAACTGCTCTTATCCTGTCTGCCAGGGTCATCTTTACTCATGCCCACCAAAGGTTTATAAACAATGATAATATTTGCACCACCAATCCCTCACCCTGAACCTTCTCCAGGCTGAGCAGTCCCAGGTCTCTCAGCCTTTCCTCATGTAATAGATGCTCCAGGCCCTGAAAATATCTTTGTGGTCTTATTCTGGACTTGCTCCCCTAAGTTCATGTATTTCTCACACTGGGGAGCTCAGCTGAACACAGCACTCCAAGTGCTCACCAGGGTTGCAAAAGGGGAAAGGACCAAATCCTGACACTTGCTGGCACTGCCTGACACAGCCCAGAGTGCCCAAGGCCATCTCTGCTGCAAGGGTGCATTGCTGCCTCTTCTCCAACTTCATGTTGAGCAAGATCAACACATCTTTCACCCCAAAGGTGCCTTCCAGCCAGTCAGCCATCAATATCTACTGGTGTCTGAGGTTTTTTAAGTCCTGGTACAGGTCTTTTTCCCTTGTTTTGAACTTGATGGGACTCATGTAGATCAGCGATGTTGAACAGTCTGTCTAAGTTCCTTTGAATGGCAGCACATTCATATGGTGTATCAACTACTTCGCCTGAGTTTGTACTGTCTGCAGACTCGTTGAGTGTGTGCTCTGCCATCATCCAAACCATTTACACAGATGCTAAGCAGGATTGGATCCAGTATCGACCCTTGGGGTGCACCACCAGGAACTGGCCTCCATTTGAACTTTGTGCAACCTACCACAACACTTCGAGCCCAGCAGAGCAGAGCAGCCAGTTTTCAGTCCATCTCACTGTCCAGATGCCTATCCCACACTTCACCAGTTTGTCCATGAGGATGCTACAGCAGACAGCACTGAAAGCCTTACTAAAGTCAAGATAAAAAACCGTCACTGCTCTCCCCTTGTTCACGAAGTCAGTCCATCTCCTCACAGAAGGCTACTAGGTTGGTGAAGCACTATTTCCCCTTTATAAATCCACACTGAACACTCCCAAGCACCTTGTGACATTGGTTAGCTCCCTCCACACTCAAGGGTGGATCCCACCAGGTCCCATGCGCCTTTATCTTTCCAATTTGTTTAAATGTGCTTTGTTTTAAATGTGATTCTCCTCCACTGAGGACAAGTCTTCTTTGCTTCAAGCTTTCCTTCTGGTCTCCTGGAGCCAGGGATTGCTAAAGGCTGGACTTAGCAGTAAAGACCAAAGGGAAGAAGACACTGGGTATCTCAGCCTTTTCCATGACTTGTGTTACCACATTTCCTGTCCCTTTGACCAGCACCTCTTTCCTAGTCTGCCTGTACCTACAGAAGCCTTTCCTGCTGCTCTTTGTCCCCCTCACAAGATTCTACTCCAGGAGCACTTTGGCTTTCCTTTCTTCACCACATCACCTCCATTAATCCATCCTCTAATCCCGACCAGCTCTTTGCTGTCCTTCAGGCAGGGTTCCATGCATTCCCATTGCTCTGACATACTAAAGGGACTCCCCGGTCCTTCCCATCCCAGCCTGTCCTAACCACATCCTATCCCATCACATGTCTGTGATCCCAAATCAGATTGTACCCCCGTAACTGCACAAAGCTCCTTTTACACTGAATGCTTTAGTGTGCCAGCACTTCAGAGAGGAACCCAAGAGAGATGATTTCCCAACCATCTGCCAGCTGTTTAATTTATTACATGCTTTGAGCAGAATAATTTCTACGACACTATTGTATTTTTCATTTTCAGTGACTTGGGTTTTACTAGAAAGTAAACAAAGACCATTAAAGCAGTTCAGCACAACTTTACTGAAAGTTAAGTATCACTTCTGCTTTCTTCAAGAACAGTAATGATTTTCCACAACATGCACAGCTTCTTAGTTTCTAAGAATAACTACCTTAATTTTTCAAATAATTAAAGTATCCTGTGCAACACTGCTATAGCACCTGCTGAAATGCCATGCCCTACCCTGTCATAGGTATGTTCTGTGCTGTAGTACTTTACAAACCATCTGCACCGCTGTTACGTATTGTTATTATTTTATGCCATAACTATGCTAGCACACTACTTCACTACAAGAATTTCTAGAGTCACCTTAAATTAAAAATCACATTTTTTTCACTGGACAATGTACTATGTTCTGTAGTACACTGTACTGCACTGTATACTGCATTGTGTATACTGCACTGTATACAAAACACTCAGCATAATATACCACTAGAGAAAATTTAACGAGAAAAAACAAAGTCACTACAAATGGGAATAAAATTTACAAATTAACAAAACACATGTGGAGTTAGGTAAACTTGAAGTTATTTGGGTTTGGCGTTGGATAGTTGGGTTTTTTTCCTTAAATTAATCGCATCAGCACCAGCTCCCCCAGGGCACTGCAATCAGCAGTTACGCTTGTTGCCTCAAGTACTACTTTAGTTGTGAGGCTGCAAAGCCTGGGTAGGGGAGCTATAAATAGGAAGCAGGCAAATCCAGAAACTATTATGGCATCAACAGTTACATGGAAGCAGAAGTGTAACATAACTTGGTAGGAGAGCACCACTGTGAAGCCAGATCAGCCTGGCAGATCAGATTGAGGTTTCCACTCTAAACTGTTGAGCCAAAGCAGCACCTCACACAAAGAGCACATCAGAGCTGTAACATAATAGATGGCAATGCACTGCTTGTAGCACGTATCACTGGTGCCCCCTCCTCTTTTTTGAATTAAAAATAAAAAAACCCCAAACCTCTCAGGCTTCAAACAAGTTCTTGTTGCAAACGCAAGCTGAACACAGTATAAAAATAGTCTGCTGCAGTGATTCATCTGCGTTATTCCACAGAGCTCAGCTCAATTACATGAGTGTCTGGTCATAACTGCAGTGAATGAATGCTTTGCTGCAGAGTAATCTGCCCTTCAAGTGGCCCTTCAGAGAGCAGAAACGAGCAGCAGTGATTAGCTGCTAAGTTCCTAAGTGGAGTAAGGCTGCTTTCAAATTGATTTGTGAAGACTTGCTAACTTGGCAGCAGTGCAACCCATTGAAGCTACAATTAGCAGCAGGTGCAGGAGGAAATGATATGGCTCAAGTGTATCTGTTCACAGGGACAAAGTTGGGTGCTGGCAAGGCCAAGATGCACAGAGAACAACGTGTCTCAGTGTACAAATATTGGGTCTCTCTGCATTATCACAAAAAGAGGTATTCTGAATAAAGGAACACTGGGTGCAGCACAGGTATGTTAGTAACCTTTCCTATTTCCAGCTAATGATGGAAGAAGAGTAGTTTCTCAGTTTCACAGTACTGCGCAAAAACTGACACTTCATGTTACTCTGAATTACTCATGAGTATTTCCCTCACCTGAGCAACATGGCCACTGGTTTTTAAAAATCTTTCAAAGCACCAACCCTTAACATCACAGTAGTGAACCACTGGCTGCACATCACAGAGCAAGGGAGTTCTAAAGAACATTAGCTATTAACCACACACAGGCACAACTGTGCAGAGATCACATTTTGCTGCATTGATTTAGGTCAGTGCCACAGATAATTCGAGAGCCCTACACACTCTTGTGAAAACACATATACAAGGGTTGTGTAACAACACATTATCTCTGGTGCTATGACTGGAATGAAAAGGAAGATGATGACTCCTTATGAAAAACAGATTTAATAAGGTATATAACTAGGCAAATTCAGGTATCTCAGAGACAAACAGAAGAAGAGGAGGGCACAGTAATGGGACAACCCTTCTACTTCCACAATTATCTTGCAGAGAGCACAAAGCCTCCCTGCTGCAGAGTACGCCTGACCAGATTTGGTACCACTTGTTCACATCAATTTAGTGTAATCTGAAATATCCGAGTTACTGTAATACTTCCTTGAATAATCCTCCAAAGATCCCACCAACAGCCCCGTTTTACTATCCTGTCTTTTCTCTTATCCCCTGTATTACTAATGCCATACTCTCCTATTAGCTCCAGTTTTCATTAAACCCTTCCAGAAGGCAGTAAGTACTAAAATTAGCAGAAAATTACACAAGCAAAATAAGGCAAGATAGCTTTTATCCTCCTAGTAAAATACAGTTTATTGAAGAGTCTGAAGAATTCAAACATCATTTGAATTCTTACAATTCAGAAACAATTTTGGCAGGTTATTTCAGAGCTCCTCTGCACCCCCAACGATCCTGCCTAATTTATTCATGAAATAAAAATTGCAAATTTGCTCTTTTGCTAAAACTGTCCTTTAAATAGCTTTCTTGCTGCTCATCCCATTTTAATGTTTTTAAAGAGCAAACAGGTCTGATCATTATTCTTCACTTTACTAGCTAAAAAAATTAAACCTTTCATAGTTCTCTCTTGTATAACAGATTCTGCTTTTGTCTCATCCTTCTATTACCATCTTTTGTACCTGCAGTCGCTTGAGTTTATCTTTCCCCATGAGGGTGACCACATGTTATAATATTTGAGAGAAAATTTGAACAGTGTCTTAGTGCTCCTAACTTCCCTATTCCCACCAGGGATCACTCCTGTGTTACACCCAAGGACCCCAGAAGCACTGTAGTCATGTATCCAGATAAGACTGTTGGGTCTCTCACCCTGAGCTCTGTGTAAGCACAGTAAAAACTTGACAGATTTAGCTTGCTTTTTGAAAGCCATCTTTGAAGGTTAAACTATATTACTCTTATTACCTCATTCACATTATTCCTCCTTAGCACACCATGGAACAGATGGAGGTTTCCTAAGATTCTTTCAGCAGATCTTTTTGGAGACCTTTCTCCCTCCTTCCATTTCCAGAGTACAAGCGTTTGCACCCTCTCTTTTAATGAAGAACTGTTTTTCTTTGAGTTTTCTCCCTCATTCCTGAAAGGATCTTTGAACAGTAACCTATCAGAAACTCAGTTTTTATGCATTGGTTAATTCATTATTTTCCAATCCCACATCTAACTAAGTTATAATCACCTATACAAGAGAAATAACAGAGAAAACTGAAAAGGCTAAATTTACACCTGTTTTGAGAGAGAAAACAAAGAAAAAGTTTACGAAGTACTCATGTCACATTTTCCCTAAATTCTGTAAATAACACACTAAGATACAAGTTGCTAAAAATATGGCATGTCTTGCATGACACTGCTATTCGAGAAATACTGCTCACATTTTCCCTTTAACAACTGAAACTTTCAGAATTACTCTAGCTTTGGCTTAGGTGACCTCCTCAGGGTCTTTCCAACCTGAATTACCACACAAATTTGCCTTATTTCCCCCCTTTTATTTACATATTGTTAAGGTCCATTCTTTCTCCATTTTTACTTGTCATCTAACTTCCCAATCAACTATGCAGGAATGAATCCTCTGAAGTCACAAGACTGCCAGGCTGGGAAAAGTTACAACTAATGAAAATCAGCTTTGCCAGGCTAATGGCACGTTACTTCAAGAAACAGAAAAGTTTCTGAGCACACTCAGAACCAATCTTTTTCCCTAACTTGCATGTTTGCGGGCTTTCCCCACCCAAGCTTCCCACTTCTGCCCTCCATCCCAGAGGAAAAATGCTCTATGTAAATGGACAATAAAGCTTTCTCACACTAGCAAACTAATTCAGTCCAAATCTGCAACACAATCAGCAGTATCGGCTCATTTCCTGCAGACTTATGACAAGTATTACATTAATGTATATGCCAAAGTTTCTATTATAGCAACATTTTGGTTTTCCAATGTTATTTTAAGGATTTATTGAGCAAACAGAGCACAGTAAAAGAGCGCAGTAAAATAACACTGTTAAGACTATTGCCCAGACTCTAAGACCAAGACACCTTAACTTTCAAGACTGAATGACAACCCTCACAACTTGTTCCCTCCTGCACAGCCACACTATGACAATCCATGCTCTGAACCGCAGGCACTCTAGAAAGATAAATCTGCAACGGTGATAAGAAGGATGAGACATGCCCAGAGATAAGCTTCAATAAAATATTTGGCCAAATGCAAAGACAGTGTAATCCCAGTGTACTGACTTATCTGCTGGACAACACAATCTCTCATTTTAAACTCTGACAGTATGAGCTGATACCCAGGCTTTAGGTATCAGAGCTTTTATCTCTTCTACATGCTCAAAAACAGCTCAGCAAGAGAGTCTGACGTTCAACCCAGCTTTAAAGAAGGCAATGAATGAGTATTTTCAAAAGCATTATGGAACAATCATATTGCAGATTTACTGCTCTTAAAGGAGTACAGATATTTGGGAAGACACTGGCAGATTTACTGCTCTTAAAGGAGTACAGATATTTGGGAAGACACTGGGATAGCTTTTACAAGCAAAGACACTTACACCTGTCAGGAGTTACATATTTGCATTTCAGCATAACCTCCCTCACTAGATAGTGTTTCAACAGCCTTCCCACCTTACCAAGCACAACAACAGAAAATGACCAAATAGGACACTTGTAAACAAACCTTGGATTTGAACTTCATGATCTTATACTTTGGTGAAATGCTGTCATTAAATTCCTTGAAAACACTCATTATAGTAACCGGAGTCTCCGTCTCTTTGCCAGTAGATAGGTCAATTTCCTAAAAAACAGAAGTCAAGGTTTTACAAATTAACAAAAAATGCCAGCAGACATGACTAGTAAGTTGAATTTTGCTTTGCTATTATGAATCATGTATCTCTTTATTAATGAAAAACTACAATGCAATCAGCCAAAAAAACCCCAAATTTAGATAACAGAATTTGAAACAGGATGTTTAAAAAGCACAAAGTCTTCTAATAATAATTCAAAATTACTTTATTTGCTAAACAGCAAGTCTAAAGGTAACAATTTGCCTGCAGTTGTTGGCTGCGGCCAGGGGAAGCCACAATGCTCTACTTTGCATCTCATGAAAGATCCATTGCATTCACATTGTTTTTAACTTTACCACCTCCATCAGACAACACTGGCTTCAACACTTCCCATAAACACACTGCCAGAACTCATAACCTGCCATAAGCAGAATGAAAGGTACTTATGTTTGACATGCTTAAAAGTCATACTTACTGTTTCACGAGGCAGGAGATAAACAGTTCTCTCAATATTTTTCACTGTCACACAACAGCTGACATAGGTGTTTGCAGAGTCAATCCAAACTTTGCCAAACAAAAATACCACGCCTAAGGAGAAAGGGCAAACAATTCAGCATGTGATTCTTAATCATTCCTATTGTTGCTTAAAGCCGCTTATAATGTATTCTTGCAGAGAAACACAACCATTTCTGATTTAGGTCCTTGAACAACAAATCTTTCTGATGCATCAGCACATTTTGAATTGTTTTAAACACAAGCTTTACAAATAGACACCTGTATCATTCTTCATGTCTCTACCTCCATTGCTATAGTAACACCTGATCTGCAAAATTCAAAATGGCATCACACAGCCAGTCTCAAAACTCTGTTCTGATTTCCTTTCTACCTACAGTAGTTTGATAATCCCTGGGGAGAAGGAGGAAGGAGAGAGATATCAGTGAAAGCTGAAAATTATCAGAATGCCTGTGCTGTCAATCAATCCTATAATGTGTTATCTACAATTTCTCATTCCTCACCTAGAGCAGTACATTAACTCCTCTTCTCTGCACTTCGGGACAGTGGATCAAGACTCTACTACCAATAAAACCTGTAGAAATACATTCTGAAGACAACAACTAGAAGCTGATCAGCTGTAAAAAGTTTTCAGGTGACTATTTTTAACAAATGAGGACACCAAAAGATGTATGACATCACAAGAAATCGTGGAAGTACAGACAGCAATTGTAACCAAGGGAAGAGACACTAAGAAATCTTATACAGAGCAGGACTCATGGCAATTATCTTCATTGTGGACCATGTCATTATCGTACACACACCTTTGACCCCAGAGAACTTGGCATTAGCACAAAATGCTGCAAACTGCAAACCAAACGATGTCAAACTTTAAAATAACATAGTACAAAGCCACCTGCACTTCACATAGAATTTGTTAATTACAAGTACAAAAAACGTTCAAGTACAACTCAGAAATCTGGCTTCACCAGGTTCCATTCAAACTCCAAATAATCTAGAGCTTATTTACATAGGAGACACTCTTCCTACAGTACACTAATACTGATGAAATCAGAAATATCAGCACTGAGACTGTCTCAGAAACAGTGTTTCATGCATAGAAAGTTTTGGAACCTGCATTTATCCCTGGCCTGACAATGCACAAACAAGTTCTTGGTTAAGAGTTATAATTTACCTTTGCCATGAGATCTATCAGACATAAAGGCACCTTTTTTACTCCATTAGATCAAAGATAAATCAGTGAAGATGCACTAAGATGGATGACAAAGTTAAAGTGACAGGCTATGAAAAATCATTTTCTGAGTGCTTGGAATAGATGTGAACATGACTACTTTTGTCAAGGACAGAGAATGCTGAGGTTTTGAAGATGATGAGACCAAGGATACAAGATTCAGCTGAATAAAGTATCTTAAGAAATTTTAATACAGAGGCAATCTTGAAGATTTAGACAGTTTGAATAGAAGTATCTAGAAAGAGCTAAAATTGCAGATTTAAGTGACAGGGAAGACAAAGTTCTTGTCCCCAGTAATCTTTTTTTTTTTTTTTTTTTTTGTAAGGGATATAAAAAAAAAAGCTCAGAAAGATGAAACTATGAGAGAGACCACAAAACAGCAGTTGGTTGCTTGAAGGCTGGCAATATTAAGAGCATGGAGTATTAGCCTGTCAGAGAGGTGCATATAAGCAGATGAGGTACAAAGAAGGACACATGACCCAGTCAAAGGTAGGATAAAAAGCTGTCTGGATTGCAAAGACAAACTTCAATCAACTCTAGCATGGACAAATAAGTGGTCTCAATAGCAAGATTTCACAGAATCAGAATAATTTAGGATGGAAGGAACCTTTTGAGATCACCCAGTTGAACACCGACACACGCGCTACCACCCACACACACAGTAAAAGCAGTATTAACATCAAAGACTTTTCAGACACATTTCATGTAAAACCAAAAAAACCAAGAAGAGATATCGGGCCCTATGCTCTGCAAGATTGACTACGGAAAGAAGAAACAGAAGTAAAGCTTATAAATCAAAGTCTGTGAGAGGAAAGATCACGCTACCAATGAACCAAAAGGTAAGCAAAGTCAAGACACATGGAAAACGTCTTGTAGAGGGGAAAAAAGCAGCAGGTTTTATTCGTTATTTCTTTAAAATGTTAATAGGATTACAATTCTCAAGTTCTCTGCCTAAGACCATAAAGGGAGTTATGAAAAGTAAGCCTCCAAAAACCATTAAGTTTGAAAGAGACTTATGATTATGCTATAGTATTTACTCTTCAGGCAATGCATTTGACATCACAGCAAATGAGGCATAAACAAAGATCATGAACATGTTAAACAAAAAGCAGTATCAAAATTTTCCCTTCTACATTACTAATTGAAAACAGGTGCAGTCTTTATTATTCAATCCTGAAAAAGTCATAATGAGAAAAGAACACTCCTTGCATGCGAGGAACAGAAATCCTTTCATAATTATGTTCCATTCAGCAACCACTGACTTACAAGACAAAAAAAAAAAAAGAAAAATAACAATAGTGGGATCTTTAAAAGTAGCAATTTTATATTAGAGCCATTGATTTCATCAAGATATCTATGATTATTACCACTCCCATCACCAAGCTCTTCAGCCCAGCACAGTCTTATATTTAAGTTTAGCATCCCAATTCACAACAAAAGGTGTTAACAAAGGAAAGTATCTGACTCAATGCTTGCAGCATCAACCCAAAAAAACCTTCAACAACATATGGAAGAACATTCTGGTAAACCCACGAGGCACGAATTAGAAACCCAAGATCCTGAAGCTGCTGATGAAATGAGGGGACAGATGAGAATACAGATCCTTTTGTCAGAGCTCAGATCAGAATGATGCAGTTTTGAAGACTATGAGAGCTAGGATTCACATGTCAACTACACAGAGTATCTCAGCAATGTTAATCCAAAGACAATCTTCAAGACTTAGATAGTTTGAATAGCTTGCATTTTTCTGGCCACCTCCCTGCCTTGACAGACGTGCCTTTCCTCTGTAGAAAATGTGCAACTGCTATTGTACAGGCTTCCTATTAATCTCCCTGAAATTTAAGTTACATGTCCAGAAACAAAAAAGCATGCTCAATTGTTGCATCACTGAGCAAGAAATTAACACATTCATATTGCTCCTGCAGTGTATAAATTTTTAAGAAGGCCAATGGGTCACCAACACAGGAGAGCTGGTAGGTCCCTTTTACCTCCTTGGTACCATATTAGGCCAAGAAATTACATTCTTACTTTTCCCAGTCCTAGTGCCCTGCTCTGAGGACAGAGGTACAGAAAAACAAGAGACAAATGTAGAAGTTAGAGAGCAGAGAGGCACAGGGTATCTGCATCTGAAAATGCCAGTTAAATAAAAAGAATCAGAACGGCATTTTCTGCCTCGAATGGAACAGTTACCTGGCTGACTGTACTGATCTTCATAAGCATCCAGCCAATAAAATCTTAAGACTTGTTCATCATTTTCCCCATTCACAAGTGGAAGAAGGTTGGGGTCTAGCTGAACTTCTGCTGCTATGAGATCAGCTTCATCCTCATCAATTCTATCCCAACATGAGACATCTGGGAGAGAATAACTCCTGCAGGTTTTGCAGAAGAAAGAAACAGGTAAAATTGTGCCTTTCTACAACCACCGTTTTGCTTTTTTTTCATTCTTATATTCTCACACCTTTTGTTGCTCCTTACACTATCAAGTAACATTCCCAACAGTTGGGTTTCCTCAGGTTTCTTCTGAAAAGCAGGATGGAGTGACAAAGACAGAAACCACAAACAAGTATGGTTCTTTATACATCACACACAGGCTTTAAAAATCAGTCACTTGGTATTTCAGCCTTGGTCACTCAAATCCTTACATAAGGAATATACCCATCCATCTATACAAGTTGCTCAGTGGAAACAACAGATTATTTCAACAAAGTTATCTTTTCAGCCATTAAATGTTTAGGCCTTTTTCATAATTCAAATATTTTACAGTTTGAAATATTTTGCTATGGAAGCATACAATTCAAGATTTTCCAAACAATTTTTAAAAAACAAACAAACAGGAAAAAAACACCTCTTTTCCTATTTCCAAATATGTGGCTGTTCATCATTACTTTTAGCAACAATACTTTTACCTGCAACTAATAATGTGATACTATGGTATTATGATTTGCTTAGAATAAGCATTGGTAGTAATTCCTCATTTTTGTTCACTGGCATCAAAGTTCACTGTTCAACATCCACACTGAGTCACCTCAATGTACTGAAATACATATTGTCACGTGCTAAATCCCAAAAATATCAAATATTTTTCAATTAAGTAACTATTAGCACGTTACCATTCTGAACGTCACTACAAAAAAAACCCCAACATTGCACAGCATTATCATCATTCTGTCTGCATCACAATTATCCCTTTCAACAAACATGAAAATAAATATAAGGTTTATGGATACTGAAAGCCTTCTTGGTGGAAGCCAAAAAAAAAAAAAAAAAAAAAAAAAAAGAGATTCTTACAAGGCAGATGTCTCTTTCTTCTCTGGTTCCAGCTGCTCTGTCTCTTTCTTTTCAATTTTGTTGTCTCTTTTCAAGTTTTCAGCTGTCTCAGGTATAGTTTCCAGATGCTCTGCTTCCATAGGTTCGTCAAAGTCCTCCTCATCAAAATCCATCATTCCCTGATCATCATCTGCAAGTCCTGCAGCTAGAACTAAAGGCTTGAATCATTAAAATGACACACTGTATACTACAGCAGGATGCATAGATAACATACTATACATGAACATAATTTACAGTATTCATACACAAACAAAATATCCCATTTAAACTATCTAAGCATCCAGGTAGTATAAATTAATAAGTGTTTTAACATTAATATGCTGTATTTAAAGAGTTTCCAGAACTGGGTTTTGATTTCTTTTTCATACCTTCAGTAGCTTTCTCTCCTACTGTCTTCACTATTCTCTCATTTTCTGAAGGTTTTTGCACATACTTGGCATCCTCGTTTTCAGAGACTCTGGCAGATTTTGCTGTGCAATTGGGATGTTTAGGATGCAATGAACTTGAAGGAAGGGTTTCCTCTCTGAGATGAGCAGGAGTTTTCTTTGATATAGGGGTGATTACCTGAAAAACATTTCAGCCACCAAACAAAAAACTTTTAAGAGAAAAAACTCTGCATCTGTTTCTCTAACATCTCCAATTGCTCCTCCTCGGATCACAGAAGTCATCACTTGAATGGCCTATTTGGGAATTAATTTCCTTCTCAATGTTTCCTACAAAAGTGACCCCTGTTTTGCACCATGAAGACAAAGATCCTCTCTTACTGTATCTCCCCTTTTGTATTTTTCCAATTGCTTCTAGGTTTGAACACAGTTGCTAAGATGAGAAGCATTGGTGATTAATTTCAACCTAAGAGTTGATATCACTATTACACATGGTTTCACAAATCAGATGTATCTACACTACTGCATTTTCCTTCTATAGACTGTTACCAAATACCTCATTGTATTTCCAGCTATAAAGTCCTTCCCATTTACCAGAACTCCTAACAAAATGCCAGCCTTCTACCCTTAACAGCTCATCCCCTCCTTTCACTCCAAAATCTTCCACTAGGGCAAACTTCTATTTACAGCTTCAATTTTCCATTTGCTTTACATTTCTGCAGAAAATTAGTTTCTTATCCTTTTGAACACACACAAATACTCCTGCTTATTTCACCTCCCATTCTGCTCTCCGTGACACAAGGGTCTTTTCTACTCTGGAAAACAGACAAAGCAGCAGCTCAGCTTCGTGTGATGCACCTAACATTATATGTGTTCTGCTACTATACTAAAGATACAAAACTAATTGTATTCTGTTTATGTATTAACATGAAAGGGGATGTGGAAAAATGCGTGAAGCTACACTGTAACATTGCTAAGGAAGCTAATGAGAATGTTAATTTCTAGGAGCAGAAACAAAAGTCAACAGTATTCAAATCCAACTACTTATTAATGACAATTTCTTTTTCCTCTTTACCTTGGAAGTTTGAGACTGCACAGAGAAAGGATTCAATGGTACTCCAGCAGATCTTTTCCTCTTCAGCATTATAATTGGTGGTGGACTTAACTGAACTGTCTGAATATTTGAAGAAAAGATAAAGTGACAAAATGAAGCAGTGGGTTTTTAGCATTTTCTTTTGCTTTGGTTAGTAACAACTTTCCATTAAAGACGGCCACTGGAATTTCTCATTTACCAAGAAAACACACCTGTTGATATAAATTATACCTGTTGATATAATTAGTCATGTAAAAAGAGTAAGTTATCTGAGCAATCAACCCATGAACACAGGCACTAGATTTTTTTGGTAAACAGCCTGAGAAAAACTGCCATCAGCAAGTGAAACAGTTTTCAAATAGTGGGTGTTTCAATAGCTAATTGTGTTTTTAACACACTGGTATCAGAGTAACTTGTGGTACATTTTTTTATGTCTGCTGAAGCAGTACCACTGAGCATACATGCCTAAAGAAAGGTAGAAGTGCTCTTTCAGCACTGTTACACTAGAAGAAAACACATTTTAACTTATTTACATATACAGATACGTATCAACAGCTAATAGAAGAAATTTTAGAAAACAAACAAAACACAAAATCAACAGGTAACAACTATTTAAGTATATAGAAGCATTACCTTCCCTAATCAATATTTCACAAATTTGACAGCATTAAAATGCATTTGCCTAATGATTTGAGGGTTTCATATAAGATACAACTCTCAGTCAGATGTCGTATTTCCCCTCAGTATCTCACCACTACAGTAGTTTCATGGTTTACATGTGAGCAATCCTTTTGGTTTTAAGAAATCCTGCTGAAGGGGCATTAAGGCATTGAACAGTCATTAGTGATGAGGAACACCCTCATTTGAGACAGCCCAAACCATGCCATAGCAGCCATCCTGCACTCCTGACTCAAAGGAAGTGTTAATCTGGTTCTCTGTAGCAAATCGTGGGAAGCAGGAGGCAGACAGACGTTTCAGGCTACATCATCTGCTGAAACAGTCCTCCCTCAGCTCCTCTTGTGAACCCAAACACAACAGACGCAAATATCCCACAGTGCACCACCTGAAGCATGGTGACACAGATGTACAGAGCACATGATTCAGATAAAGTTGAGTTTTGCTTCACTCTAAGCTGACTAAAACCTAGAAAGCTGCACTAGCACAGGCTCTACATCACCTTAATGTCCTATGGATGAAACCAGTCTTAGATCTTCTAGTTTTACAAAGAACTGTATTTTCCTGATATGTTCCACGGCAAAAAAAACCTAATAGATTAAGGTATTTCCAGCAGATTTCATTACTACACTTACTTCAGCATTAAGATCTTGAAGAATATCCCCTAGTAAATCATCCTTTGACAGGTCCACAGTTTTCTGCAAGATAAGCCAAACAGTTCTCAGTTTCTCAGCTAACCTAATCAGAAGACCAGTAGCAAATGACTAAACAGTTTCCACAAAACCCACACATCTTTTTCAGAAATGCTCCATACACAGGAGATTGTAATAGAAGTTTATGTTTTACTAGACACAAGAAACTGAAATGAGCCCTTGGTTTATTCCACTCCCACTAAAACACTTTAAACAAGTTAGAAACACTTACATTCAAAAATATAAAAACTTACATCTGTGTTTTTCTTCCCAGCACTGGCTATAAACATAGACTTGATTGTGTTTGGCTTTGACACCACAGATTTTTTCATGTTCTTTTTATCAACTGTAGATGTTTTGCCACCTTTTCCTACAGAAAAAAAAATTGTGAATTTTTTCAATGTTTAAGGGTCCAGTTATTAGCAGGAATAGATAGCCAAGGTAGCCCACTTCTTCCACCTTTACACTGCTGGCTGAAATGAAGCTTGATCATCTTCAGGTTTTTAACAGCTGTCATGCACACACAAAAAATAGCAAAACTCTACTAGCACCCTACCTTTCCTAGTCACATCAGAGATGCTCTTTGCATGCTCCAGGAAAAGGATCAAGATACTCTATATGGAAGCATCTCCAGGAAAAAAAAAATGTCCACATGTTTGGCACTAGGCTTGGATTCTCAACATCAGACTCAGTTCCTCAGTTTTCCCCCAGCCTTGTAAAAGTTGGGAAAATCATCTGATCCCAGATTCTTAAAAGCACACAGGTGTTTAATGGCCAAGAGAAATTATACATCTCTTAGGCACCGGCTCTGTAAACCAAGCCCACTCTTAGATGCATTTGTTCTAGAAGTGAATATATATACCACAGAAGACTGTAAGCAGAATTGCCCCAGTAGTGCTGAAGTAGTTAACAATGATTTGACCTCAATTTGTCAACCTCCATCTTCTGCATCATAGGGGCTGAACAAAATCCACAGCCAGATAATGACAGAGCTTCAAGTAACATGTCATTTGGCCACATTCACCACACACTGATGTCAAGAAGTTGCCCATTTTAGGTATTGCTTAAAAGTCCCTGGAAGACATTCTACAGGGCATATTCAACCTACCTTTTCTATTGGAAGTCAGAGCATCATCATCCAGATCTTCATCAAAGATTTCCCTTCCATCTTCTACATAACCTATCCCATCTGTGGAAAAACAAGTAGTTGGAAACTTACAGTTTGAATTCTGTCTTCTGATATTCCTAAATAATCAAATTTTTCACATACTTAAACCCTTTTGCCCCTTTAACATAGAGCAAAAGTTAGAAATGCTAAAATGTTAAATACCACAGCACTCCCAGAAGTATCTTCTATTAGACTAAATATATGTGTTTAATTAGAAATTTTCAATTGCAGTACTTTGGTAAAATTATAACCCTAATAACTTGAAATAAAATTTCAAGAATAGGTCTTCATTGAAAAACATTTGCATTACCATCCTAATACACTACTATGAGAACAACACAAAAATAACTTCCAGTAAGATTGCCTTTTTCTTGTCCCCTAAAACAAATTTAAAGAATGTACTAACTGTAACTTACTTCAAGTCATGTGCATTGAGTTATAACACTATATAGAAAATAACTCTCCAAATGAATCTTAACTTACCATCATCAACAATCCAGTCATCATCCTGACGGTCTCTGACCATCTTGGAGTATTCATCCTCATCTATTTCATCATAAACACCTGTGAACTCCTCAACCTATGGTTAAGGTATACTGAGGATTAACAGTTTTCATACTATTAATTATTAATGCAGATCATCAGAACATAAAAGTTCCCAAGAAATGCACGGTTTCCTACAGTGCTACATTGTTCACAACTGGTAAGCACAGTTATTCATTAAGTTTCTTTTTTGGCAGTGATAAAACACAGATTATCAATCTGTAAAATTATCACACCATACCGAAACTCAAAATCTACTGAAACATTGACAGAGATTTCATTTGAAACCCCTTATTGCTCTTTTCAGATTATCAAAACAAAACTTAAAAAAAAAGTAGCAATCCTAGCAATGACCTTGGCTCTACTCTCAAACTGAGCTCAGTGAAAATGAAGGTTATTTGATGTGCCCAAGCATGATGCTGAAGATGCTTTTCTCGGGTGCCTCAGAGAAAATTTGCATGTTGATGTTGCACGGACTTCAGGTTTCTTTACATTTATCCACCTCAATGTGGAAGTCACATTTACTGTTGGCATCACAATTAGACAGTAGTAATGTTATACTGCCAGATTTCAGTTCTACCAGTTAAATACTTAAATTTTGGTCTCTTTCTGGAAACACGGCATACCAATATTAATGGATTTCAGCCATGTAAAGCTCTGAAAATAAAATTTAAAATAATTGGAAGTTAAAAAAAGTACTTTGTATCATAACATTAATTATGCAATTAAATTGTAAAAATCGGTCCTTCCCTATGGCATAGTTCTCAAGCAATGGCAACATGTTTGACTTGCAGTTAATAATACTGGTTTAGTTTTGAAAACAGAAAGAAACAAATAAATGATACCAGAAAGCAACAAAACTACAGCTACATTCTGAAAAACATACACCATTGAAAATACAAAAGCTGATCTGAAAGGCTTATTTTGTTTCCCATAACTTTTACATATCTATAAACGGTGGTTAAGCCTCTCAGCTCAGATTCGCTTTTCACAAAGAAAAATGGATGAGGAATTTTCACCTCATATTTTAATTTTTCACCAGCTTTAGCTTTTTTCAGGCGTTCAAGTGCTTCTTGCTGGCCTCTTCTATTCTTCCTCTCACGTCTAGAACGTGATGCTGCAAAACTTCCAGACTCGTGCATAGCTGCAATTAATTAAAAAGAAGAGAATTAAGTCTAGTAATGAGCTGCTGTTATCTTTGGTACTTAGTATTCAGTGATGCATTAATAATGACTACAGTTTCACTTAAAATCAAGAGAAAGACCTACTTGTCAAAAAGCACACAGGCTCTTAATAAGCCAATTCTGGAATTATACTGAAGGCATGGCCTGACAAACAGCGAGATGAAAAAAAGACTTCATGCCAACTCATATTCAGCACAAAGCTACCACCTGTTTCAAAAGAACCTCTCAAACCTCATCAACCATTATCTGAAAGGGATCTCCCCATTCCTTTCTTGGGAACTTCCAGCTCATTTTATTTTGCATGTCTCCATGACAACTCAGCAATAGGCAGACTTAAGAGAAGGCCTACACTGCTACAGAGCAGTAATGTTTTTTAGGTGGTTTCACAATGTTTAAGAGTGCAGCCAGATTGAGACGAACTAGTAATTTGTTGACAGCATAGGACTGACACCCCATTTCCTCCTATACTTCCTTCTCTTAAAAATGCTCCCCAGAGCAGGGCGCTCCCCTTCTCCGGACCTTTTTCCCTGTATTGATTTGGGAGAGGGGGGAACCAGTTATCTGACCACAGAGAACGCATAGTCCCACTCCAACTTATAGCAGCAAACAAACAGCCCAGGGACAAGGCCGCGGGTTTTGTGTGAGGAGCTAAATACTCCGTGGCGACCAAGACTGGTCAGGTCTCCAGAGAGCAGGAAAGTTCCCTCCCGGTGGCAGCAGGAGATCGAACTGTGAGCAGAACTGCACCCAGGCAGCGTGGCTGAGAAAAGAACAGGTTTGTATTGCTACGGGCTGAGCTAAAAGGGCATTTACACTGTGTGAGAGAATTGCGAAGATGTCACAGTCCGTGTGTGTTTATTTTCTGCCAAATCTTTGCGTTTGCTGTCACCCAGCGCGCTCCTCCGAGACAAACGTGTCTGCAGCGCCAGCCGGGACCACCCATGCCCGCCGCTGCGCCCGCCGGGAATTGCCAGCGCGGCCCCCGGCGCCGATCCCGGGAGAGACCCCTCATCCTACGGGGGTGCTCCGCCGGCGCGGGACGGTGCGGGGCCGTGCGGCCCGTGTCCCCCGAACCGGGTGTAAATCCCTCCCCTCTCCGCTCCTCTCCCCGCCTGCCGGGAGAAGGTCCCCCCGTTCGGGCAGGGCAGGTACGGCCCCGCCGAGCCTCCCCAGGGTGGGGGGACGGGGGACCCTCTTGGATCGTTGTCACCGCCACCGCCGCCACCACCGCGATCGCTCGCCGCGCACGCGCACTCCCGCGTTCGGCGCGCGCGCTCCCGCCCTCCCCGCCGCCAGCACCGCTACGCCCGTCGCAACCCCCGCCTGACACCGAAACGTCAGCGGCAGCAGTAGCGGCCGCCACGGAGAGGGAGGGGAATGAGGGAGAGGGGCCCCGGCCGCCCCGGGTCTCACCGTCCCGGCCCCCTGCGCCGCTCTCGGCCATGGCGCTCGCGCCAAAGGCTCCCGAAACTGGCGCGAGACGGGAGACCCGNCCGGGACCGGAGCGGGAAGGGAGCTCCGGGCCAGGCGGAGTCGCTTCCTGGCCCAGGCCTGCGCCGCCGGGCCGCGGCCGAGGCCGGGGACGGGTCTGCCGCTGGACTCGCGGCTTTGCGGGCGCTCGTGGGTCCCACGGGCCTGGGAAGGCGATGAGGGCACAGCTGATTCCATCCCGCGAGTTGCGTCTGAGGGATCTGAGCAGGGCTCCACCTACTGCAGGGGCCCATAGCCCGTATTTAGTTCGGTGCCGCAGTTGGGGCACAACCATGTTCAAATTCCGTGTCATAAATACGTGATGTATAGATGTCATGTATAAGGCCATGTATAAATGCAGCACCTGAACTGGGAGGAGGCGGCCGCTGGAGCCAGACTGCAGCCTGAGAGTCAAGGACCGCCTGCAACAACATCAGCGGTAGATGAGTCCCTGCTGGGAGAAACAGACATGTCCTACACGGTTTCCATGGACAGGTAACCACTGAAGCTCCAACAGTGATCGTGACAGACGAGCATCCATAAGAACCGTGGTTTCCTTTTTGCCTGCTTATTTAAAGTAGGCATTATACTCTGTTACAAATTTCAGGAACTTCAGTGATTTACTCCCTAGTCTGCTCAGAAACAGGTTGTTGGCCAGTTTAGTCACAAAATATACGTGAATATGTAGTTATATATAACTGTATATATATATATGTGTATAAAACTATATAGCTATATAACTATAGTTATATATATATTATATATGTAGATAACTGTATATATACAATTATAATGGAAGCCTTCTATTTCTCAAATCCATTTTCCTTTTAATCTTCTTTGCTAGACATGAAAAAAAAGTAGTTTCAGACTGGATTTCTTGAGAGGCTAGGTCTGTGGAGGGCCCTGAGAAAAGATGCATTAGAGCTTTGCCCTTGCATACCCCTGACTTCGTCAGGGTGGGGAGGTGGAGTATGTTCTGTTCATTTCAATGCTGCAGAGGTACCTTCACTTGCATTTGTCAAGAGTATTACATGTCAGCCTTCAGCTGAGGAGCAAGAACTGGGTCCAGAAAAGGAAATATTTCAGTTTCAAGTATAGATGGAAAAGTTTTTTAAGTCCTTGATTAGGACAACTGAAGCTTTATGATTTCTCTCCTCTAAAAGGGCTTAGATCAGTCTGCCTATGCATTTAGAAACCCAAGGAAACTGGTGGAGTTTGTGCTGTTTCACCACAGATTAACCTCAACCTTTTGTCCAAAACCATCACTGTTGGCCAGCCATTACCCAAAAATCCTGCCATCTCCATTTGCAGAATTTTGTGGAGAAGCATTTATTGCTCATGAAAATCTGTAGTCCCTGATTCCAGCATCTTAAAAACACAGGAGGTACCACAGGACTCTGTCCTTACAGCTGATATGCTGTTGCAGAAGTGTGAACTAGTATTATTTAGCCTGAATATACTGATTGTTTTCTACTGTCTAGAAGAGAGGGTTCATATGGTTCTGAAATTGAAAAGCATTTTCCTTTTACACAAGGATTTCTTTGCATTGGTAAGAGAGAAATAAAAAACCTACCAGTCCTCTTTATGTACCCAGCTCCTAGTACAACACTATCCCACTGCTGGACTTAGTCTTAGGTGGAAGCAGAATAACCACCCCATGAACTGTGGCAGCTCCCTGGTGCCAAAGAGGCTGGATACCCCAACAGCCAGAGTGCCAATTCCCAGGCAGAATGAGACCCCCTCTCTCACTAGCTGGTTATTAGGCCAGCTTAACTTAGCAAACTCACATCCTTGGAAACACTGACAGCCAGAGGAAGAATGCCTATCTGATCTGCCATCCTGGTTTCCACTGGGATAGAGTTAATTTTTTTTCCTAGTAACTGGTACAGGGCTATGTTTTGGATTTAGGATGAGAATAATGCTGATAACACACTGATGTTTTGGTTGTTGCTGAGCAGCGTTTACACTAAATCAAGGACTTTTCAGCTTCTCACCCCATCACAGCAGAGAGGAGGCTGGGGGGCATGAGAAGCTGGGCGGGGACACAGCCGGGACAGATGACTCCAGCTGGCCAAGGGGATATTCCATATCACATGACATCATACCTAGTATATAAATTAGGGGGAAAGCTGTCCAGAGGCCACTGCTCAGGAACTGGCTGGGCATCAGTCAACAGGTGGTGAGCAGTTGTGCTGTGCATCACTTGTTTTGTATATTCTAATTAATGCTATTCTTATTTTCCCTTCCTTTTCTGTCCTATTAAACTGTCTTTATCTCAACCCTTGTATTTTACATTTTTTCCCCCCCAGTTCTCTCCCACATCCCACTCAGGGGATGGGTGGCTGTGTGGTGTTTGAGTACCTGCCAGGTTAAACCATGACACCTACAGACAGCCTCTCATTCAGTACAATGTACCACTCTCTGGTTTAATTCTTTTTTTAGACATGTGCACAAAACAAGATCACATCACCAAGCATGATGTGAGATTCAAACTCACAAGTTACTAAATTTTTTAAGCTACAAGAGAGAAAGGTTTATTAAATAACAATATCATTAAATTCTTCAGTTTGAATAAAAATTGAGTGCTACTGCACTTCACACATACCTAGCTTTCACATGCTTTGGATTTTTTAATTGATTGGATTTTAATGCTTTCATTAAATTAAAATTAAACAATGCTCTTTGTCAGCTGTCATGTGAACAGTGGCATGTTTGTCATTCAGGTGCTGCCGTGATTTGAGCCGGTACACAGTGATACAGTTAATTTCCCCAACTGAAGTTGTTGCCATAGCTCCACTGTGGGACAGCGCAGATCAAACAAAAGACTTTTTCATGGATGCGAGTTCAATCCTGACGTTTATCCCTGGCCATAAACAAGAACGCATCTGTTTCCCACAGCACAGCATAACAAGCATATTTAAAACCTGCAGGGGGGAAAAAGAGGGGGAGGGAGAGGAGCAAGGGGTGGGCTTGCTTTGAGGAAGAAAAACAACCCAGCAAGATCTGGGACTTCCTCTGCTAAACATCTTTATCACAGCAGATTACTTTGAGCTGATCTTTAACCTCCCTTGGGACAGTCATACAAGAACAACTTGGCATGACCTTTGCTCAATTCTCTTTTTAAGTGCAAGAAGTGGGAATTTTGCTGCACAGTTCAGAGCCACCAAGGTTCTCTCAAGGCAAGTGTGATAGCTGCAGAGAAAAGTGCAAGAGAAGCACAGTAATGAAGATGATAGGCAACCAAAAACACGATACAGAAGAGGAAGCTCGGGAAACTCCCAGATTTCAACAAAAGGTGACAAATATGTATTTTCAATTTTGGTTATTAACAGAAAATACTGTATACTCATTACAAGAGTTCCAAGGTAATATAAAAAGTAGTATATATTAAAATTGCAAAGTACAAATGGTATCAAAACTAAGTTAAACGGACAAAATAATTGCTGTATTGAGGAGAAGTTTTGTGTCTAGGGCATCCTTTTTATGTCTAGGGCATGCTTGATATGCTGCAAAGGCAAGAAGACAAAAAGTTAAAACTTTCCCGTTCAGACATTACACATTAAGCTTATGGTTGGTTTGTTTTGAAAATGAAAAAAATCTGATGAAACCAAGAGGGGTGCTATAAAAACAATGCCAGTAAATCACAAATTCACCTGTACTATGTCTGCCTCAAAATGCCTGAACATTATCATATTGTTGTTAAGTACAGATTGTCTTTGTGGAGAACTCTGTGTGTGTGTGCATACTACTCAGGATATGAGTGTATATGTTCTACGTATATGTTTCCTACAAACCCGGAGTATTCCATTTTCTTACTTTTAATCCTTATATTGGTCTGAATTTATGCACATTATCACTAAATTAACAAAAGGTTTTTACATCTAATATAATGCAGCTCTGACCACTTCAGCAACTGCCTACTAAACTGTGCAATTCATGTAGCATTTTAACATGAATTACTAAAGTGTTTGGGGGACTAAACTCCTAGAGGAGCACAGGTTTCATAAATTAATTTTTTTTAAAATCTCAAATTATTATTTAACAAGAGATCTTTGTTTTCAAAACACATAGTTAGCTGACAGAAGTATAAAGAAATAGATGCTTCTCCATTTGTTTATCAATAAAGATGATGTTGACATTTATGTTAAAAGAGTAGATTCTTTGCTTAACAGGCTTGTTCACTGCACAGCTTTTTAATTTCCCACCTGAATTACCTGCTAATACCAGCATGAAGAGAATAAAGTTGTTATTGAGATGTTAAGGCTCTGAAATACAAACATGAAATAGAAACTAGAACACACACTAACAACTTCCATTATGACAGAAAAGAATGTCCATGAAATGAACATCCAGATATAGTTTTTTTCTTTCTTAAAGGAACACAATTCAATTCTGATTGCAGTTAAATTACTGCAAATCCTAGTAACTCGACCAGAATTGGTGGAATTACACTAACTGGAACAGAGAGCAGAATCTCATCACCTGCTTGCCTAATGCAATATTCCTATTCAAGCCTGGAAGAAAAGTACTAAATATTATAATGTATATTAAATAGGGAAGACAAGTGAGAGCAAACTCACAGAAAATGAGCCCTCACATAATTATAATGTCTAAGAATTAAGTCTGATGCCAATGGTATTCAAGAGCATACAGTTATTGCCACAGCGTAAAAGTCTCTGTTTTAACTACTTTCAGTACTCTCTCTTTACAATTGCACAAAAATGAACAATTAATGTATAAGCAGAACATTATTGCAAAGAGGCTGTTACATTTCAAGACCTGGCTGAAGATCAAATGTGCTTCTGTGTGTGAATACTCTCAGCAAAACCGAATTTGCCCAATTTTCATGAATAGAGAAAAGAGCACCATGGGGAGCACCAAACCTCCAAACAAATATTAAATCCCTCCTCCCAGTTATGAAAGTTCTTACATGTTTCAAATTAAAAGTACCCAGAATACCTCCAAGGCATTATTAACATATTTTCCAGAAACAGCTGCATTATGCATTTTTCTATAACTGCTCACTGAGTAGAAGATGCTTTTCTTCAAAACATGTCAGATCAAAGGTTTCAAATGTGGCAAAGTTATAAGCAACAGAAGTAAGATCTTAGGGTCAAACACTCTTAAAAACTAGTAAAAGCTAAACTAGCTATCAGACAATCATTTTACAGTGCATAAGTAGGTGTTTTATTTTAAATGAAGTGTGTGTCTTTACCCAGATAATGAAAACCTCCAGTTATTAAGTTTTTGGTACCTAAAATATTAAATGGGAAGCCTCAGCAATCACTCAAATGTGGTTTACAGTATGACTTTTATGTTTTACTTGGCAGGTTTGCATTTGTAATAACATGGGGAAAGAACTGTGAAGGCACTTGAATGAAAATTTGACAAATGGAAAGATAAAGGTTGACAAGAACTGTGAAGAGAAAAAAGTATTGGAGACTAGTAATACTGGAAAAGATAGTGTGACAGAATACTGATGATCAGTCCAAAAATTTGAAATTGAGCTGGTGGAAAGGGAAGGCACGAGATAGACTGAAAATAGATAGAAGGGAATGCAATACAAATATGTGCAAGAAAGGCAGTCTTAGCTTTGAGTGGATTTAAGGGGATTGGAGTGCGTATCTGGAAAGCCAGAAATGGAAAAAGAGATAGAAGGGATAACAACATGGTTTAAATGTAAATAGGGAAGAGATTTTTCTTAAACTGTATTTCATCTATGACAATAGGAAGAAGAGCAGAGAATATGAATCATTTAGACAAAGTTTGTACTGAGATACACTAGAGAGATCTGTAATATTCAGCATTATATTTCCCAATAGTGGTAAAGTTGCAGCTGTAGTCCTGTGTTGGAATCACTCTGCAACAAATTTACAGAGAAGCCAAAATAGAACAGGAAGGATAATGAGAAGATCTGTAGCATATGACTTGTGAGAAATTATTGCAACTGGGGCAGTTTAGTCTGGAAAAGTCATGAGAGATGTGACAAAAATACCAACCTCCCTTCTGAATGTCAGCTCTCTACTCCAAATCCTCAAACTATTCTTTCAAAATTTTAACCACACTAGTCATACAAAAAGCAGAGGAGACTACATCTGTTCTCTGTGTCCAGTAGAAAAAGCAAGCAAAGGCAGTAGTTTGAAGTAATGGAGGTTCAGGTTAAACATTCAGAAGAACTTTCTGATAAGAGTGAACAGTGTTAAAAGTGGCTTGATTAGATAATTTGGGTCTTGGGAAGGGAATGACCAACCGAGGTTAGCTAATCCAAGGTTAGCTAATCCAAGGTTAGCTTCCCAGCCTCTGAGCATCCATCAGGAAAGTCCCATTGCCAGATATCCCTCATCTTTTCTTAACAACAGTTACCCAATAATGAAAAGCTTGATTGTTCTTTATTAATTCTAGCAAGTCTAAAATTAGCATGACATAATTGATAGATACATGGATACATACATACACGGATTCATGCATGCATGGATACATACATAGAAACAGTATTTTAACTAAACTGCTCCAGACACAAACCATTCCTTCACCTTATAGTCTTGCAGTTGACCTTATAATAAAGTCTTGCAGTTAAAACCTTCAAGATCCAAAATATATATACATCGAAGCAAAATTCAGCTCATTTGTTAAATATTCAGTAATTTATTCTATGATGTTTTCTACAAATGTTTGGCTTTGAAGTCAAACACTATTTAAACCTTAACAGTCTCTGGTTTTCCATAGTTTCCTGATGACTCTTGAACATGATTACATGAGGGTCTGTTTCTCTTCATTATGACTGAGTTATAGGTCAGAGGACTTTTGCAGCCTCTCTCAGGTGAAGACCATTTTAAATACAACTTCTGCTGTGCTAACTGGTGCTTGAGATCCATTGAGGCACTTCAAACACTTGATGATATTCTCCAAGGGCTGCAATGCATTCCAGTCCCTGATTTCACAAAGGACAGAGTATCTTGGCTTTAAAAAAGCAAAGTCCTTAGCCTGGACAGTTTTTACAGGTGTAGCCTGTTCAGTATTTACAGACTTTTCTGTAGTAGTAAAATCTGTGAGCAACTAAGGCAAAATACCTTGTTAGCAAGTGGCTTCAATATGTCTTTGCCCTCTGCTGCAGATCTCAGGCTGTGTCGCTGCTTTGCCATCAGAAGGAGCAGAGAGTGCTCCTTGTTAGGTAGTCGTGAAATGTATATTTTCCCACTCAAGCAGTTGAGGTCTTTAATGGGTTTATTCACCATTTCCAGATATAGGTTGCTACTTCAAGAGATTTTGCCTTAAGGTAAGTATGCAATTAGAGTATACTTATTATACCATGTTCAGCTATGAACATGGATATAGTAAATTTGATCAAGTAAGCTTCCTGTTTATCTTAATCTTTGCATTATAGGGGGAAAAAAAGGTTGGAGGGAAGTGAACACATTAGTTGACATTCAGTCTGCTAGAGTCAGTTTAACATGTGTAATATAGTAGAAGTGTGAGAGAGGTTTTATAGGTGTTGATCTCTACAAGGAACTGAAATTTGTTTAGTTACAGTTGTGGGCACTCATCAATGCTCCACTAAAAGATTTAAAAAATATGAAAGAGCTAAAAAAAGGGAGATATTTAAAAATTAGGGCTTGAAAATATAGAAGAATCTACACAGAGTATTTGTCTCTATAATGTTCATCTGCCCATGAAGCTCAGAGAGGAATCATAGTTTCATTTTGCAAAAGGAGTGGGTTTAAATGGAACACCTCAACATACTTTTTTTTTATATTTTTTTGTGCTTTGAGAATTAATTGTTCCAGTCTGAGAACTGAAATTCTGCATAGAAAAACCCCCACCATGTATCAGATGAAACGTTCCTAACAGCTGAGATTTTCCCCTGTTTGCTATCTATTCAATTCAAACCTTGAAATGAGTGTCAGGAGGATTGGGATCATGGTTTCCTGTTTTGTTTGCATGTAATGTTAATTTATACACCCTGGGACAGGACTTTTATGCATCAGATGTCTCTTCAACCCAAGCAGCTGTTGCCAAGAGCTCAGTCATTAAAGGCAGTGACTATGCGTCTTGTTACTTGTGAGGAAATGGCAGGAGGGTGCCAGGAGACCATGTTCAGTCTGGCACAGGATATTGGTTGCAGAAAAGAAATTAGATGCGTGAACCTTCCCACCCATGACTCTTGCTCCACTGTTCTTTTAAAAGCTGGCTGACTTGTAAGGATTCACAGAAGACCATCTGCTGAGTCTTTCCAGTCAAACCTAATTTGTATTTATTTATTTTAGAGAGTAAAGAAGACACACTCAAGCCTTTTGAAAGCTCTTTTTGCCCCAACAGCTAGTAGAAGGTGCAGGTTAGGATAACTTATTCAAGATACCTGCAATGGCTAAGATCATCAGGCAGCTTCCATCTGGACAGACATGACAGACCCTACCGCCTTCCCCCTACCATTATTTCAACTTTCTCTGTCTCTCTTAATGAGGTACACAACATATCTCTATCATGCTCTTCAAATAGAAGAACAAATCTTTGAAGTATTTCCCAGAGGTGGAAATTAAATAAGCAGCATGAAAAGCATTCCACTTCCACTCTGAAATTCTGGCCCAGCTTAGACAGGTGATAACACTACTGCAAGGGAGACATCATTCTATAATGTATATGGGAAAACTTTTCTCTATAAAAGATGAATCAAAATGCAGCTGGAGTCAATAGCAAACTCTCAGCATGAAAGCAAAGATGAAATTCACCCTTTTGTACTCAAAAGAAATAGAAGGCAAGGGAATTTACATTTCCAGTTTACTGGCAATCATCCAGCTGCAAAGAGAGTCCATTCCCTTTCATCTCTATTCCCATGCACCTGCCTGGTCAGAGAGGGCTGGACCCTGACCCTGGATAGGTCAACACCTGGTGCTACTCCTTCAGCACAGCAGCACCAGTCTCTGAAGAGCTAGCATATGTGGCTGGGTTTATAAAAGGGCTGCCTGCTACCTCTGGCTGCTCCAGTCCTAACACTGCTCATTTGTGCTGTCCAAATATTTTTCTAACAGCATAACACTCCTGCAAATACTTTTCCTAAGAAAATGAGCTACAAATTTCAGGCCGAGTGCTGCATTAATCACGGTTTAATCATTTCCCTTGAGTATCCTTTCCATAATGTGTGAATATTCCTTTCAAAATCACTGGTAAAGGAACGTAGTTATAGGGAAAAGATTCAGCTGTGAGATTCACTTAGTTTGGCTCCCCGTTTTCCTTGCTCAGTCACTTCTTTTGACATGTATTTTCCTTTTTTCTTGACTGCTGCCTCATTCTTTCTTTTCACGTTCTCTTTTCTTTCTCCTTACTTCCTTCTCTCCTCTTACTCACCTACCTACCCTTTTCCCTTTCACATACTTTATACATTTCTTTTTGTATTGCACTTGGTCTCCTTTGAAGATTTGCAAAAGGCATATGAAATTAAGCTCTCAAATCCTAGGGAAAGACCCTGAGGCACAATTCTCTTATAACTTAGATGCTTGTGTCGCTTGCTGAAGTCTGAGTGCCGACTGCAGTATTACCGGTATCCCCTTTATTGAACCTATCAAGGTTAGCAATAGCCAACAGAGCCTCTGATCTAGCAGGTTTTGGCTTTATATTGTCCTGGTCGTATTTTCATGCCGTTTAAGAGTAAGAAGGTAATTTCACTTCATCCCGCACGGCTCCGATGCTGCTCGCGCTCGGGAGGGCAGGACACGGCTCAGGGGCTGAGCAGATCATCTGTATGGCCCCGAAGGCCAACGGAATCCTGGGATGTGTTAGGGAAGACCACTGCCAGCAGGTCGAGGGAGGTGATCCTGCCTTCTACGCAGCCCCACTGAGGCGTATCTGGAGTGTTGTGTCCAGTTCTGGGCTCTTCAGAACAAGAGAACATAGAGCTCCTGGAGCGGGTCCAGCGGAGAGTGACAAAGATGATTAAGGGACTGGAGCATCTCTTTTCCGAGGAAAGGCTGAGGGATCTGTGGCTGTTCCGCCTCAAGAAGAGACGACTGAGAGGGGACCTCATCAATATCTATAAGTAACTGAAGGGAAGGTGCCAAGAGCATGAGGTCAGGCTCTTCTCGGTGGTGCCGAGCAATAGGACGAGAAGAACGGGCAGAAGCTGATGCACAGGAAGTTCCACCTGAACATGAGGAAGAACTTCTTTGCCGTGCAGGTGACTGTGCACTGGAACAGATTGCCCAGAGAGGTTGTGGAGCCTCTCTCACTAGCAATATTCAGGCACCATCCGGACGCCATCCCGCTCTCTGCGACCCCCCTTCCCGCCCGACCCACCCCGCGTTCTGCGGGCTCTGGGGGCGGTTCCCCCCCGCGGCGCCGCCGTGAGCCGCGCGCAGTGGCGCGGCGGCGCACCAGCCAATCAGGAGGCCGCATGCAAATAATTCGGCCCCGCCCCCGCAGCTCGCGG